>OY856410.1:97097517-97420017 GCA_963693085.1 Alisma plantago-aquatica
CATGAACCCAACCAGATGGTAATGGAGACCCATGAAACATTTCCCCTTGTAGGGATGGGTAAGTCGACGCCTCTGTAATGACAAATTCTTTACTTTTTAGACGACATGGCTTCAACCCCTATACATTTTTGTGTAAAGAATTTTATATACATATATACATATCATCTTAAAAAGACTAGTTACTATGTCATAAAAATACTTACAACGGATGTGCTAGGTGGTGGGTCTACATGATTACTCCCAACCTCTACAGTAGGAGTAGAGTGGGACGCCATAGGTACTGTCTATTGAGTGGCAGTCAGAGATGCCTGCCACTTGCTCATTGCTTCTTCGAGTTTCCTATCAACTAACTTATCTACCTATACATGGATAAAAGAAATGTTAGCCTTTGATTATTGAATTATCTTTTACAGTAACATTAGAAAGAAAGAATAGGTTACCTCTTCTTGTGAAAGTCCCGCTTTTGGGACATGTTTGCACTGGGATGGCCCAAAGAATGTTTTGATGCCCACACCAACGCCTGCAGCCCTAACACGTCCAGGATGTTCTGGGTTACCCAGAGCAACTGTCAATTCATCCCTTGTGCCCTCAGGGATGAACTTTCCTTATTTCCTCTGCTCGTGGAGCTCCCGCTAATCACCAAAACAAAAATTTGTAATTAAGTAAACACCACAAATAATTAATATTCGAACGATTGCTCTAAGAGTTGCATTTTACCATTTTTGCAGCCGCCTCAGTAGTTGCGGGCTTCCTTATTTCTTCCTTCTTATTTTTCCTCCCATCTATCCAGACATCATGTCAAGGCAGTGGTGTGGAACCTATAGTAGAGGACTCCTGAGTAGCAGCAGACTAAGCATTAGACTCAGCCTGTAGTCTTTGGCGAATGCCTGCATACCCCTTTGGACCCATTGTGTGGTCATGCACATTCAGTGCACACCTTGCTTTTTGTGCCTCACTGAGGGCCTAGTTAGGTAACACTAAATGTTAATCATGAATAGGTGAATACAACATATATTAATTAAATTGGGAGTGACGCCTAATACCTTGAAGTCATCAGTTTTCTTGAAGCAACAAACGCGTCCCATTCTTCTTGGTCTAGGAAGTTCCACTGTTCAGTGGCTGTCTTCTTTTTCTTGCCACCTTCTTTTATGTATTCTCGGGTGAGATTTGTCCTATAGTTCCTTAGTACTCTCCCACAGCGTTGCATCACGCATTTACGATGCAACTTTTCATCTAATTCAAATATACTATGTAAAATAGAATTGCTATTAACTAGTATCCAAAAAATTAGTAATCTACAAAATAGAATTGCAAATTAATAATAACCCACACATAAATCCTTCCATATTATGTCTTTCTTCCCCTTAGGAACTTTATGCCAAGAATCTGTCTTACAACCGCAATGGCTACGAGTAACATACCAAAGATATAAAACAAACAAATTGCGATTCACTCCAATTGCATTTCCTGCATTATCAAAATCCACAACAAGTTTGGGTCCATTGCCCCTTTGCGCTATTAAATTCTTCATCATAGTGATGCCCCTTCTCTTGTCAACGTTTTGGTGCTGATGATCAAGTGCCTCAAGTGCTTCAGAGGGTACATGTGCATCATCAACCTAAAATTTGACAAAATAAACACACTTACAGGATATAACTATAAATGGACATGTACATATAAATATATGATATATTTTTAAAACTTACATTGTGAGTCGGCGCATTGATGTCCTCACCCTCATGGTAATCATCAGCACGCTCATCAGGAGAATGCTCAGCCATCTGAAAGTCCACATTCATATTGTAAAGTTCACATTGTAAAGCTCACATTGTAAAGTTCACATTCACATTGTAAAGTAATTCACATTGTAAAGTAATTCATATTGTAAAATTCACATTATAAAGTTCACATTCACATTGTAAAGTAATTCACATTGTAAAGTTCACATTCAGAAAAATAAAACATATAAAAATATAAGCATGCCTCTAATATTGGGAGTTTTTATCAATTAACAATCCTTCATTGTGATCTCCGTGCACATACAAGTCATCATTAGCTTAAATATTTGCTAGTGTTGGCAACCCAATTGAGAATGGACTGGAGTCATCATACTTATCATAGTACTCTTCTTCATCTATAGGATCTTCAATGTACTGTCTTTTACCATGAAGAACAACCGACCATTTATCATTTGCAGGATCATCGATATAAAATACTTGTTTCGCCTGTGATGCCAATATGAATGGTTCACCCTTCTTGCCAATATTTTCAAAGTTCACTAAAGTGAAACCCAATTCATCCACTATAACTCCTTTGGTGTTATCAACCCAATTACATTTGAAGAGCGGAATTCTAAAATCTATGTAGTCAAACTCCCATATGTCTTCAATGACACCGTAATATGACATTTTAGCTTCACGTGGACTCTTATCCTTTGCACTTGCAAAAAACATAGTCGATGCTTTAAGGGTGACCCCACTGTTTTGGACGACACTCTTATCATCTTGGCGCTTTGTGTAATATGTGAGTCCATTAATGTCATACCATTCATAAGACATAACATTCAATTTTGGTATAAAGGTGAGGCATTTGATAGTTTCAATAATATCATCTGGTGTTTGAGATAGTTGATGTAAGACTTTATCTTCAAACCACTTAATAAATGTCTTGTTATGCTCTCTAGAAAGCCACATTGTATTGGATCGCGGATATTATCTCTTGATGAAATTGGCATGTTCCTCGATATAAACACTCACTTTGTCTATGTTGTGTAAAATATACAAGTGACCTTGTTCCAACTGCTCACTGCTGATTACTTTCACCTGTGATCCCAAAATTCCTTTACCAAATTGCTCCTCAATATTCTTGTCATTACCAAGAGTGTCATTACAACTGAGAAAAGTCATTGCAAAAATCCATAACCTCTCTCGCCACACAACCCTCAATAATACTCCCTTCAGGTCGATAACGGTTTCGAACATCACTTTTAAAAATGCTCATGTATCGCTCAAAGGGATACATCCAATGCAAGAAAATTGGTCCCAACATTTTCACTTCCCTAGTCAAGTGGACAACAAGATGTACCATGATATTAATTAACGACGGAGGAAAATACATCTCAAGCTGACATAGGGTAACAACCACTTCTCTTTGAAAATTATCGAGAGTATCAGGGTCAATAACTTTGCTGCATAGACTGTTGAAAGAAACAAAGTCTGGTGATTGCAAACCTTACATGCTTCAGCAATATAGATCGAATTGCGACAGGCAATATTTGTTGCATTAGAGTGTGACAATCATGAGATTTAAGACCTATCAACTTCAGATCTTTCATTGATATCAATCTACGAATGTCAGATGAGTAACCATGTGGCACCTTAACATTTACCAAACATTCACAAAAAGATTTCTTCTCCTTTCTAGACAATGTGTAACAAGTAGGAGGTAAGTATGTTCTCTAATTTCCCATTTCACATAATTCTGTTAATTCTGACCTTATTCCCATTTCACATAGGTCCAGTCTAGATTTTATCCCATATTTAGTCTTACCTGGTATATTCAACAAAGTACTAATGACACTATCACAAACATTTTTCTCAACATGCATGACATCGATACAATGTCTGACTGTCAAAGAACTCCAATAAGGAAGATCCCAAAATATTGACTTCTTCTTGAATAAAGATTTGTCACTCCGTGTGGCCATACATTGTGATCTCTTATCAAATTCATTGACAAAGTCTTTTACTCTTTCATAAAAAACCTCCCCTAGTATAGGTTTAGGTGCACTCCATTCCTCATTCAATCCATTGAATGCTTTGCGCTTCCTACGATACAGATGGAATTTTGTAAGAAACCTTCGATGACCGTGATATACAATCTTACCGCCATGTTTTAGTCTTGTTGAATCAGTGTTATCTTCACATATAGGACACACTTTAGCTCCTTTGACACTATATCCAGACAAATTCCCATATGCTGGAAAGTCATTAATAGTGCAAAACAACACAGCATGCAAATGAAATGTCTCTCTTCATGAAGCATCATAGGTCATCACACCTTCACCCCAAAGTTTCTTTAAGTCATCAATTAGTGGTTCAAGATAAACATCGATATCATTTCCAGGTTGTTTAGGGCCCGATATCAACAATGACAACATTACATACTTATTTTTCATACACATCCAGGGAGGAAGAGTGTATATAACAAGCATGACTGTCTAAGTGCTATGTTGGCTGCTTAATGTCCCGTACTGATTCATCCCATATGTACAAAGCCCAAGTCTTAGATTCCTGACTTCTTCACCAAATTCAGGGTATAATAGATCAATCTTCTTCCACTGTGGGGAATCAGACACATGTCGTAGGATCCCATCATTATTTTTCTTAACATCTGCATGCCACCTCAAATTCTTCACATCTATCAGATTGGAAAACAAGCATTGAAATCATGATATTATAGGTAGATACCACATCACCTTGGCAGGAGAACCAGTTTTGGACTCCCCCGAAGTCGTCAATTTATACCGTAACGCACCACATTTTGGACAATCTTTCAAATCCATATAGTCCTTTTAAAATAATACACAATCATTCAGGCATGCGTGTATCTTCTTGGCATCCATTACCATTGGGCACAACAATTTCTTTACCTGGAATGTTGAGATTGGCAGCTCGTTTCCTTCAGGAAGAATTTCTTTCTACAAAAACAACAATGACGTGAAGCTTTTGTCGCTCCATGTATTGTTAGCTTTCAGCTTATACAATCTCAACATAGCGCTAAGCTTCATAAACTTAGTACAACCTATGTATAATGATATCTCAGCATCATGCACAATGTTTCTAAAAATGGGAGGTGGATCAATGTGCTTTACCCCACAAGTATCCAGCATCACATCAACGATGTCTACTGGAACTGGTTCATTCACATCTACATCATCGGAGGCAATTTGTTTTTCTACACAAGCACTGCTATCGACATCCACTGGTTTTAGGTTTGAAATCTCTCCATGCCAGTGCCATTCTGTATAGCCTTATATAATCCTGTTGCACATGACATGACTTTTGATTTCGTCACCAGTGCTGACTTTCAAGTTGTTACCGCAATGCCTACATGGACAGTAGAACCTATCTCCAGGTTGTTTCCTATGTTCCTCGACAAATCTAATAAACTGGTCAAGACCAAAAATAAACTCTGGGGTGCAATGATTGCAAATGGACATCCATGATCTATATATTCTATGATCAAAGAGAAAACAAGTATATATTACAACAAGATTAGGGTCTAGGGTTAACATATTAGAGTTTTTGCATGGTTAAAACTTTAGGCCAACAAATACATGTGCTGTCATTCTTATATATAATAAATGTGTACCACCTATCCCATTCTTAAACACCTAATCTCACCAGTAAGTGTATAATGTGTATTGGGTTTTCAAGAAAATTTTGGCAGCATTTCCCCGTTGTTCTCCAAGTACATATGTACTTAGAGAACAAACGGCAAAATGCTGCCGAAATTTTCTTGAAATCCCAATACACATTATAAACTTACATCCTAAGTGAGATTAGGTGTTCAAGAACAGTCCCAAACCGGGGACTATCCAAGATTTACTCCTAATGAGTAAATCTTGGACGGGTTTCTAGGCCAACAAATACATGTGCTGTCATTCTTATATATAATAAATATGTACCACCTATCCCATTCTTGAACACCTAATCTCACTAGTAAGTGTATAATGTGTATTGGGTTTTCAAGAAAATTTCGGCAGCATTTCCCCACTGTTCTCCAAGTACATATGTACTTAGAGAACAAACGGGGAAATGCTACTGAAATTTTCTTGAAAACCCAATACACATTATACAGTTACATCCTAAGTGAGATTAGGTGTTCAAGAACAGTCCCAAACTGGGGACTATCCAAGATTTACTCCTAATGAGTAAATCTTGGACGGGTTTCTAGGCTAATGAGTACATATCCACTACATGTATTTGCTCACTTACATTGCATCACTCACAATTAGAGCATTATTAAATAATAAATCAAGAATTCAACAGTTTCAAACATGCAATAATTCACAATTAGAGCGATAAGATTCACTTTGTACAAACATACATGGCATAATTCTGGCACAATAGCAGGTGTTCATTGACCCGATTCAACATTATAAGAATAATTTTAGAAGAGTAATAATATTTCCCAATTGTGAGTATATGAATTGTACAATAATTGGAACAAGAGCAAGGTATTGTAAAAATTGCCTCATTATGGGAAAAATTAGTCATAATAATGCCCAATCATGTTTAAATCAAACAAAATATCACCTGGATCTGAGCAAAAATTAATATCTCAAAGATTAATATCACCTACACATGAGATTATGCTAGAGTTAATATTATGTCTTCTGCAGTCATTTAATCTAAATAACCACTCCCTTTAAAAAATCAGCCACAGAAATATACACAAATGTAGATGCATGGTCATCATCAAGATAATCATTACACACAAATGTAGCTATTCAATCAAATTGAGCAATATAGCACAAAATCAGCCAACACGGCCGTGCTGCCCAGCACGACTGTGCCAACCTGCGATTTCACACGATCACGGAGCAGGGTACCTGCTTGAGGGCGGAGGAAGAAGAGGAGGAAGAAGAGCAGAGTAGGTACCTTCGGCGGTGTCGACGAGGAGAGTAGAAGCAGCGAGCGGCAGCGGTGCTGGGAGAGTAGGCCGCCGGAGCAGGAGAGAAGGTCGGCGGTGCGGGGAGAGAAGGCCGCTGGAGCAGGAGAGAAGGCCGCCGGAGCAGTGAGTTGGGGGCAGAGGGCAAGCAGCGACGGAGGTGGGCAGAGGACCAGCAAGTGAGCGGAGCAGTGCACGGCCGGAGCAAGCGGCGGCGGAGGTGGGGGAAGAGGAGAAATCACCATACCTGGGTTATGAGTTAACCCTAGGTGTTTTGCCTAAATATGTAATTAAATCCTTGTGATTAACTTTGGGCATGTAATTAAGTTTCTCAGAAACATATATTTCAGTTTTTGCTCCTTTTTATATAAAGTTGTAGCATTGTTTTGTAATACAGGGACCTATGTGCAAATCACCCAGTTAGAAGGGTTAACTTGCAATTTGCACATGTTGAGATGTTCCTATGATGTTGAGACATCATGAGAATCATTATGATGAAGTTTGAGGGATTTCCCAAGCTTGGGCACCAAGGTGCAGCTGTGGAAGCAATCCCTGTGCTTGAAAACCCTAAATTGGAGTAAAGTGCAATTTGCCCAATTTGAGGGGTGTAACTTGTAATTTACACCATCAAAGGTATTTATTAAGACTCTTTTCATCATTTAGAGAAGAAATGATGAAGAGGTCACTTTAATTGAATAATCATATAATGAAAAACACCTTTGTGATTGAATAATCAAGGTGTATGTACAATAGCCTTTTATGTGTATGCTTAACTAATAAGTTGATCTTCTTTGCCCTCATTTCTCGACCTTAGAAGAAGGTTTGTCCTTAGAATTAATATGAAGGGACGAGCATAGAACGATGGAGGGACTTAGTTGAAAATATGAAGAACTTATGAGTTTATGTTAAAACCTCACCCCAAGTATGTATACTCTCCACCTCTCTAAGCAAGGGAACTTTCCCTTCATTTCCTTCACTGTTCTATTCACCCAAACCGACTAAAGAGGAGCTGTGGAGCTCAGGAGGACGACCAAGGAGGGCAAGGTAGGTTTGAATCCTCCCTTTTGCTTAAGTTCATGGTTAGAACTCGAATCCAAGGTCAAATTGATGGCTAGCTCACATAGCTCTACCTTTCTAGCCATCTCTTCTCGACTTTCCCTGGAGATTTCACCTTGGCCGACCTGTGGAAGCTCAAGGACGCCATTAAAAGCTTGGAGCTCGAAATCTTGGAGCTCAAGGAGCAAGCTTTAGGCGGATTTTATAACTCTAAACCCATGCTTTGTTATATACATCTTGTTTATGCTTTTAGATGATAGTTCTTCTTCTTCTCTACATTCCTTTGCTACTTTGCAAGCAAATCCGTGAGAAATCCTTGCTGTTCTTGAGCTAGGAGATGAAGACGTTATTTCCAAAGTTAATCCACTACTTTTCACTTTACTAAACGGTCTCCACAAATTGCTCTCTCGGTTTGCAAAACCGTGTAGTGAGCAAACGGTCTCAGGACCGTGTAAGGGCAAACGGTCTTCAAGACCGTTTAGCCGCATTGACTGAGCGTGGACCGTATAAGATTTCTGTTCATAATTATGTAGGCTAATCACCCATAAAATTTGAGATGATAACTCCAAAGGAATCGTGAGATATGGTCTTTTTAATCAACAACTTTAATTGAATTTACTCCTGATTTCCAATCTGTTGAAATCGCCCTTTTTGGGCAAATGGTCTCAAGACCGTATGGAGTTCATCCACACGATCTCAAGACCGTTTGGGCCAAGTTTGGGCCCAATTGGAGCTCCATTGAAGGGTTCAACCTTGTGTTGATTCACATTGTTGAGTGTTGATGGTTGAACGTTGATGGACCTTAATTGAACCAACTTCAACCCTAATTGGATAACAACTGAGGGTCAATTGAGTGACCAATTGGTTAAGCATAACCCCAATTAACTCAATCTATAAGTGGTTACCATGGCTTTGACCATTTGGAGGCTTCAACATTGATAATCATAAACGTTTGAAATCTTTGAACCATGTTGGAGGTCCAAACGGTTTGAGACCAAGTGGACCAAACGGTCTCAAGACCGTTTGAGGCCTCACGGTCTCAAGACCGTTTGAGACCTCACGGTCTCAAGACCGTTTGAGGTCACACGGTCTCAAGACCGTGTGAGGCCTCACAGTCTCAAGACCGTTTGGGGCCAAACGGTCTCAAGACCGTTTGGACTCTAACGATCTCAAGATCGAGAGACATCAAACGGTCTCAAACCGTGTAAGCTCTCTCGGTCCTGAAGTCAAACTTGCTAAATGGTCTACACTCTCACACGGTTTGGGCACTCGACCTTGAAGGTCACACGGTCTTGGAGTCAACCCTAGAAAACGGTCAACTCATCCAAACGGTCTCAAACCGTTTGGAGGTTGAAGGTTGAAACTGTTTGAGATTTTTCAAAGGTTGTTTTCACTTAATCACTTGACGATGAAAATGGTTCAATGATGCTCTAATCTAAACCCTAATAGTAACCTAGGACATTATAGGACTAAGTGACTAATGAATTAACCCATGATGGTGATCAATGGGGTGTATTACCAAAATACCCTTGAGGGGTTCAATCGAGTAAAACCTTGTTCAAATCAAACCCTAATTACATGATAGTGGTGTTTTGGCTTATGTTAGCCCATGAGGACTTAAACCAACCTGATCTAGAGTGGTGTTATCACCATCTACTAGTATGAGGAGAGAGAAAGTACCTTAAGAGAGAGAAAGTACCCTTTTTGGGTGGAAACTCAAGTAAAGAACCTTCATACACATGAATGTGCATGATTAGGGTATGATCCACCTATGTGAGATCATGGAAACCCTAATTATGATATATGATGAATCTTAATCTAATCTGAGAGCATCAATGATGATGTTCCTCATACATGATAATGTTATGAGTTCAATTCACCATGTGATGCGAATAGTAAACCCTAATTCAAGGGTAATGACATGTAATGTGAATAGTAAACCTTAATTCAATGGTAATGACATGTAATGTGAATAGTAAACCCTAATTCAAGGGTAATGACATGTGATGTGAATAGTAAACCCTAATTCAAAGGTTATGACATGTTATATGAGTATTAAACTCTATTTGATAAGAATCAAAGAACTTAGCTCTTATGACAAGAGTGGAAAGTATAATCATTGTTTTGAATTACCTTTATTAGTTGAATTAACCATGCAGGTTATGATATGGAGGTGATCATATCCAGGTATGGATGATGATACTATATTCATTAAAGGCATATTGATAGCTTTATGAATAAGTAAAGTATCTTGATGCCTTGTCAGTGGCATTCTATGATAATAATGGGCTGTGAGAGCCATGAATACCATCAAAGTCATGCTTTAGAGATGACTTGTGATGAGTATAATGAGAAATGATGATTGATGTGAGTTAGGCTTGTTACATTTAGTATTCTCCTTTTATAGCTGTTATGCTACTGTTATTGTTTGAAGAACAATGTGTGATGTTAAATGAATACTGAATGTACCTAACTAATCAAGTATAATGTAGAGCCCTGATCATAGACCCATCATTGTCAGAGATCAAATGATGGTGAAACAGGTTTTCCTAAGGGAACTCCTGGATCACATACTAGTGAGTATGTGGGGTATATGGATGTGTAGAACCTTACATCCTAGTGTAGGAAATTGATGTCCCATACCGTATCAGTAGTAGGTAAACATGAAACCTCCTGATGACGAAGAAAACATAGATATCCGTATCAGTGGAGATAAACATGAAATCTCCTGATGACGAAGAGAGTACAGAATGCCACTGTAACTCTAGAATAGCGAAGGACCAGTTTACCCTGGTGAGCTATAATAGTAGAGACACAAGATGTCCTACAAGTGATCCTCTTACTGACTGAGGAAGGTGAAGGTCATGAGAATCCGGCTCTTTTAATGACCTATGTATGATACTGATGTGACTTCTTAGCAATCAGTTGGAGTATGAGTGGTATGCCTCATCTCCACATGGCATAATATTGTTTGTAAAACATAATCAACCACGTAGTATACATGTTAGAGATAACTACGAGTTAGTTGATTGATGATACACTGTAATATTGCTTATATTCTTCATGTCTCATAAATGTTGAGCTCTTGTTTATAGCTGCAACTGCTATTAAATACTTTGAAAGCTTTACTGCTTAAGATATTCTTTGATGTTATAATAAAGCTTCTGGCGGAGAGTTATAACTCTCGCTGGGACAATTATGTACAATTGTCTCACCCCGTAGACTTCAACTTTTTAGGTGGACGTCGGAGACGGAGGAACCGGTCTACAGGTGACCAGTCCCAGCAGCAGCAACAATAAATCTCAGGTGGAGATTTAGCCTACCATGTGGTGTAGTTAGAGTCAGTCCTATGTGTCCTCTGTACTCTCAGGTCTTGGAGTCTTTTGTTATGAGTTCTTGAGATTTTGTATCTTGATGTATATAATTACTCAAGAAGTAATTATCATGAGATGTAAACAGTTTATCTCTTGTTATGAAAGAAGCTTTTATGGATTCAAGCTCTTGTTTCGAAAAGTTTTAATTTCCCGTGATTTTTGTCTTCCGCTGTTAATCGAATCGCTTCCGCTAAGTTTGAATCGTGTTTATATCATGGTTTGGAGGTCAGAGCCCACAATTAGTGGTATCGGAGCTCTAGGTCAGTTGAGTCTACAGAGGCATAGGACTTAGGATGTCGAGTCTATCTTTAGTACTCTTTCCCTATCTAATAGAATATTCTACTCCTCAGGAGAAGAAGATACATAAGGATGGCTAAGCCTCATGATGAGTACGTGGCAGAGAGTAGTGCTAGTGCACCTCAAGGTGGTGCAAGGGTTCCAAGAATAGAATAGCCTGCACCAGAGTCACCAAGAGAGCCACCCCGGTTTGACCCAGCCGACATGGGTAACCCAGCTGTACAGACAATGTTCGGGCAGTTCATGACTGCCATGACACACATAACCGACAGGATGCCCATGCCTACACCTAGGGCACCTGTCCAACCTGAAGGACAAGGTATCGGTAAGACGTTCGAACGACTTCGTCGTGTCGGAGCTACCGAGTACTTTGGGACTGCCGACCCCGCAGATGCTGATTTATGGCTGACAGAGTTGGAGAAGGCTTTCAGGATTCTTATTATCCCGGAAGCTGAGAAGGTTAGACATGCTGTCTATCTTCTCAAAGGCAGTGCTGGTCACTGGTGGAACATGGAAGAACAGAAGAGACCTGGAGTAGAGTTTTCATGGGAAGAGTTTCGTCGGGAATTTATCAATAGATATTTTCCAAAGACCTTCCTAGATGAGAAGATCTCTTAGTTTGAGAGATTGAAGCAGGGCATGATGAACATTAGCGAATATGAAGCTAAGTTCATGGAATTACTGCGGTTCTGTCCGCACATGGCTGCCACAGATGAGGAAAGAATCAGAAGATTCGAAAAGGGTTTGAATGCTGATATATCAACCCTTGTGTCTGCCTTAGAAAACCGAGAGAGGTTCTCTACCTTTGTTGAGTCAGTCCGAAGGATAGAGAGATCTGTGGTTGAGAAGAGGCAAACCCAGAAAAGATATCCACAGTTCTAGGGTTCTTCATCTAGGGATTTCAAGAAACCTAGATTATCTGCACCTAACCCTCCACCACCCAGATCGAGTTCTCAAACTCAATGGTCACCAAGCAGAGGTAGAGGACGGAGTCAACCGCTCCAAGGGACTCACAGTTCTGCATCGATGTCAGTTAGTGGACCACCCCGACCACAACAACAAGAGAGGAGATGCTACAACTGTGGTAAGGTGGGACACTTGATGAAGGATTGCCGTTCTAGGCCTGTCAGTGTGACACAACCTTCGAGACAGAATCAACAAGGATCTCAGAGAATGCAATCTCAAGGAGTAGCTCGAGGACGTGGACAAGCGTCTCAAGCTGGATCATCAGCACCACCTCAACACCAGGCAACAACAAGGTTCTATGCTATGAACCCACCTGAAGCAGTGGTTAATCCATGGGTAGTGGCAGGTCAGATGAAACTTTTATATTCTGATATGTCTACCTCCTGTGTAGTATCTGTTCTGATTGATCCGGGTGCTACACACTCTTTCATCACTCGAAGAGTGATTCGTAACTGTAATGTGACTGTTAGTCATAGGGCAGATAGTTTGTTGTTGGAGACTCCGTTGAGTGGGTCTACCGTTTTGCAGGAGGTATGCTCTCCCTGCATCCTTTTCTTTTCCGACCATCGCATTCAAGTGGATCTTATACCACTTAATATGCAAGGATTTGATATAATCCTCGGGATGGATACCTTAGAGAGGTATAAAGTTGTCTTGGATTGTGAATCCAAGTTGGCTGTGTTTGCTGATGAAAGCAACACATGGATCTTTCAAGGAGAAAGAAAGATTCTGCCCACCTGTCTTGTGTCAGCTATGGTTGCTGATAAGTTGTTGAGGCAAGGATGTTATGCATTCTTAGCCCATGTGGTAGATGTTACCAAGGAAAGGTCCAATCCTGCTGAAGTTCCCATAGTCAGGGAATTCGAGGATGTGTTTCCTGAAGGACTTCCTGGTATACCACCACCTCGGGAGATTGATTTTGAAATCAATCTGATCCCAGATACGAAACCCATAGCCCAGACTCCGTATAGGATGGCGCCTGCCGAGATGGCAAAACTCAAGAAACAACTTCAAGAGTTACTTGAGAAGGGCTTTATCCGACCAAGTACTTCACCTTGGGGTGCTCCGGTCTTGTTTGTTAAAAAGAAAGATGGGTCAATGCGGTTGTGCATCGACTACAGACACTCAATAAAGTAACAATAAAGAATAAGTACCCTCTGCCGAGGATTGATGACCTCTTTGACCAGTTGCGTGGTGCAACCGTTTTGTCCAAGATAGATTTGAGGTCTGGATATCATCAACTCCATGTTAAGGATAGTGACATATCCAAGTCTGCCTTTAGGACAAGGTATGGTCACTATGAGTTCACAGTTATGTCGTTTGGACTAACCAATGCACCAGCTGCATTTATGGAACTCATGAATAGAGTTTTTTGACCTTTCCTTGATCAGTGTGTTGTCGTCTTCATAGATGACATTCTGATCTATAGTAAGGATGCTCAGCAGCATGAGTGGCATCTTCACCAAGCTTTGACCTTGCTAAGAGAACACAAGCTGTATGCTAAGTTTAGCAAGTGTGAGTTCTGGTTGCCGGAGGTATCTTTTCTTGGACATGTGATATCTGCCTCGGGAATTCGTGTTGACCTTACGAAGGTAGAATCTGTTCTACAATGGGAACAACCGAAGACACCGACAGAGATTCGAAGTTTCTTGGGGTTAGCTGGCTATTATCGAAGGTTCATTAAGAACTTTAGTTCTATAGCCTTACCTTTGACCAAGTTGACCCGGAAAGATGTTCCTTTTTCTTGGAGTGATAAGTGTCAACAGTCTTTCCAGTTGTTGAAGGAGAGGTTGACAAGTGCACCTGTGCTTGTGCCACCTGAACAAGGAAAAGGATATGTAGTCTTCTGTGATGCTTCCAAGAATGGACTAGGATGTGTGTTGATGCAGGATAAACAAGTGATTTCTTTTGCTTCCCGACAGCTTAAGAAACACGAGGAGAATTATCTGACACACGGTTTGGAGTTAGCTGTCATGGTTCATGCCTTGAAGATCTGGAGACATTATCTCTACGGAGAAACATTCCAGGTTTTCACAGACCACAAGAACCTTAAGTATATCTTCTCTCAGCATGAGCTTAACATGAGGCAACGTCGTTGGATGGAGTTAATCAAGGACTATGATTGTACAATTGATTACCATCCGGGCAAGGCCAATGTTGTTGCAGATGCCTTGAGTGGGAAATCAGCAACATCAACCATGAATAGAGCACAACTAAACTCTTTAATATGCTCTAGGAGAGATATGCTTATCTCTTTAAGGCAAGACAATGTACAGTTGAAGGTATCATTGTTAGCCGGGTTGTTAGCTGAGATGCATATTAAACCTACCCTAAGGGAGCAGATTAAGGAAGCACAGCTAGGTGATGCTATAGTTTAGCAGATTAGATCTGAGTATGGAAATGAGAAGCGAGACAGTTTCCATGACTCAGATACCAAGTAGTCTGTTATAATGGAAGAATGATAGTGCCGGATGTGGATAACTTGAGGAAGTTAGTCCTGGAAGAAACTCATTCTTCCATGTATGCTATGCATCCAGGGAGCACCAAGATGTATCGAAATTTAAAAGATCTGTATTGGTGGCCTGGAATGAAGAAGGATGTTGTAGAATTTGTTCTGAGGTGTCCTGTGTGTCAGCAAGTTAAAGCTGAACACCAGAAACCTACAGGAACAATGCAACCTTTACCCATACCACAGTGGAAGTGGGACCATGTGACCATGGACTTTGTTGTTGGCCTACCCAGGACAAGTAAAGGACATGATTCCATTTGGGTAGTTGTTGATAGGTTGACTAAGACAGCACATTTCTTACCTGTCAAAACAACCTATTCTGCTGAAAGGTTATCAGAATTATATGTTCAAGAGATAGTGCGTTTGCACGGAGTTCCTGTCACAATAGTTTCTGACAGAGGTCCTCAGTTTACAAGTCATTTTTGGGAACAGTTACACAGAGCCTTAGGCACCAAGCTAAGGTTTAGTACAGCCTTTCATCCACAGACTGATGGACAGTCAGAAAGGACCATACAGACTTTAGAAGACCTTTTGAGAGCATGTGTTCTCCAGTTTACCGGGAGTTGGGATCTACACCTAAGCTTGATAGAGTTTGCCTATAACAATAGCAATCAGCATAGTATTGATATGGCACCTTATGAAGCCTTGTATTGTAGACGTTGTAGATCACCTCTATGTTGGTTTGAGACTGGTGAGCATCAGTTGTTAGGTCCTGATCTTGTGTAGCAGACCACAGAGAAAATTAAAGTAATAAAACAAAAGATTAAGACTGCATAGGATAGGAAGAAATCTTATGCTGACAAGCGTCGTAGACCCTTAGAGTTCCAGGTTGGAGACAGAGTATATCTCAAAGTCTCGCCTTGGAAAGGGGTCCTTCGTTTTGGAAGGAAAGGGAAGTTAGCGCCTAGATTTATGGGGCCTTATCCAATCATTGAACGGATTGGAAAGGTAGCATATAGACTAGAGCTGCCACCAGAGTTACAGAGGTTACATCCCGTGTTTCACATTTCTATGCTGAAGAAATGTCACCCAGACACCGAGTCAGTTCTACAACCTATGGAGGTAGAATTGAATGAAGATGTATCTTATGAGGAGGGACCAGTGTCAATCCTTGATAATAGAATTAAAAGGTTAAAGAAGAAAGATATAAGTCTTGTGAAAGTCCTCTGGAACCACCATGGTGTTGAAGAAGCCACTTGGGAATTAGAGGATGAGGTGAGAAGGAAGTATCCTACCCTTTTCTCTTAGTATGTTTTATCGATTTCGGGGACGAAATCCTTGTAAGGGGTGGATAATTTGTAACATCCCTGACCTGGGTTATGAGTTAACCCTAGGTGTTTTGCCTAAATATGTAATTAAATCCTTGTGATTAACTTTGGGCATGTAATTAAGTTTCTCAGAAACATATATTTCAGTTTTTGCTCCTTTTTATATAAAGTTGTAGCATTGTTTTGTAATACAGGGACCTATGTGCAAATCACCCAGTTAGAAGGGTTAACTTGCAATTTGCACATGTTGAGATGTTCCTATGATGTTGAGACATCATGAGAATCATTATGATGAAGTTTGAGGGATTTCCCAAGCTTGGGCACCAAGGTGCAGCTGTGGAAGCAATCCCTGTGCTTGAAAACCCTAAATTGGAGTAAAGTGCAATTTGCCCAATTTGAGGGGTGTAACTTGTAATTTACACCATCAAAGGTATTTATTAAGACTCTTGTCATCATTTAGAGAAGAAATGATGAAGATGTCACTTTAATTGAATAATCATATAATGAAAAACACCTTTGTGATTGAATAATCAAGGTGTATGTACAATAGCCTTTTATGTGTATGCTTAACTAATAAGTTGATCTTCTTTGCCCTCATTTCTCGACCTTAGAAGAAGGTTTGTCCTTATAATTAATATGAAGGGACGAGCATAGAAGGATGGAGGGACTTAGTTGAAAATATGAAGAACTTATGAGTTTATGTTAAAACCTCACCCCAAGTATATATACTCTCCACCTCTCTAAGCAAGGGAACTTTCCCTTCATTTCCTTCACTGTTCTATTCACCCAAACCGACTAAAGAGGAGCTGTGGAGCTCAGGAGGACGACCAAGGAGGGCAAGGTAGGTTTGAATCCTCCCTTTTGCTTAAGTTCATGGTTAGAACTCGAATCCAAGGTCAAATTGATGGCTAGCTCACATAGCTCTACCTTTCTAGCCATCTCTTCTCGACTTTCCCTAGAGGTTTCACCTTGGCTGACCTGTGGAAGCTCAAGGACGCCATTAAAATCTTGGAGCTCGAAAGCTTGGAGCTCAAGGAGCAAGCTTTAGGCGGGTTTTATAACTCTAAACCCATGCTTTGTTATATACATCTTGTTTATGCTTTTAGATGATAGTTCTTCTTCTTCTCTACCGTCCTTTACTACTTTGCAAGCAAATCCATGAGAAATCCTTGATGTTCTTGATCTAGGAGATGAAGACGTTATTTCCAAAGTTAATCCACTACTTTTCACTTTACGAAACGGTCTCCACAAATTGCTCTCTCGGTTTGCAAAACCGTGTAGTGAGCAAACGGTCTCAGGACCGTGTAAGGGCAAACGGTCTTCAAGACCGTTTAGCCACATTGACTGAGCGTGGACCGTATAAGATTTCTGTTCATAATTATGTAGGCTAATCACCCATAAAATTTGAGATGATAACTCCAAAGGAATCGTGAAATATGGTCTTTTTAATCAACAACTTTAATTGAATTTACTCCTGATTTCCAATCTGTTGAAATCGCCCTTTTTGGGAAAACGGTCTCAAGACCGTATGGAGTTCATCCACACGATCTCAAGACCGTTTGGACCAAGTTTGGTCCCAATTGGAGCTCAATTGAAGGGTTAAACCTTGTGTTGATTCACATTGTTGAGTGTTGATGGTTGAACGTTGATGGACCTTAATTGAACCAACTTCAACCCTAATTGGATAACAATTGAGGGTCAATTGAGTGACCAATTGGTTAAGCATAACCCCAATTAACTCAATCTATAAGTGGTTACCATGGCTTTGACCATTTGGAGGCTTCAACATTGATAATCATAAATGTTTGAAATCTTTGAACCATGTTGGAGGTCCAAACGGTTTGAGACCAAGTGGACCAAACAGTCTCAAGACCGTTTGAGGCCTCACGGTCTCAAGACCGTTTGAGACCTCACGGTCTCAAGACCGTTTTAGGTCACATAGTCTCAAGACCGTGTGAGGCCTCACGGTCTCAAGACCGTTTGGGGCCAAACGGTCTCAGGACCGTTTGGACTCTAACGATCTCAAGATCAAGAGACATCAAACGGTCTCAAACCGTGTAAGCTCTCTCGGTCCTAAAGTCAAACTTGCTAAATGGTCTACACTCTCACACGGTTTGGGCACTCGACCTTGAAGGTCACACGGTCTTGGAGTCAACCCTAGCAAACGGTCAACTCATCCAAACAGTCTCAAACCGTTTGGAGGTTGAAGGTTGAAACCGTTTGAGATTTTTCAAAGGTTGTTTTCACTTAATCACTTGAAGATGAAAATGGTTCAATGATGCTCTAATCTAAACCCTAATGGTAACCTAGGACATTAGAGGACTAAGTGACTAATGAATTAACCCATGATGGTGATCAATGGGGTGTATTACCAAAATACCCTTGAGGGGTTCAATCGAGTAAAACCTTGTTCAAATCAAACCCTAATTACATGATAGTGGTGTTTTGGCTTATGTTAGCCCATGAGGACTTAAACCAACCTGATCTAGAGTGGTGTTATCACCATCTACTAGTATGAGGAGAGAGAAAGTACCTTAAGAGAGAGAAAGTACCCTTTTTGGGTGGAAACTCAAGTAAAGAACCTTCATACACATGAATGTGCATGATTAGGGTATGATCCACCTATGTAAGATCATGGAAACCCTAATTATGATATATGATGAATCTTAAGCTAATCTGAGAGCATCAATGATGATGTTCCTCATACATGATAATGTTATGAGTTCAATTCACCATGTGATGCGAATAGTAAACCCTAATTCAAGGGTAATGACATGTAATGTGAATAGTAAACCTTAATTCAAGGGTAATGACATGTAATGTGAATAGTAAACCCTAATTCAAGGGTAATGACATGTGATGTGAATAGTAAACCCTAATTCAAAGGTGATGACATGTTATATGAGTATTAAACTCTATTTGATAAGAATCAAAGAACTTAGCTCTTATGATAAGAGTGGAAAGTATAATCATTGTTTTGAATTACCTTTATTAGTTGAATTAACCATGCAGGTTCTGATATGGAGGTGATCATATCCAGGTATGGATGATGATACTATATTCATTAAAGGCATATTGATAGCTTTATGAATAAGTAAAGTATCTTGATGCCTTGTCAGTGGCATTCTATGATAATAATGGGCTGTGAGAGCCATGAATACCATCAAAGTCATGCTTTAGAGATGACTTGTGATGAGTATAATGAGAAATGATGATTGATGTGAGTTAGGCTTGTTACATTTAGTATTTTCCTTTTATAGCTGTTATGCTACTGTTATTGTTTGAAGAACAACGTGTGATGTTAAATGAATACTGAATGTACCTAACTAATAAAGTATAATGTAGAGCCCTGATCATAGACCCATCATTGTTAGAGATCAAATGATGGCGAAACAGGTTTTCCTAAGGGAACTCCTGGATCACATACTAGTGAGTATGTGGGGTATATGGATGTGTAGAACCTTACATCCTAGTGTAGGCATTTGATGTAGATATGTAATCTGTCAATCCTTCACTACAATCCCATACCGTATCAGTAGTAGGTAAACATGAAACCTCCTGATGACGAAGAAAACATAGATATCCGTATCAGTGGAGATAAACATGAAATCTCCTGATGACGAAGAGAGTACAGAATGCCACTGTAACTCTAGAATAGCGAAGGACCAGTTTACCCTGGTGAGCTATAATAGTAGAGACACAAGATGTCCTATAAGTGATCCTCTTACTGACTGAGGAAGGTGAAGGTCATGAGAATCCGGCTCTCTTAATGACCTATGTATGATACTGATGTGACTTCTTAGCAATCAGTTGGAGTATGAGTGGTATGCCTCATCTCCACAGGGCATAATATTGTTTGTAAAACATAATCAACCGCGTAGTATACATGTTAGAGATAACTACGAGTTAGTTGATTGATGATACACTGTAATATTTCTTATATTCTTCATGTCTCATAAATGTTGAGCTCTTGTTTATAGCTGCAACTGCTATTAAATACTTTGAAAGCTTTACTGCTTAAGATATTCTTTGATGTTATAATAAAGCTTCTGGCGGAGAGTTATAACTCTCGTTGGGACAATTATGTACAATTGTCTCACCCCGTAGACTTCAACTTTTTAGATGGACGTCGGAGACGGAGGAACCGGTCTACAGGTGACCAGTCCCAGCAGCAGCAACACCAGGAGCAGCAGTAAATCTCAGGTGGAGATTTAGCCTGCCATGTGGTGTAGTTAGAGTCAGTCCTATGTGTCCTCTGTACTCTCAGGTCTTGGAGTCTTTTGTTATGAGTTCTTGAGATTTTGTATATTGATGTATATAATTACTCAAGAAGTAATTATCATGAGATGTAAACAGTTTATCTCTTGTTATGAAAGAAGCTTTTATGGATTTAAGCTCTTGTTTCGAAAAGTTTTAATTTCCCGTGATTTTTGTCTTCCGCTGTTAATCGAATCGCTTCCTCTAAGTTTGAATCGTGTTTATATCGTGGTTTGGAGGTCAGAGCCCACACATTTACTGTTAATAATGTCCTTTTTACTAAAAACCTGAGGCCTCTAAAAGCGACGTTGAACAATGTTTCTGTAGTAGTGGTTTCATTATTTTTCTTATCTTTAGTTCTTGTTCATATTGTTGACACATACCTTGCTTCTTTCTTTTGTTGGGTGACTTCCCAACCACCCAGGTAAAGCAAAGGTGTTGAACAAGATTAAGGAGAACATAGCTTTTGGCATGGACCTAAATCTTGGAGATGTTGCTTTGGAGACAAGACTTGAAGTAGTTTAGACTTCCCTCTATCTTAGATCCTTTGATGTATCTTACATGTAAACACTTAATGGGAGATATGATGGAATTTTGTAATCTTTTGAAAATTTGAATATAGTCATGAATTTTATTTTGATGATATACACTTTGGTCTTTTGTATACCATTATGTACATATTTGAAAATTTTACATTTTTTCCAACATACCTTTTGAGTATGTTTGGGATGGATGTTTTATGTTTCAAATTTTTAGTACGGGAATGATTTCACTCTTTTACAACATGGTATCAGAGTCCATGGTAGTCGGAATATGATTTTTTCAATTTTATTTCCCTAATAAGAACCCTTTTCTTACATTATTCCCCTTTTAAGTGACATGTTTATCCTAGAATTGATCTATGCAACCTTTGAGATGATCAAAGGTTGATGTAGGACCCTATGAGTTTCACATTAGCATCATGATGAATAAAACCTTAAAACATTTATAATTAAAATATGTAAGTAACCATAGTAGCTTGAGGTTGTTTAGATTTTTCTTTAGGATTATACTAGGACATGAAGTTGAAAGAAAAGGTATCTAGAAAGGATCAAGATTTAGGGGCTGGCAAGATTTTCCTCCGCACCACTAGCTTGGTTTACGAGGACTCCCGGATCCATATGATACCTGCCTGGCCTGAGCTGATATGGATTGTCCAAATAGCATCCTTTTAGGTAATAGTAACCTTAGACATCTTTGTTGGATATCATTGGGAACCTTATGTGATGACCTAGTCTTTCAAGTGTTGTGACTTGTTTTGAGTATGGATACCTAATATAGTTCCTTATGTCCCTTTAGACCACATGTTTGGTCAGCCTAACCCTAGAACCTAGACTTTGAAGTTTGGTGTTTAGTAAGCTATTAGAGTGTGTAGTGGAAGCATGATGGGTCTTGTACATGGTTTAGTTAGACTCACCCTTTTACCTATAGTTTAGTTTGACTGGATAGTTCAACCCTTTATGGGGTGGAGAGTAGTTGGTTGTTGATGTTGGGTAGTTAGATTTTTAGGGTGAAATCCTTCTATGGGGGGTGAATCCATGTGCCATACCGAGATCTAGCTATGTGAATTTAGAAACTCTAACTCCATGAATAAAAGGATAGTGTGCTTGGAGTCTTAGTTTTGACCAAACAAGTTACAATTATAACTCAACATGCTTGTTTATATGCTAATGAACTTATAAGGCCATCTAATGAATAATTCATATGTTTGAACGATAATGAATACTTAATGTAAATAATATGAATAACTCACATATTAATACTAATAGTGGATATGCATGATGTTATAATGTCATAAAAAATTAAACCATAATGATATGATGAGCAAGATAATGGTAACCTAATCTTGGACTTAATACATGCTAATAGGATATATGTGAAATATAATGATCATGTTGACCTAAATCCTAAGTTGTAAACATCTAATACAAATATATACATCCTTAATTCCTTTCATGATACATTAATGACATTAGGTGTCATAATCATATAACATACTTTGATACACATAAAAGGTATATAATCACCTAATCACAGATTATTCAAGTTATAATTATGCAATGGATATCACCTTGTTCTCTAATACACACATAATTAATCACCTAATCATGACATGAGGTGTAAACCAAATCATTAATATATGATATGTTTCATCTTATTCAAGAATATACATGTAATGACTCAAATATGGATAAATAGTAATTGGATTCACATAAATGTGCATAATCAATAATAAAAAGTGAATGGATATGATAAAATGATTAATGATGACATTAATGTGAACAAGAAAGGTAATGTGACAAGGTGACAATGCTTAATATATATATATATATATATATATATATATATATATAAGTAATTAATGTGACATTATTTGGATTAATTATAGACTTAATAAGAAATTGGATAAAATGTCTTATTTCAAGAAAAATAATCTGATATAATTTAATATGATGATAACATGAAGAAAATGGAGTCTAATTCCAAATTATTAAGGATAATGATCAGTATATTGAGATAATTAAGTAAACCCTAATTGTACTGAAACTCTTTAGGAGATAAATCTATACTACTATAAAAAGAGCGAGTTTGATGCTGCGCTCTCCTTGATTCACTCTCTTCTCTCCTTTTTTCAAGGAATTTTGCTCCTACAGATATTTATTCTCACACTCTCCTATTAACTTTTATTATCTTTAATTCTTTATTTCTCTCTCCATCCCACAGAAATAGTTCCTTGATTCTCTCCTTTTAAACAACCAACACAAATATTTTTTACCGTAAGTACCCTTTTTACAAACGAGTCCTCTCCGTGTATATTTCCAACAAATTTTATATGTCACGTGCATGTGCACGTGTGCCTTCACTAGTAAGAAATATAAATAAAGGATTTTTGCATAATAATGAAATATAACTCTTATGGCAACAAAATGAATATAACATAAAATAGTTAAAAAGAAAAATAATGATAATGTGATATCCTAATAAATATAATGTTAGTAAATAAAAAATGTTAATTGTGTTATATCTAATAAAATAAATCTTAATAGTGGAACCCTAGGTGATCCTCGAGAACCTGACCCATGAGGAGTTATTAGTGAAACTTTTGGTGAAAGTTTTATGGGTTGTTTAAAGACAAGTTGTTGCACACTCACCCTTCCCTCTTTGGTTGGGATTTTGAGGATGAAATCCTTTTTAAGGGATGGAGTGTTGTAACAAACTAAAATCTATCTATATTATCTTTCTGACCTTTTTCCCATGCTTTTCTTTTCAATTCTATCTTTTTTGGCTTTGATGTTTAATTTGTGGAAATAAAAGTGGTTTGGTGAATATTTGTTCATTATTTATACCAATATAAGGTTTTATGCACAAATACCTCAGTGAAAGTTTAACTTAAGGGTCTAAAGTGCAAATTTACCACTTATGTGACTTATTGATAAAATAATTCACTCTAGATCATTCCTTAGACCTATGGTGCAAGGAAGAGAAAAAGGAATGAATAATAATGTCTTAAACATGATAATGTGATGTTGAATTATTTAATAAGAGAAATAGTGGTAATATTGGATAATGATATAGAATTAATAAAAGGAAGACTATTTGGTTAAAGATAACTTGAGTTTCATTTTCCTCAGGTTTGATTTGGCTTGGAGACCAAGTTTCATAATTTTGGGATGATAATAACTATATCTATTTTATTTTAAAAAGAAAAGGTGTGTTTTTCTCCAAAATATGAGATAAAATATTTAATGACTAAAAAAGTGGGAAATTATCTTAGATTCATAATCTACACCTTAAAAATAGTGTTTTGGTGAATTTTCATGTAATTTGGATATTAATATACATGTAAAGTTAGGAGAGAGAAAGTGTATATACGCTACAAAATATTAAATAAATGTACAAACAACATCAACATGAAAAAACTAATGGAAAATTCGTATCCAAGGAACTTAATGTGACTTATGGGTGAAGTTTCATCAAATTTGGAGAATCTGATAACCAGTAATGATGGAGGAAAGAGCAAATAAGATATGATTTATTTAACACATCAAAAGTTCTCAAAAGGCAAATCTAATTGCATATTCAGATTCCTCATATCCAAAATAGGCAGGGTGTCAAATTTTGTATTCATTTGCACCCTCAAATGAAGAGAGAGAAAAAGAGATATAATTTCATTAACACTTTAGTCGAATTGGTTTGGGACCTGAATTAAATGTCACAATTTGGTCGCATCTTTTAGTTATTGGCACACATATTCTAGCCCTTAGATTCTTGATCAAACGGTGGAGAAGTTATCTCCTACCTTTGATAGGAAAGGCCACTATGTGAACAATAGACGTGGGTGGATGGGTTCATTTCTTTGGGATTTCTCCCTCGATATTTAACCTTTCATGAGATTTTTGCTCATATAGATTCTACTTTTGATTTTTCACCAACTGAGGGGCTACTTGAAATCAACCATGGTATATTTCGGAAACACCTAATTCCTTGGGCATTAGGCTTCCCACACTATCACCCATAAACCCTAATCTACCACCTTATAAATAGGGATTTCTCCCTCGATATTTAAACTTTCATGAGATTTTTTGCCAAATCTAACACAAGCTGCTCTTTGCCAGCTGCGACCATGGCGTGTCCTGCGAGGAGGGAGAATCTCTCAAGTGTTTTCTAAGTTTTACCCCTCCTCTTTCCTTCTTCTCTGTATTTTTTTCTTAGGGGTATAACCATCTTTTCTCCCTTTCTTTCCTTATTTTGAACGAGCCATGTTGGTCACTGACCGGGTGACTTGGCCACCCTTTATTGGGATAAGTCAACATGCCAAATCTTCTCTCGCGAGACTCTCTTATGCTTGTTTGGCTTTTTCTAATTTTTCGATTGGCTGGTTTTATAAAAATCTTATCTTTTAATTCGATTGTCCAAAAGTTAAAAATAAATATGTTTTGGAATCGAAAAGGTGATCTTTCTAATAAAATACTTTTGAGGTTTGGTTTTGACTTTTTTGAGAGATGTTTTTTAAAAATTGGTTTTAATACATAAAAATCATCAAAAAAACACTTTAATCATTGTAACTCTAAAATTGATAAAAGTATATGGTTTATGAATCAGGAGAACCTAATAAGATCAATGGTGATACCTTTAGAGTCTAAATTGTGGTTTCATTTGAAAAGTCCAAAACTAGGGGTTTCCTTACATTAGTGCATATGATATACCCTATACATGATCATACATTTAAAATAGGAAAAGTGGACCTTAGACTCAATAAGAGTGGTGAAAGTGAATAATTGAAATCAATAAGAGTGGTATGTGAAAATCTTACCAGTAAGTTGGGATATTTGTGAACCAGCCCTATTTCCTATAACGAGGCAGGGAATGAATCCTATTTCCTTTATTATTGTTTCTCTTATTCTAATTGCCTTAAAATCAGATTTGATATATTATTTCTTGGGTCTTGGAACCCCACTACCATGTTGCAACTATTTGATGATTTAATCTTTCCATATTATTATTTCTTGATCATGATGGTTTGTTTGACTATTTAGCTATAGTAGTGGTACTTATGTACAACCACCCATAGTTAGGGCATGTGTTATTTTGCCCTGAGGAATAAATTTACTCTCCCCCTTAGGAAATGTGTTATTTCTCCCCAATATAAATATTTGATAGGTGACTGGGAATGTGATTAATCTCCCCTCATCTATTTAGTTGAGTTCCAATCGGCGCCTCAACCCTACTTTGTTAATTTAGTCCAATATTAATCATTCATGCAAATTCATTATTATTTATTGGTTTTGGTAAGAATCTTTGGTTATATGCATCATTCTCTTGGCCTTCTCATCTTATGATGAATCTATATCCTTATGTTTCATTGTTTGTTCTTATCTTTGTTTCTTGTTCATATTGATGACACATACCTTGCTTCTTTGTTTTGCTGGGTGACTTCCCAACCATCCAGGTAAAGCACAAGGTGTTGAACAATATCAAAGAGAACATAGCTTTTAGCATGGACCTAGCTCTTGGAGATGTTGCTTTGGAGACAAGACTTGAATTAGTTTACACTTCCCTCTATCTTAGATCTTTTCATGTATCTTACATGTAAACCCTTAATGGGAGATATGATGGAATTTTGTGATCTTTTGAAAAGTTGAATATAGTCATGATTTTTATTCTGTTGATATACACTTTGGTTTTTGTATACCATTATATAAAGATTTGAAAATGTTACACCTATTCCAACCTACCTTTTGAGTATGTTTGGGATGGGTGTTTTATATTTCAAATTTTTAGCAAAGGGGTGACTTCACTCTTTTACAGTACCCTAGAAGGGAACACAACATCACTCTGAGACATTAAGGAGTACATGTTTACCAATCATCATAATGAAGAGGTTACATTCCCAATATGGATCCTTTAGTATTTCTCTATTCCCATAACCACTAGAAAACATAAGGATATCTGTTCTCGTCACTTGGTCCATTAAGGTGAGCATGTCTAAACATATTATAGGGTATTCTCTAGGCATCAAACTTCATTCTATAGTGGTGAAAGGATGTAATTTTGAAAGGTTATAACAGATACCCCATTACATTAATCAACTAACATTAGTCAGTGAGGTATCTAAAACTGAGGTATGATAGTATTCAACACTCAAGGTAGGGAGGGTTTAGGTAAAAAAATATATCTAAGAAACTCTTGACGGAAATACATGTAATATAAAGAGTTGGCTCAAGTTGTCATTTAGCAAAAGAAACATTATAACCCTGAATGAGGGTTCAAGGTTTGTCAACCATGCATGCCCATCTCAAAGAGGACATGTCTGATTAGACACTTGGATGTTTCTTAAGAAGAGGGATAAGTTAGTACTAGGGATCAACCTATCTAAGAGCATTAAAGGTAACCTACACTCTATGGTGGTTGAGTTGACTTCCAATTAAGGTAGGACATGGAAGGAAATCACACAGGTAAACTCTTACATAAGGGAATTTTCAATCACTAAGGATAGGGTATGGGTATCTATGGTTAGCATAAATATGTGACAAATATAGAAGTGGAGTAGGGAATACCAAGACAAGTAGGGGTTTAAATCCTAATTTTTATTCCATGTCTTGTAAATATGTGCATCAACAATTCATATATGGTCATATAAATGCCTAAGTAAGTCATACATATACAAATAACAGAATCACCTAAAATTCTCAAATGAAGTGACTGCTAAAGCTTTGTTGACATACTTGTAATGAGTGGGAAGCGAGAAGGATATTACTCATTACTTATGAGGGATGAAACTTCATAGCTCCAAACACATCAATATATATGAAGGATGGGAAACACTTTATTTTGTATCTCAAAAATATGATACACAAAAGAAAAATTATTATATATCTACAAGATATTAGACCATTACATTATTATGAGATATTTCAGCTATAATTTTTCTCACACTAAGGGTCCATAACAAAAAAGAAAAGGGTACATATAGTTTTACAAAGGAATATGGCCATCTGAATCCATCCTCAAAGACCATATTTGTGGTACATATTCCTTTTAAGTTGTCTTCCTCTAACTTACCTACCTAGAGAGAGAGAGTGATAAAAAGAATTTATTCATCAATAAAATATGTGTATGTGTAATAAAAATATGACTTGGATACATAAGATTCAAGTACAAGAAGTAAGGGTGTTCCTAGTCAAAAGAGGGCTACATACATTTATGTAAGTTCAAGAGAAATAAAAAAACAATGATATGACAATTTTTAGAAAAGATAATGAAAAGGATATGAAGATGCTTGCCAAATATAATCATTACAAATTTACATCAAGTACAACTACGCATGTAGATTATATGTAGACTAAGATTGTCTATAGTGGGACCAAAACATCAAAATATCTCAAGCCAAATTTGGGTGAAATATCACACCAATTGGAAATTGTGTACTCAAAATATCTAAGTGTGTGGAAATAGCAACCTCGACAGAATTAATGCACCCGTGAGTATGGTTGCACAAAACACTACAACTCTAGGTAATATTACAATAAGTTACACATGGTTAAGTAGTGAATGTAACATATCCAATTCATCCATTTTACAATAATTTTCAAACAAAAGGGATGTGATCATGGAAACTGGGGTCAACTGACACATAAAAAGATTTTGTAGTTTTATTACTCGAGGAGAGATAAGAAAATTTGTAAATAAGTATAATTTAATAAGAATTGCAAAGATATACAAATAACTTTCAGTTATAAACAATGAATATATCAATGAACAATAAGTGACATATCAAATGATGCTTAAAAGATTCTAAAAGACGATTTTCTTAGGATTCATGCCTCATTAAACAGAATTTAGGGTTCCGTAAAATTTATGCCCCAATATAAAATAGGGAGATGCACATACATGATCTTCATGACTAACACAATTTCTAGGGCATAGACTCACAAATTGTTCTTCTCAACCTAAAAGTGTTTTAAACACAAATTACAACTACTTGATAAATTATATTAAAATTGAAATCTAAAGTAAAGTTTAATCACTCATTGTTTGGTTTCTGTTTAAATATCTAAAGTATCCAATACAGAGTGAGTGTATGGTAATAGAGACTAGGTAAAAAAATCATGATTAAATAGTGAATTAGATGAAACAAGTTTCACAAGAATGTATATGTATATATATAAATATATATATATAGAGCCAGGCTAGAACACACTCGAGTGTACGGATCGCACGAATACACTCAAGTGTGTTTGCATATCAAGACTATTTTTTTGCAAAATGTAAACCGTTGATCTTCACCGTCATACTATAACTAGCTACATACAAATTTTGAGCCCATTTAGATGAGTGTAAGTCACTCATCCAAGGACAAAAAAATCGACGCGTGAAACTAATTTGAAATGCATAATTTTTGCAGTCTTCATAACATGAGCTATACATATCCAAATGTGCTCAAATTTTGCGTATGAGTTGTTCTCGAGATGTTTAATAAGTTCAACGTATTAGATTTTCAAAAAAAAATATTGCATCATGAAAAACTACTTGAGTGTATTCCGCTCCGGATACACTCGAGTGTATTCTAGCCTGACTCTCTCTCTCTCTCTATATATATATATATAGAGTGAGAGAGAGTGAGAGAGAGGAAGAAATTCAAGCTAGAATACACTCGATTGTACCAGAGACAATACACACTCAAGTCAATTTTCATCATGCAATGTTTATTTTGAAATTCTAAACCATTGATCTTATTAAATATCTTATGAACATAATACATATAATGTCTCATTTTGATACTTATAGATCATGCATATAAAGGACACAAAAATGATACAATCTAAATTACTTTTATGTGTCGATTATGCTCGTTATGGAAAAGTGACTTAGAAAGTTCCAAATGAGATAAAATGTTTTATGTAAACTATATTTCTTATAATATTGAATAATTTATGGTTTGGATTTGCCAAAAAAGTGGTCCAGATATGTGAAAACAATTCGAGTGTACTCTGTGATACATATATGCATATATATATATGTGTGTGTGTGTGTGTGTGTGTGTGTATGTATATGTGTGTGTGTGTGTGTGTCTGTGTGTGTATGCACACGCATGATAAAATGAAAAATACTAAGAGATTAGATAAATTAGGTTATAATATCCTTATGCTCACATCCTAATATGTTTGATCATAGTCTAATGGATGGTAATCATACAAAATGCTATTCTAGCCCTCTAGTATACATGCACTGATATGAGTACATGTGTACGTAGACCATATGTTTAGATGGTTTGTTAAGGAATATAGGACTTTCTATGATTAGTTATAACTCACAAACTGTGAACAATTACCATATAGTCCTTTTATAAGCCACATATATTATTGCAATGATGATTAAGTCATGGAATTCTTATACATGGTTATACATTCATTTTTATATGTTCATGTATGCATGTATATACTTAAAGAGTTCAATGATAAAGGTATATTAGTAGATACAATACTTCATTTATGTTATGATTGATTTAATATAGCAAGTAGGATCTAATATGTAATTATTTCAAGTTATCACATGTGTTATAAATCCTAGTATTTGGATTACTAATCCAAAACTTAGGACCAAGGAGACTCACCTACATATCATGTGATTGGACGAGTAGTCAATGATTAGTATGGAAATTGAGATAGACTTGAATCTCATCCATGGACTTCTCTAGGTCCGATTGGAGGTGGTGTTGAAGGAATCTTTCATCGATAAGGTAGTAGAAGGGTGCCCAACCTTGCAATAGTGTTTAGTTCAGCCAAGGAACTCTTTCCTCCATTTTTTATGACCCTATGTGATGTTGGAATGGGGCTATTGTTATCTTCTATTGTATGGTGGTAGCGAGATAATGTGATGTAGAGTTGTGTACAGTTTGAGTTTGTAAAATTCGACTCCAGTACTTTCAAAGTTGAGGAAGACGTTGCTTCTATGTCTTGGTTTGGTTGTGGTGGAGATCAAGGACATTGAGAGTGATATGAGGAAACTTATGGGAAGTTTTAGATGTGTGTGATACAATAAAATGCAAGGAGTGTGACCAGACAGAGGAGAACTATAGATGTGTGTGTTACATGGGCATAATAAAACTATCTATAAGAATAAATGAATGATTTAAATGTAAACTAATGCAACAATTTGGTATCAGTTAAATGAAGAATCAAATGATGTTCAAATGAGATGAAATTTTGAGGTGATGTACACTAGAGGTAGGACTACTAAAATAAAATCTCAATTTGGTATTTTGGATTGGTTAAGGATATTAAATAGCTTATGGTTAATAATTCATTTTGGGGGTTCCCAAAGATTAAAGAAGTCCATACACTCTCTAATATTCTTTTAGATAATAAATTATATAATTTATTACAATGATTTTATTTAACAATAATATACATTCAAGTACTAATTATATTAATTTGTCAACTTCCTTTATTGAATGAGTCGTGAGTTGATCTCCTTGTCAAAATCCTTCCAAATATAAGGCTAATATAGTATAAATACAGTGAAGGTTGAGCAATAAATAGATTAAGAAAAACACGATAATTATTCTTCAAGCATTGTAATTAATTTCAATATGGATGTGAAGATTTTTTGAAAATTATGAAAAAGTGACCAGCTATTAGCTCAAGCAGGTCGGCTCCTACCCCTCATCGGAGGCCAGAGGATTTGTTGTTCCTTATTTTGTACAAACCACACAGTTGCTTGCTGCATCAAGTGGCATGTGTCCAATGTTTTTAACCGTGGCTTTTGTTTCATAGATACTAGTATACATGTAACAAATTACATAGTCATTATTTATATAACAAAGGTATAAAGATGTGATATCTTACATTTTAAATTCTTTACAAAGGTTTTGGCCACTAAAGTTAAGGATGGGGTATATTAGATATTATATGACATAAACATAATTGTACGTTGATATTTTAGGCTAGAGGTACTTGATTACACTCAAGAAAAAAGGTTATTCTAGATATAAATTATAGCTAGTAAATGAGCTAACTCTCTAATTATAAGTCAAATGCTAATGTCTCTATAGGTAAATGTATATATTTTGTAGAATAATAAGATTGTTTATTAAGATCACCTATTAGATTAAGTTCTACCTAATATTCTTTCAAAAAAGGTGACTAAGTTAATTTAAAATATATGATTATTTAAATATTATATACCTATATCTTTTTGGCATTTTCCAACAAATGCTCAATGTCTAAACATGCATATATATCCACATATTATTACCTAACTTAAATTATATGTGTATATGTCACATATTATATACTATATGGGATCCACTTAATATTTAGGCACACATTACCATCTCAGGTCAAAAGAGGGTTTTAATCAGTCCTAGAAGAAAAGGAATACGAAAGGAGGTGTTAGGAAATATATCTAGGTTATGGTATGTTGTAATGCCAGACAATATGCTAATTTTCTCCTTCATGGTGCATACAACTTGCATGATGGATTAAATGGTATTTAAAACATCTAAAGTCTTATTCTTTTTTATATTTCACCATAAAATCTTCTAGCAAGCATTTCTTAACTTAACATAATATTTATTATATTCGTAGACATTCTATGATTTGTAATTATAATTTGGCTATTGAAATACTCTACCTTAAAGTAAATATTGGAATGCAAGGCTTGATTTGTTAATTACCCTATACTTCGGGTTTCACATAATTCATTCAGTTCCAACATTTTACAAATATATACCTAAATTTTAGGAAGAAACATAAACTGATTAAAAAATCATTTTTACTAGATCATATACAATGAGGCATGTATATACATCAAACTAAGTTAAGGTTTCACATTTTTTACTCTCTGATTTACATATGAAATTTCAAACAAGAACATAATACATTAAGAAACATGTTTTATAGGCATTATCATATTAGTCATACAATAGAACCCTGTAAATAATATTGAGTTACAATTTTACATTACTTGTTGTCTTTATGGATTAAAATGATGATTCTCAACCTATAAACCTGAATAAATAAGATATGCATTTATATATCTCAACCATAGGCTATATTGATTAATATTCTTATGAAAAGACTCAAATCAATGAATATTATGCTTGACTATACCAATATTTAGATTTATACAAAAACTCTAGTTTTTCATAATTTCTAAAAATCTTCATATAAATATTGACATTAATGATAATGTTAGAAGAGTAATTCTCGTGACTTTCTTCATAATGTATTTATTTCTCAACCTTCAATTTCTTTATATTATATTAGTGCTATACTTGTAAGGAATTTGATGAGGAGATAAACTCACTATTCATTCAACAAAGGAAGTGACGAATTAATATAATTAATATTTGAATTTATATTATTGTTAAATAGAAATACCCACTCATCTCATTTATTAATTCTCTAAGGTCAAACTCTGACTAACCAGATTCCATAACCTCCACAAAAACTTTATCAAATACCACCAAAGAATCATATCAATAGCTCTTCTATTCTTGAACTAGGCAAGATGGATAAGAAGTAGGCATAGAAGAGAAGAATTAGGTAATCTTAGAGAAATCTCAGCTAAACTCTAAAATTTGACTTCTTACTAAAACAACAGAGACACGTGATGAATTGGTCATCAACTAGCATTAAATCTCCTCAATTGTTGTAGAACAACCCAAATAAGCTTCAACTAAGGTTGAAGATCCAAGCCCTAATTTTCTCCATTTATGATCTCTCCCTTAGGCTCCCCAATAAATAGAATGATGGTAAATGATTTATTTCTCATGGTTGTGGTTAATAAAGGGTTTATCTCCTTGAAACTATCAGTTTGGACATTTTTACAACTTTATTTTTTGTGTGATTTTTATTTAATTGGTTGAATTCCTTGCCTAAAACAAACCTGATGCATTAATATATGTGTCTCTCAAATTATTTTAAACAATATTGACAATTTAATATGTTTTACAAAATGAATAGTTATCCAGGCTATAGTCAAAATTTCTTCCAATTGGACTTGTCAATTAGTTAATCAAAATAAAATTACATTATGGTAACTCGGTCTGTATGGTATGGTCAACTGAATTCTTCATTTGAAGAAACCAGTTCACCAATAGAAATAAAACCAACCAACACTTTAGAATATTTACACAATAATTATATTTGATCGATTCAACATAAATCCAAGTGACAAAGAAATATGAGTTATGGATAATCTACTAAAACTTATTAATACACTATTATATTTATTGTTGGATCAAGGGCTCTAGAGGGGGGTGTGAATAGAGCTTCATAAATCTCACAAAACGAATTAGATCTTCAAATTATATTAAGTGTAGAAACTTAAGCATACAACCAATTTGAAGTCCTAACTAACAAGCATAGCAAGGGTGAGAGACAAGGAAGAACATACTCTTGGACAAAGTGGTTTAGAGTGGTTCCACACCTCAAACTAGAAGTGAGTCAGTCCACTACCTAGAGTAGGTTAGGCTCTAGGACTTTGCTATCTTGATGCTCTTATATTCATTCATAAGATTACAAGACAAAACCACATTCATCCAAGGACTTAATACCTCAAGCAAGGATCTTCAACCTACTGAAGGAACTTACCCACTTGAACCATGGAGTCTTCTGCCTTCAACAAGGACTTACTCACACCATCTTCAAGTTTTTGGTAAGGAATTACCTATCCTTCTTGAACATCCGCCTTGCATATCTCCTTCACTCGGAGATCTAGAACACCATCCTTTCTTTAACCTTGAAGAACAACTACTCCTTCTCCTTCACTCGGAGAAGGTCTTCAATCCTTTTCTTCAATAAGGAAAGAGGGTAGGAAGATGGAGGTGGAGAGCTTTACATTGATACAGGAAATAGCTCTCTTACAACAGATCCTAACTCACTCATACTCACGGATTTGACTTGAAGGTAGAGAGAGAAAGGGACTCAAAGGTGTGCATCACTCTCAACTAAGCAATAACCAAGCATATGTGGAATGAGCAACCTTAGAATGAACTATAAGTGGTCCTATTTATAGCTGGGGGTGCTCCTTTGAGTTGGGGAACACTTAGGGTCGAATTATATCCATTTTTGCCCAAGGCAACATATCTATTTTCGTCCAAACAAGTCACCAACGGTTAGAATCACCTTTTCTGCATTTTCCATATAGTACATTCGGTCAAGATTCAACAAAGGTAACTCGACCGATTGGGTAAAAGACAAACCCAATTTTCAAACCATTAGTCGAGTTTGTCCTAAGGAAACTCAGCCAACTAATGAAAGTTGCATTTGTCAGTAACCTGATCGGTCGAGTTCTGTGAGTGCACAACTCGACCGATGCACTCTTCAGAGAATTGATCCAATGGATCGGTCAAGATTATAACTCGACCGATTGACTGCCTATGATCAATTTTCTAAAGTGCATAAAAAGTGATTAAAACTTGGTTCTAAGTGTCCCACATAATTTTCTCATCTTAGTTACAAGTCATATCATCAATAAAAGTGATTACAAAATTCTTCTAAGGTCATTTACATGGATTTCCTAATTAGCACACTTACATTGCTTTTGACTTGAACTATAGTAAATTAGGGCTTAAGAAATTTGATCCGTTTCATGTGCCTAACACCTGAAATCAATCTTAAATACACATATTAGATACATATGAATGGAATGGTTAGTTCATTATCAAAATATGGACAATGTATAACCTTTAGGTCAACATTCTCCCCATTTTTGACAATGATAAACTATTCCTCAAACATATTGAAAAGGATATAGAAGTTATACCTTTACCTTGTGAATTTTGGGGATTCAGGATTTGAAGAATGTGAATTGCTCCCTCTCAAAATATGCTTACTCTAACCTGCATAGTTATTCTATCTACACAAAGTAATTATAGCATACATGTACTATATGGTCCTTTGCAAGTCACATGATAAAGCATATAATGAACAAGAAAAGGATCTCATAAGCAATAAACATAAGTATGACAAAGAATAGCAATATGATTGAGTTTCAAGACATTGAAGTTCTCTCCCCCTTTTGACATTATCAAAAAGTGAGGGGGTAGAAGAGCATATAATCAGGTCTTCTCCAAACAAAATAAAGCAGATAATCATACATGCAATCTCATATCATATATCAACCAGAGACGAAAGAAACACACAAGCTAAGTCATAATCAAAATATGGTGAAATATGGCACCAACTCATAGAATATATCTGATCAAAGAGCAAGAGAGAACATAACATAGATTACAACTCAGAGACATGTTCTCATAAAAGCAACTGCAAGTAAGAAGCGATGAAAACTAAAGATAAAAATAGTACATCTCAGATAATGTGCCCAAATGTTTCTAATACAAAATAGCCTAGAATGATATATATGATCAACAAACTAGACTAAAAACTAAGAAACAATCTAGACATCTAGACTATCTATGTCCACATCATCATCATCATCATCATCATCATCATCATCATCATCATCATCATCATCATCATCATCATCATCATCATCATCATCATCATCATCATCATCATCATCATCAGCTCTAGGCTTGTAGTCCTCGTCTCCATCTAAAGATGCAACAACAATAGTGGCTTCATCACCTAAATCACCACCAGAGCCATCACCATCATTAGAAGCATCCTCACCATCACCATCATTGTTGTCAGTAGTAGCAATCTCAACATTAGCCTGGTCAGGCATCTCCTCGTCTGTAGGAGGAACAAAACCACGACCGGGCCAATGAGCATTATGCTCATCCCAAGTCATACCAAGAGCATAGAGCTCATTGGTAAGACTAGCAAGCAGGGTGGCCAAGGGGCTAGCATGAAACTATAGGTAGATGGGAGTAGAACCACCAGCAGCAGAGGGTGCGGGAGCAGCAGTGGAAGGCTCGATGGTAGTGTAGTAATGATGATATGCATAGGAAGCATAATCACTACTGGGGAAAGGTTGGTAGGTGGGGTAGGGGTGTGCACATGATATGTTCATGTTTGACATGATTGAACATAAATCCTGGTGCAGGTGCTCCTGAACCTATTGGTTGTATTCCTGTTGGTACATCATGTATCCCATAAGGGTTTCATTGGATACATGAAATGAGGCACGACTAGGTCGAGGTGGCAAGGAGGAGGAGCTTGGGTAGAGGCAGAAGCTGGGGCTATAGAGGCAGAGGGTGAGGGTGAAGCAGCAGGTGTGGTGGAGGCAAAGACCGGAACAAACTTCTAAATTGTGGTCTCACTGATACACACACCCTTTCTGGCAAGCTTGTAATGATAGTCAGAAAAGAGTGATTTCTCAGTGGCGAATTGAAACAAACCACAAATCAATGATAGATAATGTGGATGGGTGCCACAAGTGTTCTTACCAGAGTCAAAACATGTCATGTGGTGGAGAATGTATCTTGACCATTTGACTCGGATACACTCTAGAAGGCAGTACATTATAACCGCAGTGTTCTCTACAATATCCATTTGATTTTTCTTCAGATGGATGTTGCAGTTGACCACTAGGGCTAATATAAGCTTTCTGAGATCGAGGGAGGAGGACGGTAGGGTGCTCTTCTTCTTTTAAGGGACATCGGGTTTCTTGAGATAGCAATGGATATCAGGAAGAGTGATCTCATTCTTCTTATAGAAACCCTCAGGAACCAAGAGGTAAAAATACTCTCTGTAATCCTTATGCCAGGTGTCATTCTCCTCATCTCCTAATAAGAACACATTAAGGATATCTTCAGAGATTTGAAATCTCTTCCCGGCAATCATGGATGTAAGGATCACTTGAGTATTCGACGGGGGTACAAGGGTGTCGTAATTCCAACGCAAGTTAGCATAGAATTCATGAACTGCTTTTGTGCTAGTCATTGAATTATGAAAGCAGTCACGTTTGATATCCAGGGAAGAGAGGTGATGAACACCTAGCAACTTTGTCATTTGATCTATGACCACTTGACGCCTAGGTCTAGGCTCAAACAATGCTCTAAACGGAAAAGGACTCCTAGGAAGAAGGTCCTTATATCTATTTACAACTTCTATTGAGACAAAGGAGGTGTCATCAAAGGAAATCAAGCAATATGACGAAGAAGATGATGGAGCATTGCTAGGGGCGGGCCTCTTACTTCTATGAGAAGCCATAGAGGCAAAAAGAAAGAGAAGAAGAGAGCAAACGCATAAAGCAAGCCACCAAAAATGTTCAAACACCAAGGAAGAGCAAAAGGGAAGGTTTAGGTCAGCCTATCTAGGTCAAGAAAGGGCTAGGATAGGGAAGTTAAGGGTTGGGGATGAGAGCTTAGTGCTAGAACAAGGGGAATCATTTGACTATTCTCTAGTTGAGAGGGAGAATAGTCGGACGAACCCAACTTAAGTTGGCTTCAGCCCGCTGATCGATCGAGTTTTGAGAGTCAAAAACTCGACCGATTGGTCCATTTCAGAATAGCTCTCAGCCAGAGACCAGTCGAGTTTGTCCTGGGGGAAACTCGACCGATGGTCAACCTGACCTAAAACCATCAAACTCAATTTCTATCCATATGAATGCTAATTAAATTCATTTTTAAAGTCTATTACGTATGTTGAACATACTTAGGCACATATCACTCATCATTGGGTACTATTTAGTGATAAAAATGTGAAATTTGAGAAATGCCCAAAAACAAGTGAAACTAAGCATGTCAACAAGCAAATTTTAGCAATTTTAGGCAAGCAAGGTGAATAAAGCATGAGCAAGACATATAGGATAAAAGCAACTAGCTAGATAACATGTCAATATCATCTGAAGCAATAATGAGAAATTTAGATCTAATGAAGTTAAATTGCTCTCTAGCTAGAGGTTTGGTGAAAATATCCACCAACTGATTTTTTGTGTCCACATGCATGATATAAATATACTTTTTGGCAATGTGATCATGAAGAAAGTGGCAACGAACCTCTATATGTTTATCTCTACTATGCAATATATGATTATAAGAAAGACTGATTGCACTAGTATTATCACAATAGATAGGAGAATCATCAAAAGGAATGTTAAAGTCTTAGAGCATTTGCTTCATCCATAGGACCTGTGCACAATAACTTCTGGCTGTAATGTATTCAACCTCGATAGTTGATAATTCTATGGTGCTATGTTTCTTGGAAAACCAAGACACCAATCATGGTCCTAGAAGAAATCAAGTGCCACTTGTACACTTTCTATCAACTAAACAGCTCGCGTAATTAGCATCACTATATGCTACAGGAGTAAAGTCCCTTGACTTAGGGTATCATAGACCAAAGTTCTGAGTTTTGGCTAGGTACCTCAAAATCCTCTTAATGACAATAAGATGTGATTTCCAAGGACTTGATTGAAAGCGAGCACATAAGCCAACACTAAACATTATATCAGGTCTAGAGGCAGATAAATAAAGTAAACTTCCAATCATACCTCTATAGAGCTTCTCATATACCTTCTCACCTTCTTCATCTCTATCAAGTTTGGTGGTGTTGGACATGGGTGCGTCCATCGGCTTCATGTTCTCCATTCCAAAGTGTTTGAGTAGTTCATTGGTGTACTTGCCTTGGTTGATGAAGTTTCCATCTTTGGTTTGCTTGATTTGGAATCCGAGGAAGAAAGTAATCTCACCCATCATGCTCATCTCAAACTCACTCTGCATAAGAGAACTAAACTCCTTGCAAAGACCAAGATTAGTTCCGCCAAATATGATGTAACGACCCCGTCTCCCGGTAACCCCCACTTAAGGGAGACCAAGAGATCATAGCCGTTATTCAATTAACATGATCAAAGGTTCAACAAATAATCAACAATAATTATGAAATTCTACTAACTAAACTGGAATTGAGTATAAAAATTTAAAACTTTACTTACCTTTTAAAAAACTTTGGAAATCTATCTATCCAGAGCTTTAATTAATCTATCTAGTCCTCCTTGCACTTTATTTCTTAGTTTCACAGTGTGTCACTAGACTTTTTGTTCATTTCAGGGTTGTACCTAAAACGCCGACAAACAAAACAACGATCAACCAAAGCTAGTATGTGGGATAAAGAATAATTGTGCAACTATGTTAACAATGTAGTCATTCAAATATCCTTTAACATCCAAGATTATGTTTTAAGCGATACTACTCAATCCTTTCCTATCCCCTATCTCTGTGATGTCCCTGCAGTGGACATGGATACTACCTCTCTCATGTGGTAGATCTTTACCCCCATGGACCTACCACACAGGTAGCCAATTCTTAGGGTTATGGAGTCGCATGGCCCTACCAAAGGTAGTCCAATCCCTAACTCATGATGACTTGATGGACCTACCCCATTGGTAGCCATTTACTAAGTCGTTTAATGACCTGATGGACCTACCTCATTGGTAGCCATTTACTAGGTCAATCTATAAAGCTACAGAGGGGACTAGGATCTGAGCTAGTAGGTACATCTCTTATGTGATAGTCATATTGATAACCTCCAACTTTGATGATTATCTTAGTCTTTTTCTTTAGTTTTCCATACTCTTTTTAAATTAAATAAATACATAATCCCTAAATTTTCCCTCTTGTTATAAATATACTATCAGACTAACTTTTCCCGTTTATATATGCAGAAAAACACAAAAAAATATCATAAAAGTCTAACTCAGCCTAAAGACCGCATGGACTCAAATGGTCCTCAAACCGCATGAAGCCAAACGGTCCCGAGACCGCATGGAGTCAAACGGTCCCAAGACCGCATGAAGCCAATCGGTCCCAAGACCGCATGAAGCCAAATGGTCCCGAGACCGCATGGAGTCAAACGGTCCCGAGACCGCATGGAGTCAAACGATCCCAAGACCGCATGAAGCCAATCAGTCCCGAGACCGCATGGAGTCAAACGGTCCCAAGACCGCATGAAGCCAATCGGTCCTGAGACCGCATGGAGTCAAACGGTCCCAAGACCGCATGAAGCTAATCGGTCCTGAGACCACATGGAGTCAAACGGCCCCAAGACCGTTTGGAGTCACACGGTCTCAAGACCGCATGAAGCCAACCGGTCCCGAGACCGTTTGGAGTCACACGGTCTCAAGACCGCATGAAGCCAACCGGTCCCGAGACCGTTTGGAGTCACACGGTCTCAAGACCGCATGGAGTCACACGGTCTCAAGACCGCATGAAGCCAACCGGTCCCGAGACCGCATGGAGTCACACGGTCTCGAGACCGCATGAATCCAAATGGTCCTGAGGTCCAAATGGTCCTGAGGTCCAAACCGTTTGGACTTCACTCAAGGCCTATAAATAAGACCCCAAGGGTCCTCAACCGAGGGGAGTTTTCAGACGTCCAAAGGCTGCCTCAATCACTGCAGAGCTCTTGCGACTTCCATCCTCCCCCCTGGGACTACCAGTCTGAGATCCATACTCCATCTCGAAGCTTCTTTCTCTCTCTCCACCAAAGAAGGTGGGAAGAGGGAGATCTCGTCATCACGCAACCGGTGAAGCTGGTGGATCGTTTCTCTCTCTCTCTCTCCAAGGGGTTGACTTTCCTCTCTCCTTTATGGGGATGATGCACACACTCTCTCTTCTTGCTTCCTTCTTTTCCCTAGTCATGAGCGAGTAGTCTCCTTCACTAGGGTGCGGGGAGTAGCCCCGCTACCCATGTTTTCATATCATGTAAATGTAATCCATAATTTGTAATACAGAGTTCTTATCTTTTTAGTTCGAAATCAAACGTTTAATGAATGCATGTTGCTTGATCTCCAACTTATGTTATCCTTTATCTTTTAGTATGAATTGTCTACGTTTGTACTATTAGATTTGAAACTCGTATGTATGTTGGTTCTTGGTGCATGTATCCACCATGCATATGTTTCAGTATCTAGAAGTGTATCTCAAGAAGTGGAGTAAACTCACTATCATTTGTTGCACTTTCATACTATGAAATGGAATCAGTTGACGTATGGAAGTGCAACCTTGGTAAGTCGAGGAACACACTTCACGAGGGGAATGATGCAAAGTAAGTGACCATTTGTTTGGGAATGGTTGGCGTTGCAACATTCCCACACTTCTCGTAGTTAGCTCTCTGAAAGGAAGCTAAGTCTACAAAGATACTAACTGACTAGACTCTTTTTGCAGGTTATGTTTTGCTTTGCATGTGTTGATCCGTGTGTAGTGGCGGTGAAAAACCGATCACACCCTAGTGAATTTTATCATAGTTTAACTCCTTAGATTTACTTGCTTTCTTTACTTTGCATGTTCTTAGTTTAAAACAACAAAACCAAACTTTCGATTTAAGTGCCTACTATTAAGTGACTAAGTGAAACTCCAATGTTTTCCATCTTGTTTCTTGCAACAAGACCGTTGTCCCGTGGATTCGACCCTTAACTATACTACGATAAGACTTCCACGTATCTTAGCATACGTGGGTGGAGTTCTCTATCTAGTATAAGCAAGGCTAAACCTAAGGATTTACCATCTTAAGGATTTTTAGTGGTGCACACAATTCCACGTAAGTGGAAGCTCCATCAAAAAATTGGCGCCATTGCCAGGGACAACAGAACGTTTTAATTTCATTTAGTATCTTACTAGTTGGTTAGGGTTTTACACTTTCTTTTAATCATTAAACCATATCTTCTTAAATTCATTATATCTCCTCCATCATCTAAAAGGTGTTTTCTTCTCTCTACTCAGGTAGAAAACGTGTATGCAACCAGTGCATAACCTCAGATTCTCCCCTGATCCAGAGTACGACTCTAAGGTAGAGAGAAGCTTCCACCGTCGCATTCGACTCAATCACAAAAGGGCCAGGTAAATGGATGAAGAGCAACGCCAGGCTGCTTTGGTGATGGAGAGGGTCAACGCCGCCATCGCCGCTCAAAGGGCACAACTCATCGCTGATACTCATGCCCATATTCAAGTGGAGATTCGTGCGAAAGAACATGCCCGCATTAGAGCTGAAAATGAAGCAGCAACCCAAGCTGCTCAGTTGGAATTAAGGAACAAGCAACTGAGGGACTACACTGTCCCAAAGAACTACGAGGACAACCATCCAGTCCGACCTCCGATCATCAACATCCCCAACTTTGAGATTCAGACCCAATGGATCCAAATAATGCAGGGCATCTCATTCTCTGGAGGCTCTGGAGATGACTGCATGGATCATCTGAAGAGGTTTAAGGCACTTTGCCGCCTGATCCCGCAAGCCGGAGTCGCTTTTGATGCAATAATGCTTCATCTATTTCACTTCACCCTGTCTGGGAGAGCTCTGAGTTGGTATAACTCACTTGACAGGGAACCTACAATAACCACTTGGGCTCCTCTAGAGGAAAAGTTCTTAGAGAAGTTCTTTCCCCCTTCACTGACTTATGAGATCAAGGGGCAGATCAATCACTTCTCTCAGCTACCTGGAGAATCCCTTGCTGAAGCATGGGAAAGGTTTAAAGAACTTTTGCACAAGTTCCCACATCATGGAATCTCCCAGAACCAATTAATAGAAACCTTCTATCGGGGAGTAAGTGATGATATCAAACAGTTTTTGGATTCCTCATCTGGAGGAAACTTCATGAGCAAGAATTATGAGGACGCCTGGAAAATTGTTACGCTCGGAGCTGAAAACCAGTCTAACTGGGGACAGTCAGCCGGTAAAGGTGTCCTCAAGGTCTACAAAGCTGAAGAATCAATGGAGATGAAGGACATAGCTGAAGCCCTGGAAGCCATAGTTCATAAACAACAAGCTCTCGAGACTTCTCTCGGAGAATTTGATAAGAAGAAAAATCCTCTAGTTCAACAAGTCAAGGCCGCCACAGGGACCTGTGAGGCTTGTCATGCTTCTGACCATCCGACCCTTTCCTGTGGTATGCTGTATAATGTGATGAGGGTTCTGCATCCACCACTACAACCATATGAACCTATCACTGACCATACGGAAGAACAACTACCGGAACAAGTCAACTCTATCCACTCTATCCCTGGACAAGTCTATTACAACCCTAATTAGCCAAGGAATCATCCAGGATTTCAGTATGGAAACCCTGCTGGGACCGCTAATCCACAACATCAAACGCAGGGAGGATCCTCTAGTAGGCTACCACCTGGGTTCCCAAACAATTTCAACCAAAATCAAGGGAATTACAGGACTAACTTCCCTAGGGCTAACTACCCCATGAACCAATCGGCCTACTACCAGTACACTCATCTTCCGCTCCATCCACAGCTGCATACTCAGCAACCTTAGCTGGCGCTACCACCACAACAACCTCAGCAAGGGCAACAACCAATTCCTCCAAAAAATGCTCCTGCCCAACCGGAAGATGAAATATCCTTGATAAGGCAGATATTACAATCGCAGCAAACTATGCTTGCTAACCAACAGGCTCGACAGAAAGTAGTTGAAGCTCAACTTGCCCAGATCGCTGCACAATTAAAGCCCCCAGTAGGTACGTTTGCTGGGCAACCTGAATCAAACCCTAAGCATGGTCAGAACAGGAATGAACAGTTGAATGATGTCACCACCAGATCTGGACGCATTCTTCATGAAACTACCAAGATCAATCTTGATAATGATGACACACCGGTTTTTATGACGAGTGAAAGCCTGCAACAAGGAATGGCAAAACTCACAGAAGGCACAAAGGGCAAAAATAAAGAACAAGTGTCCGTAGAACCCGAAGTCTCGCAATTTAAACCAAGGATTCCGTATCCGGGTAGACTGCAAGAAACAAAGATGGACACCAGGTTTCAAAAGTTCAAAGAGGCGATGAAGAAACTATACATCGATATCCCGCTCCTTGACGCTCTTTCTGAGGTGCCGGCATGGGCAAAATATCTCAAAACCTTGCTATCAAGAAAGTATATCACTGAGGAGCAAGAAACTGTCAAGCTTGCTCAGACTACTTCTGACATCATCCTAAACAAAATGCCAAAAAAGAAGAAGGACCCAGGTTCCTTCGAAATCCAATGTTGCATTGGAAATGCATCTACAAAGAAAGGATTAGCTGACCTTGGGGCCAGCATATCCATTATGCCTTACTCAATGTGCAAACGTCTGGGTTTCACCGAATTGTTGCCTACGACAATGACTATTCAACTAGCTGACTCCACCATAACCGCACCTCTGGGAATCATTGAAGACATTCCAGTAAGGATAGGCAAGGATGCCTACGTTCCATGCGATTTTGTTATCATGGATATTAAAGAAGACTTGAGATACCCGATCATTTTCGGCAGACCTTTCCTCGCTACCACCAGGGCGCTGATCGACGTCGAAGATGGCACCATCATTCTTAGGCTCGGAAAAGAAGCAATTTAATTCCGAGTCCTTAATAGCATGAAAGGCCCTAGTATCAAAGAGGAGTTTTTTCTTCTTGACGCAATACAACAAATGTCTCAGTTAGAAATATCCGAGCCTGCTGACAAACTAGAAAATGTCCTAATCAATCCAGATGTTGAATTCTCTGCGAATGAACTAGTTCAATAGTATCTGCAACATTTAGAAAAGGCCGAAGAAGCATCAATGGCCACTTTTGAAGAACTTAAAGCTGTTACCATTATAGAAGCAGCTGAGACACCAAAAGCCCCTGAAATGAAGACTTTACCCACATGACTTAAACATGTTTTCTTAGATAAGGAAAAACTATGCCGATCATCATCAGCTCTACCCTTACAGAAGATCAGGAAGAAAAGCTTCTGGATGAGATGAAGAAGCATAAAAAGGTCATTGGATATAAGATAACTGACCTAACGGGCATAAATCCAGCCCTGTGTATGCACAAACTTCCAATGGTTGAAGAATTCAAGCCATCCCGTGAACATCAAAGAAAAATGAATCCTAATCTCAAGGAGGTGGTTCGCCTGGAGGTCCTCAAATTACTCAAATCTGGCATAATCTACCCTATCTCTGACTCCCAGTGGGTCAGCCCTGTCCAGGTTGTTCAAAAAAAGGAGGTACTACCGTAGTGCTTAATGACAAAAATGAGTTAGTGCCCACCAGGAGTGTAACAGGGTGGCGGATGTGTATTGACTATAGGAAGCTGAACAAAGCCACAAGGAAATACCACTACCATCTACCCTTCCTTGATGAAGTCCTGGAACACCTAGCTCATCAGAAATATTTTTGCTATCTCGATGGTTATTCTGGGTTTTACCAAATACCCATACACCCGGAAGACCAGGAAAAAACTACCTTCACATGTCCTTTAGGGACATATGCCTTTAGAAGAATGTCGTTCGGGTTGTGTAACACACCCGCTACTTTCCAATGGTGTATGTCTGCCATCTTCGCCGGTTTAACTGAATCCGTCATGGAAGTATTTATGGACGATTTCTCAGTTTATGGAGATTCCTTCGATAACTGTTTAATCAATCTTGGACAAGTTCTGCAACGCAGCGAGGAAACGAACCTTATCCTAAATTGGGAGAAATGCCATTTCATGGTAACAGAAGGTGTCGTCCTCAGGCACAGGGTGAGTGACAGGGGGATCGAGGTGGAAAAAGCAAAAATTGATGTTATTTCGAATCTGTCACCACCGAAAGATATAAAGGAGGTAAGAGCTTTCTTGGGTCATGCAGGATTCTATAGAAGTTTCATCAAAGATTTTTCAAAGATAGAAAAACCCATGACCCAACTTCTGACTAAAGATACTGAGTTCATATTCAATCAAGAATGTATGCAAAGCTTCTCCACCCTCAAGAATGCTTTAATCTCTGCGCCTATTCTAAGAGCCCCAGATTGGTCGCAGCCTTTTGAAATCATGTGCGACGCAAGTGATTACGCTATAGGGGTTGTTTTAGGATAGCAAATTGGTAAGAAACCTTACGTCATCTACTACGCATCCAAAACGCTAGATGAAACACAGAATAACTATACTACCACAGAGAAAGAGTTTTTGGTTGTCATCTATGCGTTCGAAAAATTTCGCTCATATCTGATTGGTTCTAAGGTCATTGTTTATACCGACCACTCCGCCATTCGATATCTGATTAAAAAGCAAGATGCCAAACCTAGGCTCATCCACTGGGTGCTGATGCTTCAGGAATTCGACCTGGAAATTAAGGATAAAAGTGGAGTGGAGAATGCTGTAGCTGACCATCTCAGTCGTATCGAAGTTGAAGAAGAAGACAAAATCCCTATCCGAGATTCTCTTCCAGACGACCAGCTTATGAAGGCCACCCATGGATTCCCTTGGTACGCGGATATCATCAATTATATAGCCACAGGGATTATCCACCCCTCTTCTTCCTACCATGACAAAAGGAAGTTCCTTCATGACATAAAACAATATTATTGGGATGAACCCTACCCGTTTCACCTTTGTGCTGACGGACTTTTCCGTCGTTGTTTGCTAGAAGAAGAAATAACCCCGGTCCTTGAGAATTGCCATTCAGGACCCACGGGGGGCCACATGAGTGCTAAGAAAATAGCTATAAAAGTTTTACGATCTGGTTTCTTCTGGCCCACCATATCAAAGGATTCTTACGATTTTGTGAAAGCTTGTAATAAATGCCAATTTTCTGGCAGCATATCAAAAAGAGATGAAATGCCCCTCACTATGTGGCAGGAAATTGAGCTTTTTGATGTATGGGGGGTAGACTACATGGGCCCTTTCCCATCATCCCATGGCTTCTCTTACATCTTGGTCGCGGTGGACTATGTCTCAAAATGGGTTGAAGCTGTACCCACTGTGTCCAGCGATTCCAAGCCTGTTATTAAATTGTTCAAAGATATTATTTTCCCAAGATTTGGAGTTTCGAGAACTGTCATATCAGATGGCGGGACCCATTTCTTGGAATGAAGTTTTGAAGCCTTACTGAAAAAGTACGGAGTCAATCACAAAGTCGCCACGCCCTAGCATCCACAGACTAGTGGATAGGTTGAGATATCAAATAGACAATTAAAGGCAATTCTTGAAAAAACGGTGAACAGAAACCACACTAATTGGTCCACCAAACTTCCTGATGCCCTTTGGGCATACCGAACTGCATATAAAACACCAATCAGAACAACCCCGTTCCGTTTGGTGTACAGGAAGTCATGTCATCTTCCACTAGAGTTGGAATTCAAAGCCGGTGGGCCATCAAACAATTAAATTTCGATCTCAAAAGTGTAGGAGAGAATAGACAACTCCAATTGCAGGAGCTAGAAGAGCTCCGAATGACCGCCTATCAGAATGCCAGAATATATAAGGAGCAGACAAAAATGTGGCACGACGGTCATCTCAAAAGGAAAGACATCGCCGTCGGCGACAACGTACTCGTTTTCAACTCCAAGCTCAAGTTGTTCCCCGAAAAACTTCGAACAAAATGGTCTGGGCCCTTCACCATAAAGCATATTTATCCAACTGGAGCTGTCATAATTATCAACAATAACGGAGGAGAAAGGACAGTCAACGGTCATCGTTTGAAAAGATACTACTCTCTGACAGACAAAATGCCAAGACAAACCATAGAAATCAAAGATCGTCTCAGCTTCGTCGAGCCAGTGACGTAAAACCCAGGCGCTACTTGGGAGGCAACCCAAGATTTCAGTTTCTTTCTTTATTTCCCGTTCTCTTTACTTTAGGTTTATCTCATGAAAATACAAAAAAAAATTATAACTAAAACAAACATGAAAATATATACCTTAACCCTACCAAACAGTTCTGAAACCGTTTGGGACCAAACGGTCCTGAAACCGTTTGGGACCAAACGGTCTCGAAACCGTTTGGAGCCAAACAGTCTGGAAACCGTTTGGGAACCCAAACGGTCACTAAACCATCTAACCTAGGGTTTTTGTCAAGTCAACCCCCCGTTTCCTATAAATATAAACCCTACCCCTCGTTTTTCTCTCTTCGGCTCTCGAACCCTCTCGTGCTTCTGTGCAAGAACTATTCTATTGCCTCTGCTCTCCCTGTTTCTGTCCTCTGCCTCTGATGACCAGGTTCCCGTGCTTCTACACGGCAACCTCACCTTCGTTCCACCACCCTTCGCTTCTTCACCGTCGACGCTACCAACAGCTGCAAGGTAGTCCAGCAGTGCTACCATTTTTCACTTCCGCAACCCTCCGCACCGCTGTTATCATTGTTGGCGCCACCGCGACGCTTCCTCTTCTCCAATGCTGGCGCCACCTTCACCTTCGTTATCGCCGGACTTGTCGCAATCCTCCTTATCTTCATCTCTAGCACCGTCGGCTCCGACCGCCGTCACCTTCGTTTTAATCGTCGACGGCCTTTTCCATCGCCGTTTTCATCGCCGACGGCCTTTTCCTCCTGCCGTTTTTGCCCTCGCCGGCTCTAACCTGTCGTCCCGCCTTCCAAACGGTTCCCAAACCATTTGGGACCAAACGGTCTTGAAACCGTTTGGGACCAAACGATCTTCAAATCATTTGGGACCAAACGGTCCTGAAACCGTTTGGCTTTCCATAATCTCTAATATATATATATATATGCATAAAACCACGTAAATAAAAATAAAATCTAAATTGTTTCTAAACATGTCATTCTAACTCATGATCTCTCATTTTGCAGATATGACATCACCAGTAAAGGAAGCCACCGGTTCTGACGAATCTCCAATCTGGACAACAGAGCAACTGCTAGCAGAACAAGCTAGACTCCAAAAGATCAGAGATGACTTCAACAGGACTGGAAAGACGCCACCTAATATCAAAATGATGCAAGTCCTGTGCGACCTTGATCGCATCGAAAAGTGCCTAGCTGGGGCACCTGAAGAAGAAATTGCAATTTCTTCTGACGACGATGAAGGCTCGGAATACAGGCCTAATTCCGAGGAAGAATTCCCAGCCGAAAAAAGGGAAACACATGGTCCAGGAAACTGCAATTGGACAACCCTCCAAGAAACGGGCAAGAAAGCAAGTTCACCCTACCTCTTCTATGGATCAACCCTTTTCCAAACCTTCCCCCACCATCCCTGTTACCACCCCCACTTTCCCTCCCGTCACCACCACAACACCACCACCAGAAAATCTTTTCATACATACCACCCCCTCCACTGACAAAATCCTAAAACCCAGTAAGTACGTCTGCTCCAGCATACTACTTAAGATGGGGATCCATGACCGCATCCTTGAAATGCTATACAAAGCCAATCTCGCAAGGCTATGTCTAGTACCTGAGCTCTCCTATTTTGAACCCACTATCGAATTCTTCACCTTCCTTACCAAAGAACCCATAGACATCATGGATAGACCACGGGACGGAGGTGACAGAAGGCTGGTCACCCATATCTTCGGCAACAAGGTTGTCTTAACAGAAAACATGTTGAACGAAGTTTTTATCGACAACCAGGAGCAGCTAAATAAAGCCAAGGTTGTGGGAACTGAGCACTCCAAGTTTAACAGACACAAATTTTGGAAATCTCTCACCGGGCTCCCCACCTATGATGCTAAGACGTGCAAAGCATCGAACATACATTCTGGATTCGTGCGCACCCTACACAAAATTTTTGCTGGCGCACTCTTCCCCAGGACTGAAGGAGGAAACGTTATAATTTCGGATCTCTTTGTTCTCTGGTCCATCCTAAATGGAAGGCCAGTCAACATTGGATGACAAATAATCCATAAATTATCAACTTACGCCCTGGGGAAGGAAATATGCATGAGGGGCCATGTCACATCCATCATAAAATACCTTAAGATGGACAGACCCCTACCTCGCTGCACGCAAATAAAGGGCGACATCCTTACCAATGAACAAACTTTGAAGAACTCCTTCATTATCAAGGAAAAGGATGCGAAACTGCATTATGTCTTCTGCCCTACAGTCAAGTCATCAAGAACACTCCTCCCGCTCCAGAGCTTGCAAACTATGACATAGAAAAGCTCCTCTTCTCTGACGAGGAGATTACCAAACTATTAGCTTTGGTTAAAGCGGCCGACAAGAAAGCAAAAGTGGGCCATACGGAGCTTAGTATCACAGCCCCGATAGATCGACCATCAAAAATACATGTCAAACGACCTTCCAGAAGGCAGTTGCAGGCCCAACAGCTGTCGGGGACACCAACATCAAAGCCGAATCCAGAGGCCGAGACCCTCCATGAAGAAGTCTTAACCACCTCATCAATCGACTCTTTCATTCAGAGTCTGCATGACCATCTAACCACCACCACCACTCCACCTTCCACCTTTCCAACATCTACCACTCCTCCCTTCTTCACCACATCCGCGCAACCATTCACATCCTCTTCTTCACCCCTTTTTCCTTCGGGCTCTCCCTTCTCCACTCCTCTTCCTGACTTTACCACTTTCCTATTCCCCTCCACAGTTTCTACCACATCTCTATCACTCCCACTGCTTTCACCTGAGATACCACCGCCTTTCACATCCACTAGCACCCCGACACCATTGGTGACTCCATCCACAGTCACCACGCAGTTCGGGGCATCATCAGTGTCTCTTCCGCAAGGCACTACCACCCTCCCACATAGACCCCAGCCACCCCACCCTTCCGCCTCTGGGGTCCCTTTTGCCAATATCGGTGAGGAATTCGACCGTCAATTCGACTCTGTCCGAAACCTCCTCACCAATCCTTCTAACATCTTACATTCTATTTTTTCTTGTGTGCAGGGTTTATCACGACATGTGGCCACGATCGACGAACAACACCGCACCTTGCCCACCATCCTCCAAGGCTTCCAACAATGACAAGATGAGGTGGCTAAGCAAGTTGAGCACATCAATAACCACTACAACAACTTGCCGGACCTGGTTCTCGGAGCGAAGTGCCAGCAAGAAGCAACGGAAAAGCAAGTCGATGAGATCTCTACGCAGACTCAACCTCTCCCAGAGACTCTCCACGAGCTCCAGCAACAACAAGCACTCCTGAGCACGCGCTTGGACACCATCAACAACACCCTCACACAGCTACATAATCGCCAAGAGGAATCAACTCATAATGACATCCAAAAGTTGCGTGCTCAAGTTACAGATCTAACAGCACGTCTCCTCTCCGCCGAGGGCCGATAAAATGACCTCAAAGAATCCCACGATGCACTGCTCGAAACACACGAGCATCTGCAAGTGGCTTACGATGAGTTACAAGCCACCCATCGGCGGTGCAACAAGACCGCAAGAAAAAAGCCAGCAGACAAGGCGACGGAAGAAAAAGAGGGCGATAGTGATGAATATGAAGATGAAGACTCCGACTCATCTGCGGATTCGAACAATGATACCACCTCTTCTGGTGGCAAATCAGATGACGGAGAGGACCCAGGCAATGCAGCCGAACCTTCTCACAAAGGCTCCGACAAAGATCAGCATGACAATGAACATCACCCCAAGTCCCCACACAATGATAATGTTAACATGTCATATGGGGATCAATTCATTGATTATTCCGCTCTAGGGTCAATCGGGGAAACCGCTAAAGACGCGGCTTTCGCCGAGCTCCAACATTGTCTATTAAGAACCAGCGTCAGCCCACCCACAACATCCGCCCCACCTCTCTCCGCACCTGGCACATCTATGCCCTCCCCCCATGGCCATGACGAGGCAGAGCGAGTGAGTTTAGATACTGACGAAGAACTCGACTCTGCCTCCAATTTCGATGACAATCTGCAGACCTATACTGAAGTCCTGGAACACCCTTCTTCCCCCACTCCTCAGGAACTTCCCCCACCACCACCTCTACCGCATAAAATGCATGACCTAGACATGGCGGCCATCTCCACACTTGATGCTCAGGACATTTTTATACTGAACACTATTGTGGATGATGCGAAGGCAGGGGAAGACATCATCTATAATAACACCAAAACTAGACGCAAGATGACACGAGAAGATTTTCATACCATCCTGTGACCTCGGTCCACGATACCTATGGCGATCTTCTGTGTCCTTCTTGCCAATAGCATCGAAATATATAGAAGTCATAAGAGGCAACAACCGGTTTTCAACACCTCGCCTGCTCTGTCTGTTGGCCTTTTATACAAAGACATAAGACCAAAGTCGATCGAGAGGCTGCGTGCTGGTTTCGCACATCGGGCACGTTTTCTTACCGTGCCCTTCCAAGTTTCGGACCACTGGCTTTTTATGATCGTGGATACCGAGGCTCGGGATGCCAAGGTGTATAATTTCTACGGCACCGAGCTACCAGCCGAAATAATAAACTTCGTTGGTGAAGCAGCAGGAGAAGCAAGGTGTATACCCTTCCGACTGCTTAAGTTGATTTGGGCTGCACGCCCATCTCTCCGCCAAGATTGGAGTCAGCCTTAGTTCAAAATCATAAACCCTCAAGTTCAAGCCGCTAAGGGATCTGGGGATTGTGCTTTCTGCACCATACATCACATCCAAGTGCTGAACCAGGAAATCCCATTTACTGATCTGGTTGCTGAAGATTCATTCCTTGCGCGGGCGTAATGCCATGGAGCTCATCTGTGATAGACGTTTCTTCAAGGACCCGACTATGGCACCAAATGACGTCCCTCGCTACCTCTTCTCAGCTATCCAGTGACCGCATCGGTGACCCTTCCGACAAACTCTGAAGGAGTCGGAGAAAACCACAGTACCAGTCGCAGCTACCGAGCAAAGTAAAGGAGACGTCGATTCTTTGTCTGCCATTGAACCAACTTTTCCCGACTTCGATCACAGTGCTTGCAAAGGTCTCTCTGACATCGAACTACATCTCATTATGTCGCAGCTCTCAGTTGGGAAGGATGAACTCATATTCATGTCTAGAGACATTTTAGTTATGGCATACACGCTCTGAGAGACTTTACAGGTTAAAGGATCCCTCTTTGTAAGCCTTATGGCCGCTTACCAGTTCCTACTCAGCCAAAATAACCCCACTACATATATGGAGTCCCCATACATGAAGGATGATCTTCTAAAGCTCAAGAACTTCAGCACAACTGGCGCACTGATCTCCTATCTACAGCACACAACGCCGACGTTCATCATGTTACCCTTCCTCTATCATGAGCACTGGATGCTCCTGGCCACAAATCTCCCAGAAGGAACAACTACAATATATAACAGTTCTGATAGCCAGTACAATCCACGATAGAAGAACTATGTCGTGACACCAAGGACGCCAACAGAGGTAGTGGCAAAGGAGTGCGCCGAAAAGTTAATCGCTTTTCTGATTCAGCATACAAGGGCGTACGACAAAGAGCATTTTCACCGCCCTTCCTTCTGCCACAAATGCCCCCAGCAAATCTGGGAATCAAATGACTGTGGCTTCCACGTCCTCTACTAGATGTACACCATCATCGTTCTCCAAAGACCAGTAGAAGAAATGACTGACATGGATTACCACGCTCTACGAGGACAGTTCACAGCAAATCTACTTCATTCCCCGGGGGCAAATGAAGAATTAACTTAGCATGCAGCCCTTGTCCTAATTACTTCTCAACCTATCACTTTGACACTCTGAGGACAGAGTGAGTGATAAGTTAGGGGGGGTACATTAGACAAGGGCGAGGTACCATTTTCTCCATCCCCTTTTTTCTCCCTTCTCTATTTGTACATATTTTCTTTTCTTCTTTTTTTAACTTTCTTTTTAAAATAACCCTCTTAACTTTAGCATCCTGTTAGTCCCCAAAAGTAAATAGCACTTAGACATTTTATGGCGATTTAATAATGTCCCTCCACTATTGATTTTCATGCTTTTGCTTCACTTCTTCATCTGACTCTCCACAGGTCAATATCAAGGCAGAAATAAGCCAGGCTCTCAAGGGTGAGAGGGGCATCAGGCAACTTCAAAATCAAGAAGATCTGCAAGTGGACCACAAACCAAATACACGCATGTTGAAAAACTCTAAGAACAGCTTTCCTCTCTTCAAAATAAAAGAGGCTTGGCTGCCCAAAATAAATTCCCAAACAAAACCCCAAAACCCAAGCCTGCGAGTCTTTGAATAAAAGATAGAGAGTCGAATAAAATTATGAGAGTTGTGCCTTAAATAAGGATCTATATAAAGAACCGATGAAGGTCTCACCCTGCCGGCACATTCAGCTGCCCTCACAAAGGTAGATGTGTCGTGCCCGGTAGTGAAACCCTAAGGTATCCAAATATATGAAAGGCTTATAAAGGACTCACCCGACCGGTACATTCAGCTGCCCTCACAAAGGCAGATGTGTCGTGCCCGGTAGTGAGATCCTAAAAGCATAGACAACCCCTCCCCCACTTGAAGGGGGAGTTACACTTCAATCCTTTAGCCAACCCTCATACCCTCTCTAGCTTCCAATAGGTCTTTCTGAGAGGTATAAAGCTGATTGGAGTCAACAACATGCATAAAATAAAGGTGGTCCCGATGCGAGCTACGAGATACGGAAGGAACCTGAGACCCAAGCAACTCTCGAAACCTAAAAGAGTCAAGGCAAGCAATAATACCTGATATGACCTTAGGAGAACTCAGGTTAAGAATTGAAGTAAGAGTATGGAAATTCTAACTAAATAAAATCACCTCGCCATTACATGTCTCAGCTCTATCTAACTTGAGGACAAGCTAGACTCTAAGTTAGGGGGGGTGATAACCTCCAACTTTGATGATTATCTTAGTCTTTTTATTTAGTTTTCCGTACTCTTTTTAAATTAAATAAATACATAATCCCTAAATTTTCCCTCTTATTATAAATATACTATCAGACTAACGTTTCCCATTTATATATGCAGAAAAACACAAAAAAAATATCATAAAAGACTAACTCAGCCTCAAGACCGCGTGAAATCAAACGGTCCTCAGACCGCATGAAGCCAAACGGTCCCGAGACCGCATGGAGTCAAACGGTCCCAAGACCGCATGAAGCCAATCGGTCCCTAGACTGCATGAAGCCAAACAGTCCTGAAACCGCATGGAGTCAAACGGTCTCGAGACCACATGGAGTCAAACGGTCCCAAGACCGCATGAAGCCAATCGGTCCTGAGACCGCATGGAGTCAAACGGTCCCAAGACCGCATGAAGCCAATCGGTCCCGAGACCGCATGGACTCAAACGGTCCCAAGACCGCATGAAGCCAATCGGTCCCGAGACCGCATGGAGTCAAACGGTCCCAAGACCGCATGAAGCCAATAGGTCCTGAGACCGTATGGAGTCAAACGGTCCCGAGACCATTTCGAGTCACACGGTCTCAAGACCGCATGAAGCCAACCGGTCCCGAGACCATTTGGAGTCACACGGTCTCAAGACCGCATGAAGCCAACCGGTCCCGAGACCGTTTGGAGTCACACGGTCTCAAGACCGCATGAAGCCAACCGGTCCTGAGACCGTTTGGAGTCACACGGTCTCAAGACCGCATGGAGTCACATGGTCTCAAGACCGCATGAAGCCAACCGGTCCCGAGACTGCATGGAGTCACACGGTCTCGAGACCGCATGAATCCAAACGGTCCTGAGGTCCAAACGGTCTCCAAACCGTTTGGACTTCACTCAAGGCCTATAAATAAGACCCCAAGGGTCCTCAACCGAGGGGAGTTTTCAGACGTCCAAAGGCTGCCTCAATCACTGTAGAGCTCTTGCGACTTCCATCCTCCGCCCTGGGACTACCGGTCTGAGATCCATACTCCATCTCGAAGCTGCTTTCTCTCTCTCCGCCAAAGAAGATGGAAAGAGGGAGATCTCATCATCACGCAACTTGTGAAGCTGGTGGATTGTTTCTCTCTCTCTCCAAGGGGTTGACTTTCCTCTCTCCTTTATGGGGATGATGCACACACTCTCTCTTCTTACCTCCTTCTTTGCCCTAGTCATGAGCGAGTAGTCTCCTTCACTAGGGTGCGGGGAGTAGCCCCGCTACCCATGTTTTCATATCATGTAAATGTAATCCATAATTTGTAATACAGAGTTCTTATCTTTTCAGTTCGACATCAAACGTTTAATGAATGCATGTTGCTTGATCTCCAACTTGTGTTATCCATTATCTTTTAGTATGAATTGTCTACATTTGTACTATTAGATTTGAAACTCATTTGTATGTTGGTTCTTAGTGCATGTATCCGCCATGCATCTGTTTCGGTATCTAGAAGTGTATCTCAAGAAGTGGAGTAAACTCACTATCATTTGTTGCACTTTCATACTATGAAATGGAATTAGTTGACGTATGGAAGTGCAACCTTGGTAAGTCGAGGAACACACTTCGCGAGGGGAATGATGCAAAGTAAGTGACCATTTGTTCGAGAATGGCTGGCTTTGCAACATTCCCGCACTTCTTGTAGTTAGCTCTCCGAAAGGAAGCTAAGTCTACAAAGATACTAACTGACTAGACTCTTTTTGTAGGTTATGTTTTTCTTTGCATGTGTTGATCCGTGTGTAGTGGTGGTGAAAAACCGATCACACCCTAGTGACTTTTATCATAGTTTAACTCCTTAGATTTACTTGCTTTCTTTACTTTGCATGTTCTTAGTTTAAAACAACAAAACCAAACTTTCAATTTAAGTGCCTACTATTAAGTGACTAAGTGAAACTCCAACGTTTTCCATCTTGTTGCTTGCAACAAGACCGTTGTCCAGTGGATTCGACCCTTAACTATACTACGATAAGACTTCCACGTATCTTAGCATACGTGGGTGGAGTTCTCTATCTAGTATAAGCAAGGTTAAACCTAAGGATTTACCATCTTTAGGATTTTTAGTGGTGCACGCAATTCCACGTAAGTGGAATCTCCATCACATATCCACATTATAATTTGCATGAATTAAATGCAACCAACAGTTTAATTCAAGTCATCGATAAAACCTCAAAAATCCTTGAGAAACTAATTTGGGATATTCATAGGCGTAACCACATACCTGATTTGATGATTTCATAAGCATTAAGCAATTCCAACCAAGAAAGAAATCCAAGCAATCAATTCATCAATCACATAATTCCTGAAAAGAAAATGTACTCTATTTATTACACACTTTATCAAGAATCTACTTTATTGACTTAGATTCACTTTCTAGGGTTTCTAATCTGAATTAAGGTTTCATTAATATTCATTTGAACTCACCTCCTAGAGTTTCTAATTCACTTTTAGGATTTAATTAGGGTTCCTCTTCATAATTGACACCGTAAACTCTAAAATAGCACATCGAATCTCAAACCCTAACTAGCTTGTTAATTCCTTCCTAACAGGCTTAGGACCAACTTAACATCACTTTCCTCTAATGTATTTCAAATTAGTCCACATAAGAAAACATTAACCCTACCTTAGGATTTCTAAGTTCATTATTGCCCTAACTCGGCCAATTGGGCATAAGGATCATATTTTTAGATCTAAGATGCCCTATTATTAACAACAAGTTAATATCATCTTAAATTATCCAAAGAACGCTACTAAATCCCATTACATAAAAAATCAGGGTTTTTCATTAATAAAATCATTAAAGACATCATCTTCACCTATCTTTTGAGTTATAAGTGTATCTAGGCCTTGAAAATATTTTTATTGCATTCCTTGTATTCTCTTGATAAATTTTCATATATAACTTGTTGCAATCTGAGTTACCAATCATAAGTTGTGATTTATTCAGTTTAATTACGTATGGACCAATAGAAGAACACCACGTCAGCTTTTAATACTCTCTTCTATTATCCTCACTGGACTCATAATTAAGGGTAGAAATACCTTATTGCCCTCAGACTTGACGCATAGGCAGGGACCCTTAGGTCTTTTGCCTCTCAACCGTCTCCCTCCTCGCGTAGGGCGCAATCCTGTCTGCTGGGTCCGCTCCGACGCGGCCCTCCTCCTCTCGCGTCTGCAACATTGCGTGAGGTTTGCTTGCCCCCGCAGGTCCCCGCTCAGTTACAGCTAGCCACCGGCGGCACCTCCTCATGGCCGATGATGAGAGTAGAAGCTCCCCCCGATCCACAGGACCATAGGAGGATCACGACAATGAAGGAATCATCCACTAGAATCCTGACGGGATTTCTTCGGCCACAAACTCTCCCCACCACGCCATCGTCCGCCACCACCTCCCTCGGACACGAACACCACCGCACCCGACATGTCTCTTTTCCCTGGTTGTCCTCCAAGCCTCCCCTTTCTCTCTCAGCACCGTGGACCAAGACCCTGGTTGCTGTCGTTGTCTGGTTTGCTCCGACGGCCACTGTGAAGCCCTTCACACAAGATCGTCAATCGGCCCTGTTGCGCTTGGACATGAAGGTAGAGCCCACTTCCCGATCAAACCTTGGCCAAGAAGGCCTTCCTCAAAGAGCGTTCTTCGACCATACTTCCCTAGCCGTGGTGATACTATAGATGTCGGAGAGAAGTGTGCAGAGAGCAATTATGATCATTTCCGAGATAGTTAGGCAGGGGTCCCTTCGATCAATTCAGGCTTTGGCCTTTTATATAAGTCCTAGGAGGCTCTAGGGTTAAGAGTACGGGGATAGGAGTAAAGGATCGTTCCCTTTTTAAACACACATGGGTGAATACCATAATTCATTAGAAATGAAAGTGATTAAATATATTAATCGACATGCTTACTCTCGCATAGCAAAGACCTTTCAAAGCTATGCAAAACTTTCTATCTTGGAAATGACAACCAAGAGTCATATAGATAAAAGCACCTCTATATGGTACTTATTGAACGATTTGATCTTTAAATCATTAGGAAAGGCTTCATACCTTGAAATATAGATTGTCCTTCCCTCTTTTTCTTTTATTTTCCTTTTAATACCAAACTTTAGGGAAAGTCTTAAATTAGTATAATCTACTCATATCCCACGTTTGAGTCCTAAACCCAAAAGGAAAGAGGTATTTACTTCATATGCCAGTTATTCACTAATAAAATCAAATTAATTGATGTTTCTTCTTTCTTTTTCTCCATTGGGGCTCCTTGGACTCCAAGAAACTCTAATATTTCGAAATCCTTTTTATTGGATACTTATTATCCTTCTTGATGCATCTATATGCATTATTTCACATTATCTTGTTTATTTCTTATTAAAATATTTCCTTTTGAGGATTTCTCTTTATTTTCTCCTCTATTCTCCTCATTGGTATTCCTTTTATCATTAGGAATCCTTGGGATACGAAATTCCACTAAGGATAACTCAAATATACCTCTTTTCACTTATTTTCCCCATTTTACCATTATTTTCAATTTCTTTCTTAATAAAAAAATACTTAATTTATCTTTTCTTTTCTTATTGCATTCTCTATGTAACTTTGGACTCCTTGGAACCCAAGAGGCACGAAATCCTCTTTGGATGTGCCTTCTAGAGGTTTCCATATTTTCCTTTTCTCACATATTCACTTATTCATTTATTAATTGAATTTTCTTGTTATTTGGGCCCAATAGCCAATAAAGCCCACTACACAAACATCAAGGCTATTGTAAACAAAAATCCATGTATTCAAAACAAATTATATTATTTGTTCAAATATCTTAAATATGAGAAATTACATTTCTCACCAAAAGAACCCAAAATCAGGGTTGTAACATATGATATCATCAATGTAAATTTAAATGATAAGAAAATTGCTAGAAGTGTGTTTTAGAAATAGAGTAGAATCAACTTTTCCCATGACATAGCCATTATCTAACAAAAAGTTCTTTAATTTCTCATACCAAGCTCAAGGTGCTTGTTTGAGTCCATGGAGATCTTTTTGTAGCAAATAAACATGATTAGGTAGCTTGTCATTTTTAAAGCCTGGAGGTTGAGCAACAAATACTTCCTCCTCAATTGTACCATTCAAAAACATACTTTTAACATCCATTTGATATATCAAGCAATTCTTATAACTAGAAAAGGCAAGTAGCATTCTAATAGATTCAAGTCTAGCAGTAGGAGTATAAGTTTCATCAAAATCAATACCTTCCTGTTGATTGTAGCCTTGTGACACTAACCTTGCTTTGTTCCTTACCACCTTGCCATTTTCGTCAAGCTTGTTGCAGTATACCCACTTGGTGCCAATGATTTTTCTGTCACTCGGTCTTGGTACTAGAGTCCACACACGATTCTTCTCGAATTGCTCTAGTTCTTCCTGCATGGCTAGGATTCACTCGTTATCTCCAAGAGCTTCCTTGATGTTCTTTGGCTCCAGCTGTGAGATGAAGGCACTGTATGCTTGTTCTTTGTTGTAGGCAACTCATGTCTTCACTCTCTCAAAAGGATTACCAATGATTAGCTCTTTGGGATGATTCTTTGCAAAGCGAGGAGTGGGATCCTTCTTCTCTTCATCCTCTGCTCCAACCACATTCTTACCTTTATTTTCGATGTTGAATTCTTTCAAGATAGGAATTAAGTCATCTGCAATATCATTATCAACAACATTTTTTCCAATAGAAGGGTTAGATTCAATAAAATTCACATTAATAGATTCTTCAATTTTAGACAGTTCAATATTGAAAACTTTATAAGCCTTGCTTGTAGTGCTACAGCCTAGGAAGAAAGCCTTGTACGATTTTGGATCAAACTTGTTGAGAGAATCCTTCATGTTCAAAACAAAACAAGAACATCTAAAAATTTGAAAGAAATCAATGGACGGCTTTCTACCACGCCATAACTCGTAGGGGGGTTTCTTCAAAGATGGATGCGTAAAAACTCAGTTCTGCACAAAGCATGATGTGCTAATGGCTTCAGCCCAAAACTTCTTTGGAATATCATATTCTAGAAGCATGGTCCTAGCCATTTCTTGTAGTGACCTATTCTTTCTCTCTACTACCCCATTTTGTTGAGGTGTATGAGGAGAAGAAAAATTGTGCTAGTAACCAGATTTTTCACAAAAATGTTCAAAAATATCATTTTCAAACTCTCCCCCATGGTCACTATGGATAGAAAAAATCCATCAAGAAGCTTCATTTTCAACACATTTACAAAAGCTTGAGAAGACATCAAGAGTATCACTTTTAGAAACGAGAAAGAATGTCCAAGTATAGCGAGAGAAATCATCAAAAATCACAAGACAATACTTGGAACCATGAAGCGTTTGAGTTCTCATAGGTCTGAATAGATAAATATGAAGAAGCTTAAGATCTCTTTTGGTACTAAGGACTCCTTTGGATTTGAAGGAGGACTTAGTTTGATTGCCTTGTGTATAAGGTTGACATTCCTCATCCTTATCAAAATCCAATTTAGGAAGTCCCCGAACCAATTCCTTTTTGCTCAATTTCTTCATTTGATGCATATTCACATGACCCAACCGGCGATGCCAAAGAGATATATCATTTTTATCCACAACTAAGCATCTATCAAGTACGGTCTTTAGAACATCAAGCAAAATAACATATAGATTACCATTTCTAGTTCCCTTATATATGACATTGTAAGTGAGGGAATCTAGAAGCAAACATTCTAAAGAAGTAAATAGAATAAGATAACCATTATCACAAAGTTGGCTTACACATATCAAATTGTGATGTAGACCATCAATAAGAAAAACATTTTTGATACTAAGCTCGTTTCCTACATCACCCTCACCTATTGCCTTACATTTTTTGTTGTCTCTGAAGGTCACCGATCCTCCTTTCTTTTTCATGAATTTGTTGAAATGGTTGATTTCACCTGTCATATGCTTTGAGCAGCCACTATGAACAATCTACCTTCTTTTGACCTCCATGAAAGAAGGATGTCGGTATCCAACCCAAACTTTGGGATCCAGGGTTAGCTTGGGGACCCATTTCATCTTTGTGTTGGTCCCCTTTGGCTTGTAATGACAATAAGTAATGTAATGATCATCATATTTACAATGAGCACATACCATTGGGTTCTTAGAGACAGAAGTCTCTCCATGTAAGATAGGAGGTTCCACACTTTTCTTCTTACCCTTACTCTTATTCTTGTTCTTACCCTTAAGAGAAGTCCCATCATATCCTAAACCACTAGTACTAATTTGTTTGGTAGAGTGTTCTAGGACAACATTAAGGGATTTCTTTCCTGTAAGAGACTTTTGCAAAGAAGCTCTTAAATTAGCATTATCATCACTAAGACTAATGATAGTAGAAGATAAGCTAGCAAGATCATCTCTAGCATGCAACAAGTCAACCTCTAAATAGAGGGCTTTAGTATGAAAAGAATCACATTCTAGAGCAGTGATAGCTACCTAATTACTTTGCAAAATAGCTCTAGAGGATAGATCATTAGCTTGAGCAAGAAACTTATCATTTTTAGATTTAAACAAAAGAATTTCTTTTTGATAAGCATGAGTTTCTTACTTCCTAGCTTCATCAATGAGGCTAAGTTCTACATTTTCAGTTTTAAGAACATCAATCTCATCTAGGCATTTTTGGTTTTATTCCTTAAGAGTAGCAATGGTCTTAAGGTATTCACCATTCTCAACTTAAACTCCATTGTATTGGAGCTCAAGATCAAGAAATTTCCCTTGCAAGGTATCAATACTATCAAGGTGCATCTTTTCATTTTGATCAAGAATCTCAATCTTAGCTTAAAGATCATTTATAATTTTCCTAACCTTTTCTTTTTAGCTTTGCATTTAGTAAAAGATGACCGACAAGCATTAAGCATATCAATAAGAGTTTCTTTAGACAACTCATGCAAAATGACTTCACTTACCTCACTTACCTCACCTACATCATCACTTGTAGAGGCCATGAGAGCAAGGTGACATTCTCCATCTTTGGAGCTAGAAGATCTTGAGGAAGACTCTTCCCAAGTTGCATCTTTGCTTCTTCTTTCTTTCTTCTCATTTCTCTTGTATTTACCTTCCTTCTTGTACTCCTTGTCCTTCTTGTGGCTTCTCTTGTGATGGCTCTTCTTGGCCTTGGGGCAGTCACTCTTGTAATGTCCTTTTTGACTACATTCATAGCACCTAGGAGTAGATGAATAAGACTTCCTTTTGAAGTGATTTCCCTTGGATTAGTTAGCTTCATGCTCATTTGGGCCTTCATCTTCACTTGAGGAAGGAGTAGGGGACTTGAGAGCAAGTTGTTTCTGCCGAACCATATCTTCAATTTGAGCTCTGAAGGTTGTGTCCTTGATCTTCTTGGACTCCTTCTCTTCTCTCTTTTCTTCTTCTTCTTGCTTATCAAGCCTTGGCTCATGAGTTTGAATGTTGCCAACCACCTCCTCGGTTGACAATCTACTAAGCTTGTACACTTTTTCAATGGATGTCACCTTGGGATCCCATCTCTTTGGAAGAGATCTCAAGATCTTTGAGTTGATTGTGCCTTTGTCCATCACATTACTAAGGGTTGCCAATCCATTGATGATGACATTGAGCCTTGTGTACATGTCCGCCACTCTTTCATTCTTGCCCATCTTGAAGTTCTCAAGTAGACCACCAAGCATGTAGATCTTATCTTCCTTCACTTGCTCCGTTCCTTCATAGGTGACATATAACTTGTTCCAAATTTCATGTGCGGTGTCCCATGAGGAGATCCGGTTAAATTTAGATGGGGTGAGGGCTGCATAGATGATGCTCACAACTTTGGCATTGAGATGAGTTTGCTTCATTTGGGCTTCCATCCATGTGGAGATTTCCCCCTTTGGATCTTCATAATTTAGGTGCACCACCTTCCACATCTCATAGCTTACTCCTTGGAGATAGAACTCCATTCTTCTCTTCTAATAGAGGAACTTGGTGTTGTCAAAGACCGGAGGTTGCATTGAGAAGCTTCCCTCCAAATTGAGAGATCTAAGTGCTAAATCGCCCATCTTCTCCTACTTATGGAAGTAGCTTGGAGAAGTCCTACTATGATACCACTTATTGGATCAAGGGCTCTAGAGGGGGGTGAATAGAGCTTCACAAATCTCACAAAATGAATTAGACCTTCAAATTATATTAAGTGTAGAAACTTAAGCAGACAACCAATTTGAAGTCCTAACTAACAAGCATAGTAAGGGTGAGAGACAAGGAAGAACATACACTTGGATAAAATGGTTTAGAGTGGTTCTACACTTCAAACTAGAAGTGAGTCAGTCCACTACCTAGAGGTGTTAGGCTCTAAGACTTTGCAATCTTTATGCTCTTATATTCATTCATAAGATTACAAGACAAAACCACATTCATCCAAGGACTTAATACCTCAATCAAGGATCTTCAACCTACCGAAGGAACTTACCCACGTGAACCATGGAGTCTTTAGCCTTCCACAAGGACTTACCAACACCATCTTCAAGTCTTTGGCAAGGAATTACCTATCCTTCTTGAACGACTGCCTTGCCTATCTCCTTCACTCAGAGATCTGGAACACCATGCTTTTTTCAACCTTGAAGAATAGCAACTCCTTCTCTTTCACTCGGATAAGATCTTCAAGCCTTTTCTTCAATAAGGAAAGGGGGTAGAAAGATGGAGATGGAGAGATTTACATGGATACAAGGGATAGATCTCTTACAACATATCCTAACTCACTCATACTCACAGATTTGACTTGAAGGAAGAGAGAGAAAGGGGCTCAAAGGTATGTAACACTCTCAACTAAGCAAGCATCAAGTATATGTGGAATGAGCAACCTTAGAATGAACTCCAAGTGGTCTTATTTATAGTTGGGGGTGCTCCTTTGAGTTTGGGAACACTTAGGGTCAAATTATAGCCATTTTTGCCCAAGGAAAGAGATATATTTTTGTCCAAACAAGTCACCAACGGTGAGAATTATTTTTTCTATGTTTTCCGTACAGTACATTCACTCAAGATTCAATAAAGGTAACTCGACCGATTGGGTAAAAGACAAACCCAAATTTCAAACCATCGATTGAGTTTGTTCTGAGGAAACTTGACCGACCAATAAAAGTTGCATTTGTTCAGTAACTCGATCGTTCGAGTTCTGTAAGTGCGCAACTCGACCGATGCACTCTTCAGAGATTTGATCCAGTGGATCGTTCGAGATTGTAACTCGACCGATTGATTGCTTGTGATCAATTTTCTAAAGTGCATAAAAAGTGATTAAAACTTGGTTCTAAGTGTCCCACATAATTTTCTCATCTTAGTTACAAGTCATATCATCAATACAAGTGATTGCAAATTTCTTCTAAGGTCATTTACATGGATTTCCTAATTAGCACACTTGCATTGCTTTTGACTTGAACTGTAGCAAATTAGGGCTTAAGTAGTTTGATCATTTTCATGTACCTAACACCTGAAATCAATCTTGAATACACATATTAGTTACATATGAATGGAATGGTTAAGTCATTATCAAAATATGGACAATGTATAACCTCTAGGTCAACATTTATCACTATTTTTTTACATTTTATTCATAAAGTGTCATTTTATAGCAATGATTGAATTGAGTTTTAGTAGGTTGAAAATGTTATAATAATATTTCTTGATAAACCTTGGTTATAATTAAGCATGTATATGGTATATAAGTACACACACATATATATATATATATATATATATATATATATATATATATATATATAAGGTTTTGTAAACCTTATCCAATTAAGTTAGCTTGGATCTTATCACTTAGAGATATAGCAACTTGTCGGAGTATAGCCCAAAATGTTGACCCTTATGAATTTCCTACACGTATGCATCAATCGGTCCATGCAACATTGTGACGAGAAGTAGACTGACAAGGTAGTGATATTGATGTCGGTTTATCGAACCATCTAAAAAAATGCTAATCAATAATTATTTTTTGAACATTCAATTAACATGCAGTAGGCGGCTTCACGATCCTGGTCAGTGACTACCACCATACTTCAAACTCCAGCATCAGAGGAAACTCACTCCTTGTGGGAAGTTGATCATGAATTGCGATGATGCATATAATCCAGGTCTTCCAACCGGATTGGTTGTGGTTTTTCAAGACAACATAGATAAATATCATTGTATGCCCAAGCCAAATATAAAGAGTGAGAACTAATAGGGGATCCACCCTTCACTAAATTGAAGAATAAGTCCATCTGATTCCCAATAAGAAGGAAAGGAGAATTTCATTCATTTGCCAAATGGTAAACATATTAGAGCATGAAGTTTATAAGAAGTGGAACTAAAACTATTGCAAAATTACAGTGTGTATCAATTTACAATTGTCCTTCACTATAAAAGGTGATATTCTAAAAACTTGAGCAAACTACAATTAAATCCACCAGTAGAGAGTAACCTAGCCATTCCAAGCTATCCTTAAGTCCAATATCATGTACATGATCATCGTTCATTATTGCCTTCTAATGTACCTACACCTAGATGGAAGGAACATCACCCAAAAAAATATATGAAACAAGGTATAAGTCAGCAAAGGCTGAGTATGTACATATAATAAACACTTCAGGCATTATATTTGGTTAAAAGTGAAAAAAGGGATGATCCCAAAAGAAGGGGTTATTTGAAACTAGGTAAGTTCAAAATAATTATAATAAGAGAAACGAGGCATATTAAAAATAGATTACAAGCATCACAATAAAATGTCTTGCCATATCATTTAACCACAATCACAATTTAAAACAATAACTTTTGTATGCATAACAATGTAGACTAAATATACCTAAAACATGGCCATAACACCATAGGATCATGGCCTAAATGAAATAAGGGTGGAAACGCACATCCCAGACAGAATACACACACCCTTTATAAGTATGGTTGTACATAAATACCACTATTCTAGATATTCTAGTCAAACATGTAGCATGCATAAACAGGGAGGCAAGACCAGCGTTTTAGTCAATTTCACATAAGCTCCAATCATAGCAGGAGGGGTTCAAGAAGCCATCATAAACAAAGTATCTCAACAACTAAATGAATATATTGAATTAAGAGCAGGAAAAATATGAATGTCCAAATAAATAGATTTTCAAATAGAATAGAAGTTTAAGAGATGCCTCATTAAATGAATGTAGGTTTCACTCAAATAATGCCCAAAATAAAATAGAGGATGTACATACCTGATCTTCACAACTAAGGCTTAACTCAATCAATGTACTTGGTCCACGAGATTGGGTTTCATCCTATGAAGATATTAGGAATGTTAGTCAAATTAAAGCAAACCTGTAATAGCTATACATATTATTCTTTATCCCGATTCTAGTCAACTAAAGGCATATTAGGCATTATAATCTTATTAAGTGAACACATGATCTATCAGATATATACTTTAGATATAAGACTCATTTTCAGTCACATAACTCTACTTATTTCTAGATTATATATATATATATATATATATATATATATATATATATATATATATATATTGGTAAAATTATTTATTCCTTCCATTTAGGCCTTCAAATGTTATTCTCTCTCCAGTACATGTCATTCCATATTAGCCCTAACATCATATCTAGCATGCATGTTATTGTGTATGCATAATTTATTATCTTGTTCTTTAAAGATGCCCTAAATACATGTATGAATTATTTAGGTGAATGAAAGTAAATCTCTAAACAGTCTAAACCAACATGCCATACATATTTAGGTTTATAAAGCAGTGTGTTATCTCTCTCATTTCATTTTAATTTTCATGTATCAATCTAGACATATGTATTTCCCAATGTGCATTTCAAACTACTATTAAAGAATATATGTATCTAGGGTTATATTTCCTATAAGATAAATAGTCAGATGGTAAAACAACTAGGTTAAATTACCATATAGTCACTTCAATGTACATGTACTGACTAGCTTCGTGAGATAACATATTATGGACCAACAATATTATCAAAATATATTAATGCATGTATTCATTCGTCCTTCGGAGTTACACAACTAATTTCACTAAAGACCTAATGTGACATCATAACCATTATTTAAGTCAATGTTAACAATCCTTTGTATTATCTTAATTGTCAACTTGTTATTAAATTTCATAATACAGTAGATATCAAATACTTACCTATGGTTGACACCAACATCGATCTGCCATGAAGCTACTTTGTCTTGTAGATGTAGGCTAAAGGAAACTTTCTCTAAGACCTGACCAAAGGTATTCCCAGGCTATGAGGTGCCATCCGTCGGCATCTCCAACACCCTAGGGGCTCGTCAGGTTGATCATTGATTCCTGGTGGTGGGGACTACCTCAACTGAACTCTAGGAGCCAACCGATCTGGAATTTGGATCTTGCTGGATTTTGTAAGTGAGATGGTACAAGGAGAGACTATTAGGGAAGATGAAGAAAATCAACATATCCAAGAAAGGTCTCCGTTGATCATGATTGCTGCCCCCAGTTCAGTAAGGGATGGTGTCATGTCAGAAACTTAAGGAAGGAGATGAAATCCACTTTTGTGGAGGTGGAGAGGACAAAAATAAGAGGAGGATGATATATGCTAGATCAATACCAATGGTAGAGGTGACCAGGTGGTGAAGAAAAGTGAGAGTCCCACCATCATTCAGTGGCTAGAAGAGTCATCTTCAAGTGCTAGAATGGTGGAGGTAGTTTGTCAAAATCGGCAGGTTGTAGAAAAAGTCTGTTGAAGAACCATTAATGGCATAAAATGGAGTTGTGTTGGACACAATGGAGGATCAGGGGCAATGTCGGTTGTGGCACCACCACCATCTATGAGTCCTGAGATCTGCAGAGCTACATCACTAGCCATTGCACATGGTGGTCATGGTTTTTGTCTTCTGTGCACACGTACAAGGAGGAGGACAAGAGTTGGAGGGGGAACCTATGTTGGCACCACCCATCTTGGTGCCTACTGGAGATAGGTTTGCTTCATCAGACAAATCACAGGGAAGAGGTGAAGGCCAGTTTAGCGTCATGTTGCAGATAGGAAGGAGAAAAGGAGAGAGAGAAAGGAAGAGGATTGTGGTGGCAAAAGAGGAGGAACACACGATGTAGGAGGAGGAAGCGTGAGGTCTAGAAGGAGTGGGAGACTTCGATGTTGTGTTGTAGTTTATATTGTAGAAAAGGGAATGCCTTAGGGCGAAATAGATGATGAGGTTGGATTCAGAGGAGACTTGAAATGATACTCCCAAACGAGCTGTCGTAGCTTCATCCTATTAGAGGCGCATCTGAGACTTGAGACTGTGCGAAGACAGAGAAGCAGGAGAGTGATGAGTGGTGAGGGGTAGAGGTTTGTAATGTTGGAGGAAAAGAATGAGGAGCATGAGATATGTGAGATATGTGCGGCAAGACCCAGGGCACGAGGAGGAGAGGGGGAAGAGCAGGTCGACAGTCATTGCTCCCATGCACAGGAAGTGGTCGTGAGGTACTCGCCAGTGGAGATGGGCCTGGATGTTACACCGACATCCCACAACTACCAATAATCATGAGATTATGGCATAAGTTTTAGGATTATACTTAATACAAAGTTCACTCCCAACCTTTTCTTTTTCCTTTATCTCAAACTCTTTTCTCTTCTTTTTGCATTCAATAACATAGACAAACTTTACAAGGTAATTAAACCTTGATTACTCAAATATGATCTCAACATTAATGATACACATACATACATTCATTTTGTTCCTCACACTTACATGTATATACAACATGATAACCAGATATATACTCTATCATTAAGGAAACAAAGATACAAATCATCAGTTAGAATTTTCTCTCAAGTCTCGACTATATTCAAGGACCTAAAGTGACAGAGACCGACTGAACTGAACTAATCTCATACTTAACTCCTATGGAAGATCTATGATGATGCAATGACATCTTCAGTATACGAGTTATTCCTAAAAAAATTATGAGTAGAGGGGTGAGCCTACTCGCTCAGTGAATGAGTACTTCAAATAAACAATCTAAAGCACTGATATAATTACAGATATACTATTTTGCAACTGATATCAATTATAACAGTAGTATGTTCTAAAAAGACTAATCATTCACAAACATAAATATGGCAGAATACTCTAGACATCTACAAGAGTGAATCAATATGTGAACATGCTTTATTGATCATAAAGAAAACTTTTAATCCAGAAACATACAAAGAATAATTGAATAACTGGACACACTTAGTTAACCTCTCATTCATCTTATTATGCATCAATAGTATTATACAAATATCTAAAAAAATTCTCATTATTCTCCTTGTAATCTTTCATTAACTTTGACTTGACCTAAATACTGAACTGACTACTACTATGTTGGACAACTAAACATAATTGACTGATCTGACTATTGTACCCTTCATCTAAACTTAATTAACTTTTCTTTTTTACTTTGCCCTTGAACTCACTTGGATTGTACCATCCAAGCAAAATCCACTACTGCATGACTTATCGTACAAGTCCTAAGGTAAACTCAGGACCTTAAGACTACTACTAACTACCTCGGTCTGCATCGAGGTTGCCACGTCTAGCCTAATGGAGGCTAAATAACATCTGCAATTGTGGCCCCTTGTCTTGGGTACTCAAGATGGGTGCCTCTAGGGTAAAGAGCCTCAACTCTACGTAATGCGGTTCCGCTAGGGCTGACACGCAAAATGAAGTAACTTCCAGAAGAAGTAGGTCCACAAGGATTGTATACTTCAACTTGTGGGTACCACTAGATCTCCAATTATTATTGGATACCCCTACTACTAAAATATTACCACCAGGATCTCTAGTTATTGTTGGGTACTATGTTACTCAACTGAAGTACCACCAATATCCAATTGATTGATGTTAGATACTCAGTTCCGGGCTACTTCTTCCTATATCTGATATTCCATAGCCTGTTTCACCCATCCCCATATAGACCTCTAGGGAGGGTTCTACGGTGTTCAGGGCATCTACTATTACTATTGTACTTTTACTGACTATTTGATGTATTAGACTGAATTCAATAATGATACTTAGTTAAATGCATAACATATTGGTTACCCTTATCTTAGGGTTTCTCATTTCTTATATGCTTAACATACTGATTACCCTTCTCTCAGGGTTTGTCATTTCTCATGCACATAGAAGAATTCTCATATGTTCAAATAGATATCATGTCTAATGATATAAACATTTACATTCAACATTTCTCATATTCATGCATGGAATCAACGACATCCATATCTAGGGAAATGTCTTTTCCATTTTCTTAAATTACCATAACAACTTATGCATTTCATGTCAATTAACTCAGCTAGAGATTTTTGCATCACAAATCAAAATGTGTATGCATATAAAATGATATTTAGCTAGAAACTCAAATTATCACATAAATCATTTCAACCAGTCAAACCTGGTATGAATTTAACTAGGGTTTCCAAGATATTCATTAAAATACCATGCATCAAGAATAACCTTAAATAATTGAACTTATAACAATAAAAGAATCACATCAATTGAATTCATGAATCTATTCGCAAACTTCCAACTTTTCATTCATTTAGGGTTTCACCCTCTGTACTGATATATTAAGCAAACATTGATATGATAAAATAAAATACAAGATCTTATCTGACATATATGTACTACTCATTCAAATAAAACAATCACTTATAACCAAGGAGATTCAACTAGACAAACCTCTTTATTCAATTATACCACAATTTTAGTCTGAGTCGAAAACCCTAGATTTTGCTTTTTCGTATAAACACTCCAATTACTTTAGGAATTCTCATTTAGATAATTTTTATGCATTTCTATTATGATTTATCAATTGTAATCCATCACAAAATGGAAATAATCTATTTCATATCATCTTGCAAAAGCTAGGTCAAAAGGGTAGTTTAGGGTTTGTAGTCACATACAAAACAAGTAAATATTATTGATCATTTAAGTCATTTTCGTACAATCTACTATTTAAAGGAAGTATCCTATCATCCTAAGGTGAAAAAACACCTTAAAATCGTAGCTCATCTCTAAAAATCTCAAATTCATATCAAAACCCTAGCAAATTACCAGATTCTTCTTCCTTTCAACCTAGAAACCATAGAAATGGGGGATTATGAAAAAAGAGTGAGAAAAGGGGAAGATTTGATACCATTTTGAATAAAATCATAGGAGGGAAGGAATCTTGACATGTGAGATAAGATTCACCATGAATGGCAATGCAAAGAAGCTAAACTTACTTGATTTCATCATATCTCGGATAGGGAAATCCTAGATCAGCAATTCCACCACTTTCTTCTCTCAAACCCTAACTCTCCCTCTCTCTCTTAAATTTTGTTTCTATAAAATGGATCACGAAATATGAGAGCTACTTAGGTTATATCTTTCTCATATAGAGCAATTTAGGTGCTTGGGCAATTTACACATTAACCCCTCACTATACTTTTTCTTATTTTAGTAGATTTTTCTGTTATAAGAAAGTTACAATAATTCATTTATTTGAGAGGTTAAACTTCCTCCAAAAATTATGAAAATTTATCATGATGTCGTAAATGTAATTTAATAGCTCCAGTATAAATTTAAAGTCATTTAGAGTTGCCAATAAATAATTAAAAATTAAACACTATACTATTGAACAACACTCTATGAGCATTTCGGTCGAAATATAGTTCGATCGAGAACCACATTCAAATAACACTCAAATATTATGAAAAGTTTCCACAATATTCATGATTGAGTAATCCATATCATATACAAAATTAAATTAAATAAAAAATTGTAGAAAATAGGAAAAATCATTTACCATACTGCTATCCTGATCAAATTCCATATTCATGTACTATCAAAACCCTATTTTTTGCCGATTAGGGTTTACATTTCTCAAACCCTAATTATTCAAACTAAATCATAATTAGAGTTTATTCTTAGGTTTGAAATATCAAATTGAGCTACTATCATTAATCAAGTCTAAACGATATTCAATCTCATCAAGCATGTAATCATTCAGGTAAATCCTAATTTACCAATTAAGCACAAATGTGATCATTACATAGGCCGTATGATAGGTTGCTAAATACAATATGAATGAAAATAATGCAACTTTATAACCATTCAGTTTAAGTTTTAGTGTGTTGTTTAGTAATTCAATTGGTTGAGAAAACCTTATTCAAATGATATGAAATTTGACTTGTAGGCCAATTTGGATATAGGAACCTAACTTTGCCATCAATTTCATACTTTAAAAGTGTTTGATATTAGATTTTATTAATTGTATAGTAAACATTCAATTAATGTATATACTCATAATTAATCAATGGTAACACACTATTTCCTATTATAACATATCTTTAATGTTTTAACCATATAAGATTCTAGAGAGAGAAATTCGAGTCAAATATATTAATTGTTGTACTGAATTTTATTATTAATTTAATTTGGATGTGTCATCCTAATGTCTCATATGTAAAGACTTTTTCAACTACATTTTGTTATTAGAGTTCAATCTATGATGATATACCTTAAATTTGGGAAAAAGGTACTAGACACTAACATAATTATAATGGATCTAGAATAAGGTATGTTTAAACCATGAACCTAAATTCGGGTATGTTACACCAAAGCTTCCGAGTTCATCTATGATAATGGTTGAGGTGATGGATTTGGTCTAAGTTGGATGTAGCAACGAAGGGCTTTCAATTTGTTATGACTAAGGGAGACAATATCATCTTGTCAATGCTTTCAAAGCGGGCAACTATATATGGAAGATCGTTATAAGGCCTTGATTATCAAGGCTCTAGTGGATCTTTCATTGTCTTTCCTAGTTTGTAGTTTTGGATTTATTCTCTGCTTGAACAATAATATTGCTCATGTTTTGGCAAAAAAGACCCAAATCTATTAAGGAATCGATCATCGTCAGGCATGCTTTGTTGAATATCTTCTTGTAATAGATAGGAAGGATTTTGATGAAGAATTAGGTGGGATTGGCCTTAAAAGTTTTTATTAAATACGAGTGATTATTTTGTCATTATATTTTTCTTATCAATTGATGACTTCAAGAATATTTTCTTGCATGTTGTTGAAACCAACCCAAACAAAATAGAGAAAAAAATGTATGAAAAAAACCAAAGTAGTATACATAAATCCTTTGATAGTAGTTCTTACAATAGCCTATTTTGATGGAAAAACATCACTTGAAGTGGCATTTTTCAAGTCCTTACGGGAAGTCACTACTACATAAATAGCTTATAACGTCACTTTTAATGGTGTCGGTTGTAATAATACACCGACACATAAACCATACAACATCAGTGTATAAAATAAGCCGACATCAATCTGTGAAGGGCGACCAGACTCGAGTATCACTTTTATTCAGTGTTGGTTCCTTAATAAGAAACTGACACCTAAAAGTAACCGCCAAAACCAAAATTTTCATAAAAAAAAATTACCTCCAAAAATTGACATACATCGTCGGTTTTTAAGACAGAAACCGACAACTAAAGGTTTTCTGCGAGACCAAAATTTTCTCACTTTTTATCGTCGGTTTTGTGACAATAACTGGCGCCATTGTGTTTTCGCGCGAATAACCGCGAAAATTTTCACCTCCCTTTAGTGTCGGTGTTTAGTTGCAACCGACACTTAAAGTTTTTATTGTCGGTTTTTGTTAGCAACCGACACCTATAGTTAACTTAACAGCACAAGGCAGACTCTTCCTCTTCTGTTTCATTCATTTCCGCTGATCAAGGTTTTTGCTCCGACGATTTCTTTGCTTCGACGATTCCGCTGTTGCTCTACCTCCGCCTCCACCTCCGCCTCTGCCTCCGCTTCCGACACTGCCGCCACTCGCCACCTATGCTTCTGCCAGCCGCTGCCGACAACCACAGCTCTCTGCCCGGAGACCGCCTGACCAGAGCTCTCCGCCGCAAGAGCAGCAACATCGCCGGCAAGGAGCAGCAGCGCCGCCCGCACGGAGTAGCACTGCCGCCTGCACGGAGCAACAACATCACCACTTGAAGTAGCCAGTAGTGTTTCCGCTTGAAGCAGCCAGCAGGGCCGCCTCTTCAAGCTGCTAGAAGGGCCGTCGGTTGAAGCACGACCAACCCTCCTACATGCCCATTATCAGGTTTTCCCCTGACCTTCCCCCCTATTCTTGCTTTTCCTGTATCACAGGCATGCCCATTAATCCTATCGTTGTAGCTGTGTACTTTCTTTTTATATGTGTGGTTTACATGCATCAATATTCTGTAATTGTTCTATGACAAACTGCATTTTGTTCTACACAATATTACTCACGTTTACAACATACTCACATATCAATTCAGGGTTAATGTGGGGGATTTGGGGGCGGGATATTGCACTACAAGTTCTTCATGTGCTTATCTATGCATAACCTTTTATATTTATTTATCCTCTCTGGGTTCAAATTTTAGAATTCTAGGTAGTTTTAAGCTACATCTTCACTACTTCAACCACTCAAAAGTTTTGATATATAGATTCATCAAGTTGATGAATGCATTATTACATTGTTTAAAGCTTGATTAATTATGGTAATCTAATCATTATGTTTTAAAACTAATGAGAAGATTTAAGCATTATTTGATTCACATAATTAGGGTTTGAGAATTGAAAATCCTAATCGACATAAATTAGGGTTTTGGTAACATATGAATACAAAATTTGATTAGTATAGTCGTGTACTAAATGATTTTCAGCATTTTATATACAACTAGGATTTAGTTGAAATTTGTACATGGTTTGGAGAAATTAGATATTAGTTGGAAGAATTTTTTGACTTGTTTGTCGGCCGATTTTACCCAAGATAAACTCAAACGACCATGTATTCAAACTGAAATATAGCAATCTAGTATTTGAATTTTATATTTTTATTGGTATATTCAATTGATCTGAAATTTTAATTATGTTTTAGAAACTCCATTTTGGACGTCTTGTTAAACTTTCCTAATTTTTTAATGATTTTTGAACTCTATAGAGAGGAGTGGCGGTTGAGTATTCCCTAGATTAACTCGACCGGCCATGTTGCATACTATATTGATTGACGATCCATGGGAAATTCTATGGATATATGACTATGCTATTTTATGTGAATATTGCCTAAAAATCAAGTCAGTGGTCAATATGCTTGGGAATTGAATTGACATTATAAAATCATATTTGAATTGTATTAGAATGAATTATACAAGTGTTTGTTGAGTCTTACTGAAATTGAATATGATATATACATAAGGATCAGTGTGAGGTGGCAATATTCCCTATTTAGGGTTGTGTTTATGGATTACTGAATTATGTAATTCTTATGATGTTGAACAAAGGATGACTTCTTGAAAACCCTAGAAGTTTAGTATTAAGACGAGTATGAGTGATAAAGCTAGAACTTGTATATAATGGTGCAAATGTGATGAATTGTTGAAGTGTAAGTATTAATACTTGTATCAGATGGCTGATCAGGACCGTGCTGGTGATCACCGTGAGGGTGAGGACGTGCTTGCACCGCCTGACAATGTAAGTTTTAAGAATATATCCCTGAGGTTTCTATCTATATGTTCATTTATAATTATATTATGCAAGTGTGTTTTTTTTATCAAATTTTAGGTTGGTGATGTACCCCCTGAAGAAATTACAGCACTTGATGAGCAGCAAAAGAAAATTGAGAAAGTAAGGGGCATCACAATGATGAACAAGTTAATACAACAAAGGGGCAATGGACCCAAATTGGATGTGGATTTCGATCAGGCAGGAAATCCATATGGAGTGAACCACAACTCAATTGTTTCATATCTTGGAATTCTTAGTCGCAGCCATTACAGTCTTATCCTAAAATCATGGCATAGAGTTCCTAAGGAGAAGAAAGACCACATATGGAAGGAACTATGCATGAGTTATTATTATTTGTAATTCTATTTGTGTAGATTACTAATTTTTAGGATACTAGTTAATAGCAAATCTATTTAATTTGCAGAGCATATTTGATCTGGATGAAAAGTTGCATCGTAAATGTGTGATGCAACATTGTGGGAGGGTCCTAAGGAACTATAGGACCAATCTCACCCGAGATTACATACGAGATGCTGAGAATAGGTTCTTCATATATTTCAATTCTAGACATTGATCAGTATTTTGCTAACTTTACACCAATAATTTTTGTTTGTATTCTCTTTAAAAAATAAATATAGGAAGACGGAAGCCACACAACAATGGAACTACTTGGACCCCATAGAATGGGAGGAGTTTGTTACCCAAAGAAAAACAGATGAATTCAAGGTATTAACCATCGCCACTCCCAATTTAATTAATATACGTTTTTATGTATTCACCTATTCAAGATTAACCTTTAGTGTTACTAACCAAATCAATGTGCTAACTAACTAGGCTAAGAGCGATGCTCAACGAGCAAGGCGTGTACTGAATGTGCACGACCACACAATGTGTCCAAGAGGATATGCATGCGTTCGCCAAAGACTACATGTTAAGTCTACTCAGCCTACTGCTACTCAGGAGACTACAGAGTCCTCTACTGCTGCTCCCGTACCTCTGCCTCGTCATGTTATGTGGATAGCTAGGAGGCAAAACAAGAAGGGAGAGATACCGAAGCCTGCAACCGCTGAGGCGTCTGCAAAAATGGTAAAAATCAAACTATTAGAGCAATCTATCAATATTGATTATTGTTATGTTTACTTACGAATTTTTGTTGATGGTGCTTAGCGGGAGATGCACGAGCAGAGGAAGGAAGGTAAGTTCATCCCTCAGGGCACAAGGGATGAACTAACAGTTGCTCTGGGTAACCTAGAGCATCCTGTACGTGTAAGGGGTGCAGGCACTGGTGTGGGCATCCAAGCGTTCTTTGGGCCATCCCAGCGTAAACCTGTCCCAAAAGCGGGACTTTCACAAGCTGATCAGGTAACTTATTCTTATTTTAGAACGTTATTACGAAAGGGAATTCAATAATCAGAAACTAACATTTCTTTTATCCATGTATAGGTAGATTCCTTAATTGATAGGAGAGTCGATGAAGTAGTTGATAAAAGACTCCTGGAAGCATTTCACAAGTGGCAGGCGTCTCAGACTGCCACTCAGACAATACCTGTGGCGAACCTCTCTTCTCCTACTCCTCGTACTGCAGAGGTTGGGAGTAATCCTATAGACCCACCTAGCATGTCCTCTGTAAGTATTTTTATGGCATATATAATAGCTAGTATGTTCAAGATGATATGTTTGTGTATATATGCATATAACATTCTTTACATAAATTTGTAGGGGTTGAAGCCATGCCGACTATAAAGTGAAGGATATATCGTTGCAGATGCATCGGCTTACCCACCCCTTAAAGGGTGCATGTTTCATGGGAGTCCAGTACCAGATGGCATGGTACATGTGAGCCCCATACATATACTCGCTGGCTGGACGAATCTTGCACTGCCTCATGCACACCCAGATGCTGAAACACTTGGTGAGGCAGTAGGTTGAGTGATACTGTGGCCCGAAGCGGATGTCCTCTATACTGATATTGTATGATAAATTTTCATTAGTTTACTTTGTTAGTGTGTATATATATGAGTCAATTGATATGGAAATTATATATACATGTCAAAAAGACGAGACTCGCTACATCTCGGCCTCCACCTCCTCGACTACCAAGTTGGCTTCCAGGGGACCTACACGCCTCGATAGGTCCTAATTGTAGGAGTGTGGAAGTATGGATCGGCGAACATAATCCAAATTGCCCTATAAATGTTACTATTCCGGAGAATGATGCAGGTAAATCATATGATAACAATCTATTTATACAAGTTTAGCATACATATTAATGCATACGTAATAGAAGTTCTGGATACACATTAATGCAGGTCAAACATTCGGAAACAACGTATTTATACAAGATATTTTGGAGTTGTTTAAGTATGAATGGCTGAACACATCTATGATAGAGTTGTGGATATGGTGAGATTAATGCATACGACAATCTAGTTTATACATCTATATACCTTGTTTTATATACGGCAATCTGGTTTCTTATATATTAATGCATACGTAATACATATTTTGCAGCCACTTATACAAGACATGTAAAGATTTTGGATTTTCCCATGTGGGATTTTTGGTTCCATCTTTGATTAGTCTTGTAAACACAGACCCTGGTTCAGTTACTTCATACTGCTGTGATGCTTTTGAATATTTTGGTAAAAATAATAAGACAGTGATAATAGCTCCATTCAATGTCGAGTAAGTTTACTTTGCTTGTAATTTTGACTTAAGCAAATTACATTTTTATTGCAGATATTGAGTTATTAATTTTCTACTTTCTTACCGGTAGTTCTAAGCATTGGGAGTTATTAGTTATTGTCCCCAAGACATTCACCGTCTATTATCTAGATCCTGCGGGGAGTGAGTTGGATGTATATGGACATGCAATTAAAAGGTCATAATTCTCGTGAGAAATATTTTATGATTTTATATCTGTTAACATATGTTACTGTATTACTATTTAATTATGTAATTTAATGTGTTACATTAACATATATAGGGCTTTACAAGAGTACAAAAAAGCTAGAGGAAAGGTCCTCAGGAAAAAATCTAACACTCATTTGGAAGAATGTGAAAGTAATTTCCTGACTCCAATGTATATATTATTTATGTGAAGTGTGCTTATTTATATTTTTGAATATTTTGTATGTTTCAATTTATAGTGTGCTACACAAGACAACGGTTGGGCATGTGCCTACTATGTGATGCGATTTATGGACCTAATTATCAAACATGCTGTATTGGAAATCGATAACATACAACATGTATTATACATAGTCTCGTTAGATAATATGAAATATATGAATCTTATTATATATTATTATAATTATGTATGTACGTCATTCTCTTTGTAGGTCTTTAAAACTGAGGACTTCAACACAGGTGTAAAGCGTTTCGATGTACATGCTCCCTATACGAGAGATGAATTAGATGTTGTAAGAGAAGATTGGGCAAAAGTCCTGTAAAGAGTGGGAATTTTTCAATATGATTTTGATGACAATGATGACAATGATGATGATGAATAATGAATAACTTTGTTATCATAATTAATTTTGTGTGAATGTGAATGAATTTTTATGAATTGTCATATGTGTGTGAAAATCATCAATACATGAATGTTTCTACATGTGTCTGAATGTGAAAAGAGATGAAATAAATGGAACTACAGGTTGCTACTGGTTTCTACATGCGTGTGATGAAAAAATAATATGAATTAAATTTCTTATACATGAGTGTGAATCACATATATAATAATTTGTCCATCATGTTAATTTTGCAGGTTTGTGACCTGTTGTTGGTTGATATCAATGGATGTCGTAAAACCTGCAGTTCATAACTGAGCTGCAGGTTTCTCATCCTGCGATCAGCCACAGCAGGTCTGCAGACTGACAGAAAAAAAATCAAATCATAGGCTTCGGTTATTTGTATAAAACCGACGACATATAGTTACATTGTCAGTTTCCATACTAGTACCGACGTCGATTTCCCTAATGAGGCCAGACACCACGGCCGTGACAGCGGTCCAGACATAAAATACGTGTCAGATATATGTATAAAACCGACGATATATGGTTACAATGTCGGTTGTCATACTAGTAACTGACGTCGATTTCCCTAATGAGACCAGACACCACGGCCGTGCTGGCCAGCACGACCGTGTAAGCGGGTGAGTCAGTGTCGATTTCGAAGCGGATAACCGACGCCTATACCTCCTGCTGGCGCGTTTTCGGTGGCGCGCGAAGGGTTGTGGCGTCGGTTTGAGAACCGACGCGTAAATGTTGAGCTTTTAGCGGGCCCCACAAAGGTGTCGCTTAGAAACCGACACTAAATGCCTTAAATAACCGACACTAAAGGTCGATTATGTACTAGTGAGTCATACATTTTTCTGACGTTACCGAACAAAAATAAATAATAATAATACAAAATTAAAATAAAAAATAGCAAAAGTTGACCGACTTCAAGTGACGCTTTTGCTGGTTTTTTTTTTCATTTTCGTACACATGATCCAAACATATCACTTCAAGTGGTGCTTTATATACAAGATGAGCTATGTTGGGAATTATTTTTCGGACGTAATATGCACAAAATTGTTTTTTGTAAAAATGTGATAATGCTAGTGATAATGCTCAAGGCCGTGAGGAGCTGATCTAGTGTTGAATTGAGATTCTGCTCAATGACAAGTTCCGCACCATCTCACACGTGCCACTTTCTGACTGACCCCCACAACAATAGTGAATGCAATTACCACGTCCACCTGTGTCGCCCCCTCCCCAGACGGGAAGGCTCCCTGGGCAACTGCAAAAAAAAAAAAAGTACGAGATGATTGTCATATACTACTATAGACATAAATCGACTGTGATTATGTGAGATGATTCTAGTATTTATCGAGAGAGGAAAATCGACATAAGCAAGGGCGGAGTCAGAAGTTGGTTTGTGTTACTTAGGACTCGAACCCAAGGCCATAAGTCTAGCAATACATACACAAACCACTAGACACACTTTACTTCAACAACATGATACATTCTATATATATTCTTGATCAATTTGTAGACAATAGACAAATTTAATAAAAATTGAATTGCAGCCGTAGGGGTTGGAACACATGACCTCCAACCAAAGTTATAGAGCACAAACCACTAGACTAGAAGCACCTCATTACATAGGTCTCACTGTAGTATTTATTTATTATGTAACTTATGTATAAAAATATATGTACTTATAAAATACTTATTTAATAAGAAGCGGGATACAGTTAACCGAAGCAAAACACTTTTTTAGTAGGGGAGTTACCCTGTGCTTGTGCACTTGCCATCAAGGCCCAGTTGGTATATACATGCGCGGCAGCAGTAGGGGCCATGATACCTGCAGGAGAACGAGTATCATGAACAACACCACAGAACCTGCTGGTTTCAAGAGAACCATTATTGAGCTTGATTATAACTCGGAGGCAACTGATAATGAACTGAACCAGCCTAATGCAATCTGTGTCTTGGTTTTATACCGCAATGAAGGACATACCTGCCTGGTACTTAGGGCATGTTTGGTTCATCGTATCTGGGTGGATTCGCGGGAATACAATATTGTTAGAGTTCCGGTAGAATTAGTTTCAGATTTTATAAAAATCTATAGAATAGAATTTTATGTTTGGTTCAGTGGTATGATTTTGATCGCAAGCCGAACGGATGCCCGCTAATTTGCACAGAGCGGCAGCGAAAAGTGAGGAGCAGCCAGCTGGATATCGGCGCCCAACAGTTTTGAGATGGATGGCCTCATCCAGCGCTTTCTGTACTAACCGAAAATGCAGGAGAATGCTCTTTTATCCAGTCCAGTAAATCAAACATAATTTTTTCGGTGATCTGGTGGATCACCGAATGCAACCCAATCCGTCCAGATCCTGGTAAACAAACGTGCCCTTAGTAACGATCTGATTCATCTCGATATAAAAACAGCTGATTTTCAGCGTTCTCATCTCAATATAACCAAATTTCAATTGTCAAATCCTGACCTCTCTACTGTTTTCCGGCTGATTGGGTTCGCTGTGGCTTTCTAGGTGACTGGCGGATTATTAATTTTTCTATCTTATGACTACTGTTTTGTAAGTATTCAAAGATACGTAGGGTTGTGACCGTTTGGTCCCCGCGGTATACCCTCATCCTCATTTATCTACTATATGTTTACTGATTCGTTATTCTGAAAAAAACCCTCGCAATTTTACTCCCTTTTGCCGTTAATGAAACCGTGAAAGAGTCAGCAATTTCTATGTTATGACTTCTGCGCTGATTTCTGACAGAGCTGTGGCTTTCTAGATGACCCGTGGCGCATTAAAATCTCTGTTATGACTACTGTTTTGCAAGTTTTCCGAGAACGCAAGGTTGTGACTGTTTGGTCCACGCTGCGTACCCTTAATCCTCATTTTTCTACTATATTTACTAGCTGATTTGCTAATCTCAAAAACAGTTTTCCGTCGTCGTGAAAACGTCAAAAATACCGACTCCCTGAATTTACTATGCAGTCACTCGGGCGTCCCGTCATGGGAGGTCAGACACAAGCACAAACTGCTAGAGAAAATCTATTGGTTGCTACATCATAGCACCATGCAAAAAGAGCACGCCGGGCCAACTTTGCTTCAGTCTTGCAGCGTTGGACGAGATGGTCGCATGGGATCCGTCATCGCTTGTTTTGATCGGCACCATCTACATCATCACCGTAGCCCGGTTTGGCATGGGACTGACACTATGAAGTCCGGACTGGCAAGTTTGATTCTAGTCTAATTTTACTTGGATAAATATAATAGTACTTCTCTACGAAAATAATGATTTTGTCTTATTCTAATGCATTTGACTTCTACATATTACAAGGAAATAGAAGGGAGGCGGGCAACAAGCTGCGCCGCCACTCCTTTTTGAATTGCAAATCCAATCATCCGAAACACCACATCCATAAATCTGGGAGTCATTACATTACTGTGCATAACTTTTTAAACTCTCTTAAGAAGCTCCACAGCCTCAGGTGCTAGGAACTCAAAAGTGTCAAAGCCAAACGGGATAAAAACATGTTGATTGTCGATACATGTCTTCTCATGTTTGGCCACTTTAGCAGAAACGACTTTACGGGCAGCATGTCCCACCGTAAAGTCGCCACCCTTCAGACCAACCAATGGGGAAACTCCTGTTAGATCTACACATGCATGTTTTCCTCCAACCCAGCCAAAAATAAGAACGTCTGCTGGCCTAAGTGTCGACCTGCCCTCCTGAGGATCAGACAAAAAGTTCACAGGAGCTTTCTTCTTAGCTGCAACTCCCGCATGTCTAAGAACATCATAAAGAACGTCTCTTATAAGATCATGCCGATACTTGAAGTCTGGGAGCTCCCTACAATGAACTGCATGCTCTCTAAAAGTGTCTAAGCAAGATTTGTGGCACACTGGGCATACCTCATCAATAGGAAAAAGTGGAATCATAAGACGATATCTGAGAACAGTACGATACTCCACTGGAGACATATGTAGTCCAAGGCCATCAATAGGTATAGCAAGAAGAAAGTCCTGAGCATGTTCAGTCTGTAAACACTGGAAGACTGCTTTCTGTCTTACGGTCATATCAAATTCAACATCCATGCCCTTAACGATTTTGCTAAAAAGGGAACTCGCCAAAGCATTTTGGGATTTAGGGGGGACGGTGTCCTTATTAGCAAAACAATTAAGATCGAAAGACGGAATTGTAACACGTAGACAATCTAAAGCGTAGTTAAAATCAAAGTCCATACCATGTATCCCGCTATCTCGCAAAATATGGTCTGGGAGCACCCAAGATTGGGCTCTAGAGGCCACAAACGCATATAAAGAAGCCTCCATTGCTGAATATAGGCCCAAACCACCGAGTCTAATAGGTAAGGATGTCACACGCCATTGAAGATCCCCAAAGAATGGACCTCTACATACCACAATATCCTTAATAGATCCACACAACCCTTTGTCAAAAAAGGTTGCAGCCTGATGTACATGTGTGGGTTGGCATGTCCGTAAGCCGAACATAAGCTTAGACATACCCATGCAAGACCGTAACAAAAGAAGCTCACTTTGTGGGTCATGCAACTGAGGAAGTAGATGCATCAAGTCAACAACTTTAGTAGCCCTTCTCATGGCCAACTCCTCAATAAAACTTTTGTTCTTGCTAACAGCTCCTCCAAGTAGTTTTACTCCTAACACAGGCCTCCCAATGTCCATAGGGAACAACCCCTTCTCAACCTTCCTTCCATCACAAGTAGGCCAGAACACCTCCGTTTATGAATGTTCAAAACAAACCCTAGCTCTGGACCACTGCGCTGAATAATGTCCAACACCTTGGCTACCTCCATAATGTCTCTGATGACGTTCCCATCATCAAGATACCAGACATGAAGAAGAAGCTTACTATTGTCTCTGATCTCATGAATAAGTGGGTGTAATACAAGGGAGAAAAGAAGTGGGCCCAGAGGATCACCTTGTTGCACCCCAGTGGTAGACCATATATGTTTGTCTCCAATGTACAACCTAACTTCTTGAGCGTAGAGAAACTCCACCCATAAAGAGATAGATGGGCACCTCTTCCTCACCTCACGGAGTAGCATAGACCTATCCACCAAGTTGAAAGCATTAGAGAAATCTACTGTAAGCATGGAGAGAGACCCGTCTTCATGATATGCACTCAAAAACCTATTGACACTATGTAGAACTGCTTCAGCTCCACTTGAGATGCCAACTCCGAATTGAAAGTCATTGAGATATTTAGCCATATCCTTGCCTACTCCTATCATAGCAACTTTAGACACTAGCCGTCTCCAAATAGTGCCCACTGCAATAGGACGAATGCCCTTGTCTGGCTTAAGTAATGGAGTAAGAGGTGCAGAAGCGACAAACTCTACCAAACTCAAAGGACATCTCCCTGCCAACCATAGATTAACCACCGAGGTGATAGCATGTATAAGATTTATGGCAACAGCAGAACCCTCTCCACACAAATCGTCCAAAATGTGTTGGGCTCTCAAGCCATCTCTGCCGCATTTAGGAAAGGATTTGATGCACTTGAGAACAGTATCAACATCAACAATAAGAGGGGCTTTTGAAATAAGAATATCTGGATTGGAAGCAGGCAACTTGTATGGATGCTTAGCCTCTAAGGCTTTCAAGGTATCATCATCATAAGGGGCCACACCTGAAGAGCACAAGACTTTCACTGCTGCTTGGATAGCAAAGTCTGATTCCAGTTTTTGTTAGAAAAACAATATCAAAGTAGAATCAAACTTGGAAATAGTCAGGTTCTAGTTTGTTATTTTCAAATGCGTTATAAAAGTATGATTGCATCTGAATTTAGTCATGATCCGACCGGTCAAGTTCGACTATGGTTCCGATTTGATTTTGTCATTGGGGGTGTTTTTGACAACCTCTAATTGACTTTAGAAAAAATGATTGGGTAGAAACACCAACCACTTTATCAAGAGCTTTCAATTAGAAATTGAAAATAAAAATTAAAACAAGGGTTAAACGCCAAGTGGTGCTTTCATCAATGTTTAGGTGAAGACACCAATTGAGTTAGCACTTTTCCTTTGTTTTATTTTTTTCTTAAAAGAATTATCTTTCGATTGAAAGCTCCACCTGGAACGGTGTTTTCATTAGTTTGACCACAAAAAACGTTATTGCTATGTTTCCACTCTGAAGTGGACTATAGTGAGAATTACTTTTGCTAGGATACTATATTTAAAAAAAAATCTTAAAGCTCACCATTTTAATTTTTTCCCTTCTATACTTTACATGTCTATGTTGTACAGCTACAACAATAAAAATAAAAGAGTGACACACTTTTGGATAAAAACTTGTCTTGATGTAATCTTATACCGTTATACGGGTTTGAATCTATTTGGCTAGAAGTTTCCTTAAAAAGGTAATGATGGTGGATTGTATATGATTAAAAGTTGTTGCAGTAATTTTATGACTATATTAATAATTAGAACTAGGCATAAACCCGTGCTATGCAAGGGTACCTTAGTAGGTTGCAATGAGTATTTCTAGGTTAAACTTTAAAAAAAAAGATGCAATAGATACGTACAATGCATGTCTTAATAGGTCTTCTCATATACACACAGAACAATATGTAATTTAAAAAATAATGAAGAAAACGACATCCCACCCCATCTGCAGGCTCTATTATATAGTATAGATTAGTCTCCTAATATAATATATAAATAAAAAATTAAAGACAAAAATGTGGTGTACACACAATGACCAGTATATAATTTCAAAAAATAATAGAGAAAATTACATCCAACCCTTCCTCGGGCTTCCTTATATATTGTAGATGAAATTAAACAAAAAAGTGTAATGTACACAGAGAGGGACAATATGTAATTTCAAAAAAATTGGAGAAAATTGCATCCAACTCCCACGGCTGGCTTTCTTATATAGTATAGATGAGACTCTGAATATATACAAAATTTAAAAAATTAAAGACAAAAGTGTGGTGCACACACATGGACCATTATGCCATTTTAAAAAATAATGAATAAAATCACATCCAACCCCCTATGCGGGCTTTCTTATATAGTATAGACGAGCCTTCTAATATAATATATGATTTTAAAATTGAAGACAAAATATGGTATACGCATACAGGGACCAATATGTGATTTCAAAAAATAATGAAGAAAATCGTATCCAACCCCATATGGGGATCTCTGATATAGTATAGATGAGCCTCCTACTACAATATATAATTTAAAAAATTAAAGACAAATGTGATGTACACACATAGGGACCAGTATGTAATTTAAAAAATAATAGAGAAATTTACATCAAACCCCTTTCGTGGACTTTCTTATATAGTATAGATAAAAATCATAATATAATGTATAATTTAAAAAAAGACAAAAGTGTGTCGACACATTAAGGGACCAATATGTAATTTCAAAAAATATGGGAGATAAAAGTGTGGTGTGCACACACATGGTCCAGTATGTCATTTCAAACAATAATGGAAAAATTGCATCCAATCACTCCACGTGCTTTCTTATATAGTATAGATGAGCCTCCTAAAATAATATATAAGTTCAAATATTAAAGACAAAAGTGTGGTGTACACACATAGGGACCAATATGTAATTTTAAAAAATAATAGAGAAAATCACATCCAACCTCCTCTGGGGCTTTCTTGCATAGTATAGAAGAGCCTCCTATTACAATATATAATTTAAAAAATTAAAGACAAAAGTGTGATGTAGACACACAAGGACCAGTTTACGGTTTCAATAAATGATGGAGAAAATTACATCCAACCCCCATTGTGGGTTTTCTTATATGGCATAGACGAGTCTCTTACTACAATATAAAATTTAAAAAATTAAAAGAAAAAGTGTGATGTACACACACAGGGACCAATATGTAATTTCATAAAATAATGCAAAAAAAATTCAGTCAACCCCCTCCATAGAATTTTTTATATAGTATAGTTATAATATATAATTAAAACAAAAGACAAAAGTGTGGTGTACACAAGCAGGGACCAATATGTAATTTTAAAAAATAATTAAGAAAGTTGCATCCAACCCCTTCTGTGGAGTTTCATATATAGTATAAATGCGTCTCCTAAGATAATATATAAATAAAAAAATTAAAGATAAAAGTGTGGTGTACACACAAGGACCAGTATGTAATTTCAAAAATAATAGAGAAAAATGCAACCAACCCCTCTTACAGGCTTTCTTATATAGTATAGATGAGTCTTTTAATACAATGTATATTTTACAAAATAAAAGATAAAAGTGTGGTGTACTCACATAGGGACCAATATGTAGTTAAAAAAATAATGGAGGAAATTGCATCCACATATTAGTGTATATGAGTCTCCTTGTATAATATATAATTTAAAAATTGAAGACAAAAGCGTGGTGTAAACACCAAGGGATCCATATGTAATTTCAAAATTAATGGAGAACTGCATCCAAACCCCTTTGCGGGGCTTTCTTATATACAAGGGATGTGTTTGTAATTTATAAAAATGTTGGGAAAAAATGCATGACTAATCCAAAAAGGCTTGTTTTATGTAGTATTAGGCAAAAGCCCGTGCTATGCACAGGTGCCTTAGTAGGCTGCAATGAGTACTTCTAGGTTAAACATTGAGAAAAGAAGATGCAATAAATACCTACAATACATATCTTAATAGGCCTTCTCATGCACACAACGACCAATATGTAATTTCAAAAAATAATGGAGAAAATTACATCCAACCCCCTCTATGGGATTTACTATAAAGTATAAATGAGTCTCATAATGTAATATATAATTAAAAAATTAAAGATAAAATTGTGGTGTACACACATAGACCGGTATGCAATTTCAAAAATTAATAGAGAAAATTGCATCCAACCCCCTCGACGGGCTTTCTTATATAGTATAAATGAGTCTCCTAATATAATATATAATTTAAGAAATTAAAGACAAAAGTGTGGTGTACACACAAGGACCAATATGTAATTTCAAAAAAATGCACAAAATCCCATCCAACACCCTTCACAGGCTTTCTTATATAGTATAGATGAGCCTCATAATATAAAGATAAAAGTATGGTGTACACACAAGGAACAATATGTAATTTCAAAAAATAATGGAGAAAATCACATCCACCCCCTGTAGGGTTTCCTTATATAGTATATATGAGCCTCCTAGTACAATATTTAATTTTAAAAATTAAAGACAAAAGTGTGATGTATACAGACAAGGACCAATATGTAATTTTAAAAAATAACGAAGAAAATTACATTCAACCTCTTCGCTGGCTTTCTTATATAGTATAGATGAGACTCCTAATGTAAAAAATTATAGACAAAAATGTGGTGTACACACACAAGGACCAATATATAATTTCAAAAAATAATAGAGAAAACTGCATCAAACCCCCTATGTAGGTTTTCTTATATAGTATAAATGAGCCTTCTAATATAATACATAATTTAAAAAATTAAAGACCAAAGAGTGGGTACACACAAGGACCAATATATAATTTCAAAAAATAATAGATAAAATCACATCCAACCCCCTCCAGGGCTTTCTTATATAGTACTCTAATATATAATCTAAAAAATTAAAGACAAAAGTGTGATGTACACACATGAACCGGTCTGTAATCTATACTACTATAAAAAGAGTGAGTTTGATGTTGCGCTCTCCTTGCTCACTCTCTTCTCTCCTTTTTTCAAGGAATTTTACTCATACAAATATTTATTTTCACACTCTCCTATTAACTTTTATTATCTTTAATTCTGTATTTCTCTCTCCATTCTACAGAAACGGTTCCTTGTTTTTCTCCTTTTAAACAACCAACACAAATATCTTTTACCGTAGGGACCCTTTCACGGACGTGTCCTCTCCCCGTACATTTCCAACAAATTTTATATGTCACGTGCATGTGCACGTGTGCGTTCACTAGTTTTGAAAAATAATCAAAAAAATTGCATCCAACTCCCTCCGTGGACTTTCTTATATTGTATAGATGAGTCTTGTAACATATTATATAATTTAAAAGATTAAAGACAAAAGTGTGGTGTACTCATACATGGGCCAGTATGTAATTTCAAAATATAATGGAACAATTGCATGGAACCCCCTCTGGGGGCTTTCTTATATTGTATAGATGAGTCTCCTAATATAATATATAGTTTAAAAAATTAAAGATAATAGTGTGGTGTGTACACACAAGGACTAATATGTCATTTCAAAAAGTAATAGAGAAAATGCATCCAACCTACTCTGTGGTTTTTTTTATATAATATAGATGAGCCTCCTAATATAATATATAATTTAAAAAATTAAAGACAAAAGTGTGGTCTACACACATAAGGATCAGTATGTAATTTCAAAACATTATGGAGAAAATTGCATCCAACCCCCTCTAGGGATTTCTTATATAGTATAGATGAGCCTCCTACTATAATATATAATTTTAAAAATTAAAGACAAAAGCGTGATGTAGACACACAAATACCAGTATATAATTTTAAAATAATAGAAAAATGCATCCAACCCCCATTGTGGCCTTTCTTATGTAGTGTAGATGAGCCTCCTACTATAATATATAATTTAGAAAATTAAAGGTAAAAGTGTAATGTACACACACATGGACCAATATGTAATTTTAAAAAAAAGGAGAAAATTTCATCCAACCCCTTCGTAGACTTTTTGTATAGTATATATGAGTCTCCTAAAATAGTATATAATTAAAAAAAATTAAAGACAAAAGTGTGGTGTACACACATGGACCAATATGTAATTTTAAAAATAATATAAAAATTGCATCCAACCCCTTCAGTGGAGTTTCTTATATAGTATAGATGAGTCTCCTAATACAATATATAACGTAAAAAATTAAAGAAAAAATTGTGGTGTACACAGATAGGGACCAATACGTAACTTCAAAAAATAATGGAGGAAATTACATCCACATATAAGTATATATGAGTCTCCTAATATAATATATAATTTAAAAAATTAAAGACAAAAGTGTGGTGTAAATACAAAGGGACTGGTATGTAACTTTAAAATATAATAGAGAAAATTACATCTAACTCACTCTTTGGGGTTTTTTTAGACACAAATGACGTGTTTGTCATTTATAAAAATGTTAGAAAAAATTGCATGACTAATTCAAAACAACTTGTTTTAAGAAATTAAAGACAAAAGTGTGGTGTAAACACAAAGGGAACAATATGTGATTTCAATAAGTAATGGAAAAAATGGCATCCAACTCACTCTGTGGGGCTTTTGTAGATAAAAATGACACATTTTTAATTTATAAAAATGTTGAAAAAAATTGCATGACTAATCCAAAACGGCTTATTTTATATAGAATAGATATATGTGTTTCGTACATGTAGACAAAATAGATGGAGAAGGAACGTGGAAGGAAAAAGTGATGGAAAAGAGGAAGGGGAAATTGTTGTTTGATAACTCTTGCATGGGAAAAAGAAAACGAATAGAAAAATTAAAAAATATTCTTTGCTACATGTATAAATTGGTATGCGTATAGGAAATTTGTTTATAAATATACCTATATAAGAGCTATTTATTAAATTTGATACAAACTCAAAGCAAATTCTTTTTTGACATAAATGATGAAAACAATTTCTCATAAAATTTTATTATGAGATTACAATATATAATATTATAAAATATAAAGGATAATCTTTGCTATAGAGGTTCATGTTTCTTAATAATCACTTAATATAAATACATCATGGGAAAAAATCCAAAAAATAAAGTCTTTTCATCATAACTATTTTCTTAATATATGTAACATGATAAATATTTTGCAATCATATTGATTATGACTTGACATCGATTATGCTAAGTTCATATGGGAAAATGCCTCTACTTCGATAGAAAAATTTAGTGGGAAACTTTGTCATGGAGGAAAGTAAGTTTTAGAAAATCATTCTATTTGAACTAAATAATTTTTTTGTTATTGAATTAGTTCTTGAAGAGAAAATAGTTTTTAGAGAAAAACTATTTGTTTGGATGGAAATAAAAGTTTAGATAGAAATAATTTTTTTGGTAGAAAACATATTTGAGGGAGTTTATTTACTTGGAGAGGATAACATATATGCAGGGAAAATAAATTATTGACAAAGACTTTAATTAAGTGAAATATATTCATGGAAGGATTTTTTAATATGAAATAAATATTTTTAATTAAGAATAGCCGCCTTAAAAAGAGGAATTCAATTTTATTAGGAAAAAATTTACTTAGAGTAAGGAAGTAAGCTAGAGAGATTTTATTTAGAAGGAAACATTTTATCAGGAAACTAAAATTTCTTGGCGCAAAAATATTATAAAGAAATATGCTTTTCTTAGAGAAGAAATTTTTTTCTGTGTGTTGTGTCCAAATAGCTAGTGGAGAGTTAATTTTGTTGAAGAAAAACATTTTCCATCACCATTCTCTATTATTTACCCCATGGGGAGAACATCAACCCGAATTTCCCCATAGATTCTCCATGGAAAATTTTCCCTTTCCCACCACCATGCTATCCAAATAGTCTTTTTTCTTTTTCCCATCTAATTTACTTTAGAAAAAATGTTGGAGTGGAGATGATAACCACTTTGTCAAGATCTTTCAATTAGAAAATGAAAATGGTTAAACACCAAGTGGTGCTTTCACAAATGTTCGGGTGAAGACGTCAATTGACTTAACACTTTTCCTTTGTTTCAAAAAAATTTTCTCGGCTCTGATTGGTTTGTTGTAAATAGAATTTTTAGGGAACTCATTTTTTAGAAACTTAAGTTTAGTTCCTAAAAAATGAGTTCAGCTGATTGGTTCATATTTTGAGATTTTTTTAATAAAGAATACCTACATATGATTGTTTCATCTTTATGAAAGATCAACACACTCATCAATATTAGATTCACAAATAGTTATCCATATTGCATGAAGTCAAAATGATCTACCATCTACATTTTCAAAAATATTACCAATAAAATAAGTTCCACAAAATTATATTGTGCAAGCATATTGTATGAGAAATTACAAAATATGACAAAAAAGAACTATGATTGTGTTGATAGTGTGTAGAACTTTATCATGAACATAAAAAAATATCCAATATAACTCAAGAAGGATAAACAATTGGTGTGCGGACAAGAAAAAGGACGAGGACGACGTCAAACGACCAGACACATGTTTATTATTTTGAACATATATAATGATCAAACATGGGAGAGTGTGTCTAGCCTTCCAATTGTTGACATCCCTTCTTTGTAGTGTTACACAAGGCAAGAATCAATCAATGACATTAGTATCGCATGTGAGGATCAATGCATCTATCATGAGTTTTTAAGCCCAGGATAAAGCTATTGTCCACGACCCCTACCCCCTTTATCACTGAGTGGTCATTGACCTCCGTGGAAAGACTAATTCATTAAGAGTGATCTAAATTGATTCTAGTCGGAGGTGCAGCTAAGAGCTATAAGGACTATCACCGCATAGAATAAATTGGGTGTTGTGCATAGTCAAACAATCAAAGAGGATTACCAATCACCTAAAATAGGTTTTGAAACTTGAGTTATAGACTTTTTTAACTCATTTACAACAAACCAATCGATACGCTAAAAGAATCATTTTCTGATTAAAAGCTCTAGATGGTATGGTGTTTTTACTAATTTGACCCCAAAAACATTATTATTATGTTTCCACTCTAAAGTTATATTGAGAATTATTTTTACTAGGGTGTTATACCCAAAAAAAATTCTTAAAGCCCACCATTTTAATTTTTTCCTTCTATACTTTACATGTCTATGTTGTACATCTATAAAAATAAAAATGAAAGAGTGACACACTTTTGGGTAAAAAGTTGTCTTGATTAAATTTTATACGGGTTTGATTCTATTTGGCTAGATGTTTTTTTACAAAGTTGTCTTGATGTAAGACCCATGACTTAGGATTTGGGATAACCCTATTTTCTTGGGCTTGATTAAGTGTTTAGAACCTTTATATAGCCCTTTGAGTAGCTTTTAGACCTTGTGCAGAGCTTAAGTCTCAATTTTGGGCTTGTTTGGATGTTGTTTGTGCTTTGTGTGCTAGTTTTGGTTCAGATTGAAATTTACCCAAAGTAGGGGGTTGATGTGCAATTTGTCACCTCTAGAGTGTTCCTTCTCTTTCTTGGCATCACCTTGGAGATAGAGAGATAAGTGGGTGCCTTGTTTGAGCCTTGGTTGAAGAGTGGCACCCTTAGAGGGTTTCTAGAGTTGGTGTGTCTCTCCACCTATGTGTACCTTGTGGGTTGTCTCAACCTAGGTCGCAAACTAGGGTGAGTTTTGTTGGTGTCATAGTATATACACCCCCACTAGGTGTTTTGGTCATGTACAAGCTGGCCTTGTATGATCTTGGGTCAAGACATATGCCTTTTTATAGAGTATCTCAACCTAGGGAGTGTGTTGACCCTTTTATCTCGACCTAGTGATGCTTTGGAGTCTTGTCTCAACCATGGATGGTGTTATTGGCGTGTGTCATCACCACGAACCTGTTGGGTGACCCAAGTGGTCGAGACCCAACATAGGTTGTATCACCATCTCATGCATGTGTGTTTTAAGTGGTTGCATGTTAGTTTCTTTAGTGGACAAGTGTCCCTTTAGAACCCTATCTTGTTGACACCTTATATCCACTCTACTTCTCTCCTCTTTTGCTATATAAATCCTCTTCTCTCAATGCAAGTGACCTATTTCATCCCTTATCCTTCTCCTTCCTTGCTTTCTCATCCTTGGATCTTGGTGGAGCAGGGGGAGTTGATCCTTGGAGCTTTGGTGATCGAATCCCTTGCATGTGGTGACTTTTGGTCATCTTCAACCTTGGTAAGTATATGCCTTTCCTTGATGGTGTTTCTTTTGATCTTCTACCTTCTTCTCCTTCTATCTTCTCATCCTTATACCAAGGATCTTCCATGGTGGTATTTTCGAAGAGGAAATCCTCATCACAAGGGTCATAGGCCATGTTTTGACAAGGTGGACCCAAGTGTGAGGAAGTTTCCTTCTCTTTTACTCCCTCCTTTTGGATTGGCATAGAGTTCTTTTCTCTCTTTTCTTGAGAAATTCTTTACCTTGGTGTCTTCTTATTCTTGAGGTGATCTTGTGGCCGAAGGTGGAGCCGTTGGTGGAGCTTCAACATCCTTGGTGATTGTGTGCTTGGAGTTGTCATCCTTGGAGTGATCTTCTTTAAGGCGGGTTAAACACTACCCTCTTCTATTACTAGAACTTATCTCCATGCTTGTATGTTTCCATTTTCATATCTAGAAGATAAGGTTTTAATGATGGATGATGATCTTGTATCCTAGGGTTTAGGATCTGGTAGTTTCTCATGAATATAACCCTCCTTCTTAACCCTAATCTCTTTGTGCACATTTTCTTGGTAATCTTGAGGGAGTGGTTTCACATGCATCTTGAGCTTTGGCTTTATCGCCATGATCAAGTTTCAATTTCCATTCTTTTTACTTAGAGTTTTGACGTTATCCATCATCTATTGATGTTTAATTTTCCATCTCCTAAGTGGGTTTGTTAGATGTTCTCTTGGTACTCATTTTAGGCTTGATGATTTTGGACCCTTGAGTTTGATCTAGTTGACATTCATTTTTCTATTGTTTGATCTTTGTTTGACCCATAAGGTTTCGTGTCTTGGTGTTTTGGGTCGAGCTATGTGTTCTCTTGATATTTTAGGGTTGAGACTCTTTTCTTTTAGCTGGTCGAGTTGCATGTTTTGTGTGTTGGTCATGACACATGTTCAGATGGTTGATCGTAATGCATGGTTGGGTGTCATGTTGGTTGTGATGCCCTATTGTGGTTTGGTTGTGATGTTGGATCGTGAGTGTGGTGTTGCTTTTGTTTCATTCTTGGAAGTTTGTTTTGGCTTTAGTCGAGATGCCACTTTCATTGGTCTCAATCGTGGTGTAATGATGCGAGGGTGGGTTGTGACATTGTGTTGAGGGTTGTCCGTGATGTTGCTCATTGATGGTCGCAACGCCTACTCCCTAGTGGGTCGATGCACACCCTTAGTTCTAGTCTAGATACTTCCTTCTTTATAGAGATCATGACATGCTAGTCTTCATGGTCGAAACCCTAGTTTCATGTGTGGTTGATACACCATGTAGCATGGTGGTCAAGACCCTTTGTGTCATGGGCATGACACCTACCTGGATGGTGGTCACAACACCACATATGATCATGGTCGTGAGAGACCTATATAGTGAATGGCTGATACATTTACATAATCATATGACTGATACATAAGCATGAACACTAAGTAATGAATCATGTAAGGTGATGTTTGGTTGAATGTCTAATCAACCCTAATCATGATCCTTAACCTTAATGTGCTCCAATAATGTGGGAGGTGACACAATTATGGTTTAGTGTTATAATCATGTTGTAAATCCTAATCGGCTAAGTATGTAACCCAAACCGTAACCTAGGGACAATTGATGTGTTTGTTTCTCTCCCTTAGAATGGTTATCATGTTACCTCTCTCTTGTTTATGAACCCCTAACCTTGTAGGTGATATGAGTTTGAATGTTATAGCTAGTGTATGCTATGGCAAATATGATATAACACAGGTTAAATGAGCCTTGATGAGGCATGATGAGATACTTGTGATGTAGGATTGATGTGAATGGGTCAAATGACCTAGCAGGTTCCTTGTGCATGATTTGAGGTCATAACCTCTAGAGATGTGATTGAGGGATTGATACCCCACAATGATGTGACATTGGAGATAGCCTTATGTGGTTGTGTGACAATGATGATGGCCTTGTGAATGGTAGTGCTACAATACTAAGTGATGATGTGATAAGTTCACACCTTATACGTTTTATATCTTCTGAAGTTGTACTATGCTCTTATTTTTTGCGGAGTTTGTTGTGACTTTATACGTTGTAACTTGATTGATGCTAAAAGACACTTAATTGGCATAACTAATCAAGTGGAACCTTAACCATGTAGTTTCCATGTGCCATATATCCATTCAAGTATCAGTCTTTGTGTTGGATGGTGAAATGGTTTTTTTCCCTCAGTGGAAGCTCAGAGTCCTATATTGTTGAGTATATGCATTCATAGGATTGGTTGCGAGCCATACCCTAGAACGAATGTGGCTACGGGCCATAGCTCATTGATGTGACTCATTATATAATTACATAGGATTGGTCGTGTGCCATACCCTGGCAGGAGTGCGAGTGTGGGTCGTATCTCAGTTTCACTAATGTTGTTCCTATATACCAAGGAGGGCAAGGCTATTTTGCAGATGACTCATATGTTATGTCACTGTGGTGTTTCTCTTGTGTTGACCAAGAGGTGTTGGAGAGGTCTTGGATTCCAGCTATTCCATTGACCTTATATGACACTAATTTCAACTTAGTCATGGTCAATTGGAGTATGAGTGGTATACCTCTCTCCTCAAGGCATAATAAAAGATGTAATATAGTCGTGTAGTGTATTTTCATATGGAAAAATGCAAAGAACATTAGTTGAAGCCTTGCATTGCTTTTGTATAATTTAATGATAGAAAATATACTAGTTCTTCATATTCCTTTTAAGAATGTTAGTTGGTCTACTTGTAAAGAAGTGAAACCACTTCTCTACTAGAAATAAAAAATCACATCCCTTGAACCAAACACCACGTAAAATTTTTCACCAAAGGGATGGAGACCAATTCATTCAACATGTACGTATCATTACACAATGAGTAGCAACAGAAAATATCATTATCTAACAATTTACAAAGCTTGATACAACACTTCACCACATATATGTATCTAAAGGAAAACTAAACATAAAATCCAAAGACCAAGCCGAGGGTCATCTAACCACCTCTTCAAGTCTCCCAAAGATCAGCTACAAGGTTGATGTTGAAGTTCACTTTCCTCGATCTAACCTGGGGTTGGAAGCATACCCCAAAAGAGAAGAAGAGAAAAGAAGTACATCAGCAAAAAGTTGGCATGTGTATACTAAAAGAAACTTTGAGCAATTTAAGAAATAAGGACTATAAATGTAGAATGATTCCCATACAATAGATAAGGACTACCCACACATGCATAAATGAGAACAAACAATATAACATGATAAAAGATGATACTTGCCATAAACAATAAAATTTGTGCAACAAAAGCACATAGATAGGTAGTAGGGCAAACACCCCACAACCAATCGTCAACTTGCATGCATGTGAGATAAACATAGTCTTAGAAAAATATAAACAAAAAGGTGGCCAAGGCTTTACATCCTTAAAAACCTGATAGAGAATGACTCACCATCAAACTCCCAATATATATAAAAGTTGAGCCAAGGCTTCACATCCTTGAAACTCGGGTATGGGGCACCACCACCACCATCCCATAACAAAAAGGGCACACACCCAAAAACCAAAGTAATTTATATTATTCTAGTGCTACTAATTCACATTGCATGTAAATATAGATGCAAGTAAATAGTTTACTCAGAAGATGAAACAAAGGTTGCCATCATATAATGGACAACACAAACATATAACATCCACTTAAAAGTGGCACATAACAATATAAGAGAACAACATGCACCAAGGCACATAAAAGATATATCAAGAAAATATCCAAGTACATAAAAAATAAGATAGTTTACACGAACCATGATAACAAGAGATAAGACATTATGTGGAGGCAAAAGTCAAAAGAATGATAAAGTAGGTGAATTTCTCAATATGGATGAATAGGGGATAAAACATACCTCAATATCAAAATCCAACAGGTCCAAAGCACTTTTGGATCCAAAACTAGGTCACCAAAGAGCCTATTAAACACACATACCGATTTTATGTCAATTTCATATATATATAGACCAAACCCTAAAAACTACCTTTTTATATATGTGTGAATTAGGTTATGAAAACTATTCCATATTTTAGCTTATATTATTAGGAATCCAAAACTTATTTTATTATATTTTTCTGACTTATAAATTATTAGTTATGAATTATACAAGTTATTATATTATTTAATTAGATCCATTAAATCACCCTTTTAAAACATCAGATTCATGTGACAAAACCGATACCATAAGAAATCCCTTATTTTTCTGATTCCAACGAGTATTTTTCCAAAATTTTCTGATAATCTGATAATTAGTTATACATTTTTAATTATTGACCAATCAGATAATTAGTTAATGCTATGCAGGCGAGAAAATCCTAAAAAACAGGTTGGGCCCGCATGACTTGGCCCAATGAATGTCGGCCAAGTCAGCGAGTCAAGGGCTTGCTTGACTCGATCAAGAGAAAGAAACAAGAGGCAAAAAGACGTAAATACCCTCTGTCGTAAAACAAAACAGAAGGGCCGAGAAGGGCACAACAGAGAAAGCCTCACGAACATTGTTCCTTCCTTGAGTCTGCGCGACTACAGGCTTCCCAAAGAAGAACTAGGTTGAGCCAACGGCGATGAAGGCCATAAAACCCAAAACTGATGTCGGGGTTGGGACCCAGGCATGCTCCCGATCACAGCAAGCCCAAAATCGGGCTGACCGGAGCACAGGAGCTCGAGAAGCATCGCCCGACCAACCTGTTGAGGACAAGAAACACGGAACGATGAAGGAAAGCAAATACCTAAAAAGAAACCATGCTGGGAGAACCGATAAGCCTTGCCGAAGCCAACCGTGCAGAAAACAAGTGTCGAAGTGAAGAAAAACATTGAATTTGACACAAAGGTCAGCAACCAAAGCAAAAGAGGGAAACGCAAACTCGACGTACCAGGTCAAAATCAAGGAGTTCAGAAGCACCGCAAGACCTTCACGAGGGTGAAGAAGTGGTAGGAAGGGAGTTGGAAGGCCAAAAGCACATGGTCGTAGCTAGCGAGGTCGCCGGAGGGAGCCACTACAGGTCAAGCAAGGTCCGGAGATACAGAGGGTTGAATGTGCTGTTAAGAGCACTGGTTAGGGTCCGAGGATGGTATAGGGTAGCTTTATATAGGGAAAAGAGGGTTTTTGAGGCTGGGTTCCAACTTGGAACGGGAAATAGCGGAAAAGGCGGCACCCCTAGCTGATCGGGAAACCAAAACAGAGAAACCCTCGAAAATATAGGATAGAAAGGAGCAGAAAGATGAGAGGATTGCGATGTGAAGGTTGGAAAAGGAAAACGAGATGTGGAGAGAAGGATCGGGGCGAGGGGAGATCGCGATTACTGTAGTCGCGAGAAAGAGTTCTACCGAAGGTAGGAGACAACTCCTCATCCGTCAGATTCTCATCCAAGGGCCACGCTACAGTCTGACATAAGTGGGCAGCGTGACAACCCAAGCTTGGGAAAAATCAGAAAAATCAAAGGAATTAAGCAAAGTGGAAACAAAAAATACATGCATATTCTCTTTCCTCATTTAGGGGTTATACAATTATCCAAATTAAACCAAATTTTGTGCATATGTTAATTTAAATGTGTAGATTTCGAATATACTCTTAGTTTTGCCTTTTGGAAACCTATAATGGGATAAATAAATCAAATATTATTTTCTCTTTCCTTCTTCATTTATGGCTTTATGATTATCCAAATTTGATGAAACTTGACCCACAAGTTAAATTAAGTGTGTTGAATACGAATTTGCCTTTATTTCCAACTTTTGGTGTCATGAATTACATTTATTTATTAATTACATGTTTTAGGCATTTTCTCTCTCATATAATTACCTATTAATCAAACATTATCCAAATTACTTGCAAATTTGCCCAAAGGCTTATTGTTATGTTTAGATTACGAATTTAGAGTTAGTTTTCCAATTTGAGGGCATTAAATATTTTATTTCACTTTATTAGCCTAATTTCTATTTTTCTTTGATAAACGCATTAATATTTGCATTTATCTTCTAATTTAGATGATACTTGCCCCTAAAGTTTCTTTTTGGTCAAGAAAACGAATTTTCAGATCAAATTATCTCATGGTTTCCTATTTGTGATTTTGGAACAATATATTCCACATTATCCTCTTTTAATCCATTATATCCCATATTATCTCCAATTATTACATTTATTATCTCCCTTATGTATAATTCGAGATTTCCTTTCTTTTTCATATTCTAAAAAGCACTAGAAAGTTCTAGGACGAAATATTTATTATTTTTATTACTTAGTGACAATTTATACTTCAACCCCATTAATTAAAACCAAACTGGTGTATATGTGCATACAACCCTATATTAAGAATATATGGGAAGTATTTATCCAACTAAGTTCTTTAATTTCTTATTATCATCTAAATGAGTTATTATTAAGCACAAAGTATTTTGTATTCCCTTAATTACATGTATTAGCTTATTCTTGTTTGGCTACACAAAAAGAGTGAAACTACTAGGGTAGGGTTCTAACTCTAGTATGTTACAACACACCACCCCTTAAAGAGATTTCATCCTCGAAATCAAAACATCCATAAGCAAACTTATTCACCACCCCTTAAAGGGTTCATCTCATAAAATCAAACTTAACTTCAGTTATAAAAGTTTCAACTATACTTCTTACATCCACTACATAACCAACATGCAAAAGGAAACATAACTTGTAAAGACTAGTCTAAGGAACTATGGGTTAACTTTCTCTTGCTCAGCATCATTAACTTCTTCGCCATCCAAGGCAAAAACTCTACCAACTCTTATTTCCACAGGTCTTCCTCTATTATTGTTACCATTATTGTTGCCCTGATTCTGAGGAGGTGCTTATTGCTGTTGTGCTAGAGCTTGACCATTACGACGCTTAGGGCAATCAGGTCGGATGTGTCCAGGTTCATTGCAATAGTGACATACCAATGTGGTATTATGACGAGGTTTGTCCTGAGAACACTTTCCTAGAGGATGGTAACCATTGCACTTAGCACACTTTTCCCTTCTTTGTTCATCACATGAGGACTTCCTTTTCTTGTCAAACTCCCTTGGTTGAAACCCTGGGTAAGACTCCATAGCCAAAGATTTATCAACCATCTGCTAGAAGGTCAAAGGTAGTTGTGGGATAAGAGCACGACCCACATTGTAGTTGAGCCCTTGGAGGAAAAGGTCAGCCCTACGCTCCTCACCCAAGCCAACTGCATAACGCTACAACAATAGAAACCTTTGCACATAAGTAGAAACAGATAAGGAACCTTTCTTCAAACTGTAGAATTTTGCTTCTTTCTTCTTTAGGGCAACAGTGCAGACATACTTCCCACGGAAGAGAGTCAAAAACTCTGCCCAAGACATGGTTGAGATATCTCTAGTCCTTGCAATTCCATTCCACCAAACTCTTGTAGGTCCATCCAAAACATATGAAGCAAACCTAACCTTTTGCTGTGGAGGACAGGCCATACCATTGAAAGTCCTCTCCAAGGCCAAAACCCAATCATATGCTTTATCGACCATCTCTATCTCACCTTCACCCTTGAAGTAAGGTGGTTGCATCTTCATGAACTCCATGATCGAGAACTCCTTAGTCTTTTTAGGCACAGACGGGTCTTTCATCTTTGCTACCATGGAAGACACAAAGAGTTGTCGAAACATGGCCAACTCTTGCTCTGGTGTCATAGCTCCTACCGAACCAATAGTATCAGAGGTTCCCTGACCAAACCTAGCATTTTGAGGCATCTCATAACCATAGTGGTCGTCAACAGTTGAGTTATCTCCAGCCATTAGGGTTTTGTCTGCACAAGGTAAGGACACTAGGTATAAGCAACCTAAGATAAAGGTAAACAACCTAAGGGAGATGAGTTTGAAATAGTTAGATAACCGACTGCTAATGGCTCTGATACCATGCTATAAATAAGTGAAACCACTTCTCTACTAGAAAGAAAAGACCGCATCCCTTGAACCAAACACCACATAAATTTTTTCACCAAAGGGATGGAGACCAAATCATTCAACATGTATGTATCATTACACAATGAGTAGCAGCAGAAAATATCATTATCTAACAATTTACAAAGATTGATACAACACTTCACCACATATATGTATCTAAAGGAAAACTAAACATAAAAGCCAAAGACCAAGCTGAGGGTCATCTAACGACCTCTTCAAGTCTCCCAAAGATCAGCTACAAGGTTGATGTTGAAGTTCAATTTCCTTGATCTAACCTGGGGTTGGAAGCATACCCCAAAAGAGAAGAAGAGAAAAGAAGTACATCAGCAAAAAGCTGGCATGTGTATACTAAAAGAAACTTTGAGCAATTGAAGAAATAAGGACTACAAATGTAGAATGCTTCCCATACAAGAGATAAGGACTACCCACACGAGCATAAATGAGAACAAACAATATAACATGATAAAAGATGATACTTGACATAAACAATAAAATTTGTGCAACAAAAGCACATAGATAGGTAGTAGGGAACACATCCCACAACCAATCATCAACATGCATGCATGTGAGATAAACATAGTCCTAGAAAAATAGAAACACAAAGGCGGTCAAGGCTTCACATCCTTGGAAACCTGATAGAGAATGACTCACCGTCAAACTCCCAATATATATAAAAGTTGAGCCAAGGCTTCACATCCTTGAAACTCGGGTATGGGGAACCACCACCACCATCCCATAACAAAAAGGGCACACACCCAAAAACCAAATTAATTTACATTATTCTAGTGCTACTGATTCACATTGCATGTAAATATAGAGGCAAGTAAATAGTTTAGTCTGAAGATGAAACAAAGGTTGCCATCACATAATGGACAACACAAACATATAACATCCACTTCAAAGTGGCACATAACAATATAAGAGACCAACATGCACCAAGGCACATAAAAGAGATATCAAGAAAATATCCAAGTACATAAAAAGTAAGATAGTTCACATGAACCATGATAACAAGAGATAATACATTTTGTGTAGGCAAAAGTCAAAAGAATGATAAAGTAGGTGAATTGCTCAATATGGATGAATAGGGGATATAACATACCTCAATATCAAAATCCAACAGGTCCAAAGCACTTCTGGATCCAAAACTAGGTCACCAAAGAGCCTATTAAACACACATACCGATTTTATGTCAATTTCATAGATATATAGACCAAACCCTAAAAACTACCTTTTTATATATGTGTGAATTAGGTTATGAAAACTGTTCCATATTTTAGTTTATATTATTAGGAATCCAAAACTTATTTTATTATATTTTTCTGACTTATAAATTATTAGTTATGAATTATACAAGTTATTATCTTATTTAATTAGATCCATTAAATCACCCTTTTAAAACATCAGATTCAGGTGACAAAACCTATACCATAAGAAAGCCCTTATTTTAATGATTCCAACGAGTATTTTTCCAAAATTTTCTGATAATCTGATAATTAGTTATACATTTTTAATTACTGACCAATCAGATAATTAGTTAATGCTATGCCGGCGAGAAAATCCTCAAAAATAGGCTGGGCCCGCATGACAGCCCAATGAATGTCAGCCAAGTCAGCGAGTCAAGGGCTTGCTTGACTCAATCAAGAGTAAGAAACAAGAAGCAAAAAGATGTAAATACCCTCTGTTGTAAAACAAAACATAAGGGCCGAGAAGGGCACAACGGAGAAAGCCTCACGAACATTGTTCCTTCCTCGAGTCTGTGTGACTACATGCTTGCCAAAGAAGAACCAGGTGGAACCAATGGAGATGAAGGCTACAAAACCCAAAACTGATGTCGGGGTTGGGACCCAGGCATGCTCCTGATCATAGCAAGCCCAAAATCGGGCCGATCGGAGCACAGGAGCTCGAGAAGCATCGACCGACCAACCTGTTGAGGACAAGAAACACGGAACGACAAAGGAAAGGAAATACCTAAAAAGAAACCATGCTGGGAGACCGGTAAGCCTAGACAAAGCCAACCGCGTGGAAAACAAGTACCGAAGTGAAGAAAAACATTGAATTTGACTCAAAGGTCAGCAACCAAAGCAAAAGAGGGAAACATAAACTCGACGTACCAGGTCAAAATCAAGGAGTCCAGAAGCACCGCAAGACCTTCACGAGGGTGAAGAAGCAGTAGGAAGGGAGTTGGAAGGCCAAAAGCACATGACCGTAGCCCGCGAGGTCGCCAGAGGGAGCCACTACAGGTCAGGCAAGGTCCGGAGATACAGAGGGTTGAACGTGATGTCAAGAGCACTGGTTAGGGTCCGAGGATGGTATAGGGTAGCTTTATATAGGGAAAAGAGGGTTGTTGAGGCTGGGTTCCAACTTGGAATGGGAAATAGGGGAAAAGGTGGCACTCCTAGCTGATCGGGAAACTAGAATAGAGAAATCCTAGAAAATATAGGATAGAAAGTAGCGGAAAGATGAGAGGATTGCAATGGGAAGGCCGGAAAAGGAAAACGGGATGTGGAGAGAAGGATCGGGGCGAGGCGAGATCGCGATTACTGTAGCAGCGAGAAAGAGTCCTACCAAAGGTAGGAGACAACTCCTCATCTGTCAGATTCTCATCCAAGGGCCACGCTATAGTTCGACATAAGTGGGCCGCGTGACAGCCCAAGCTTGGGAAAAATCAGAAAAATTAAAGGAATTAAGCAAAGTGGAAACCAAAAATACATGCATATTCTCTTTCCTCATTTAGGGGTTCTACAATTATCCAAATTAAACCAAATTTTGTGCATACGTTAATTTAAATGTGTAGATTTCGAATATACTCTTATTTTTGCCTTTTGGAAACCTTTAATGGGATAAATAAATCAAATATTTCTATTTCCTTCTTCATTTATGGCTTTATGATTATCCAAATTTGATGAAACTTGACCCACAAGTTAAATTAAGTGTGTTGAATACAAATTTGCCTTTATTTCCAACTTTTGGTATCATGAATTACATTTATCTATTAATTACACCTTTTAGTCATTTTCTCTCTCCTATAATTACCTATTAATCAAACATTATCCAAATTAGTTGCAAATTTTCCCAAAGGCTTATTTTTATGTTTTGATTACAAATTTAGAGTTAGTTTTCCAATTTGAGGGCATTAAATATTTTATTTCACTTTATTGGCCTAATTTCTATTTTTCTTTGATAAAGGCATTAATATTTGCATTTATCTTCTAATTTAGATGATACTTGGCCCTAAAGTTTCTTTTTGGTCAAGAAAATGAATTTTCAGATCAAATTATCTCATGGTTTCCTATTTGTGATTTTAGAACAATATATTCCACATTATCCTCTTTTAATCCATTATATCCCATATTATCTCCAATTATTACATTTATTATCTCCCTTATGTATAATTCGAGATTTCCTTTCTTTTTCATATTCTAAAAAGCACTAGAAAGTTCTAGGACGAAATATTTATTATTTTTATTACTTAGTGACAATTTATACTTCAACCCCATTAATTAAAACCAAACTGGTGTATATGTGCATACAACCATATATTAAGAATATATGGGAAGTATTTATCCAACTAAGTTCTTTAATTTCTTATTATCATATAAATGAGTTATTATTAAGCACAAAGTATTTTGTATTCCCTTAATTACATGCATTAGCTTAGTCTTGTTTGGCTACACAAAAAGAGTGAAACTACTAGGGTAGGGTTCTAACTCTAGTATGTTACACTACTTCTCAGTGATAAATGTCTACTATTGCTTAACCTACTTTACCTAGTGGATACATATTATTTAGTTGAATATTCTCAGTTAGTCATCATGTTATCTACTTATTTTAGTTTATATGTGCTTTAATAGACGTTGGCAGAGTGTTATATCTCTCACTAGGTTGTATCACAGAACCATTCTTACCCCAAACCCAATCCCACTGCCTAGACACTAGTAAAAGGATTGAAGCAACCGTCCCTGAGTGACCCGATAGGATCTCACACACTGGCATATACAATAAGAAATAATAACTCAAAAAGTAGGAGATTTAAAGAACAAACTAACCTAATTATGATATTTTGCAGTTTCATCCTTGACATAAGAGTACATCGAGTGTGGAAGCAATCTAGTCAGTGTTCCATTTTTTTGCCCAAAATCAAGAAAATTGAGACACAATCATGCAATTGCACGGTACACTATCAAAAATGAGTAAAACAATTTATAGAAAAAGAGTGTACTTGGTAGGACTTATATTCAAAAGTATAACAAGCGGTCTTTTTCCAAATCCAAAATTTATTTGACAATATTTTTATTTTGAACAATTCAATCTTTATTACGAGTTCCCATAATGATGTAATGGAGAAGCATGCTTATATATTTTGTATGGCTCCATCTCCCCAATACGATGGGGGAGGCCACCAAGATCCTTCTCTCCATATGAGGTAGGAGGCCAATGTACAAGTTCCACCTCCAGATGAGGAGGTTTCTTGCACTCATTATCAACATTATCATCATCATCATCATCATCATCATCATCAATATATGGGCAGTCATAATGGGCAATATCATTTATGTTCTCATGTTTTTCTCAAAATATAATATAAGAAAAATTGAACACTAATTAATAAGGAACAATAGCTCAACCAAGTATATAGCCATGTATATAATCAAGAGATACATAAAATGTATCTTCAATACAACCAAGGAGGAGATATAATAGCGTACCTTTCACAAAAGACTTAGAGTACAACTCTCAACAAATAATAGGTCAACCCTTCAAGTCAGATCCTAAATCACAATTTTTGGATCAAGGGTCAAGATCATGATATTTGAAGATCATGTTTTAATATTTGAGATTAGGTTTACACTTTCCTATGTCAAACTTAGGTTTGGGCCATCTGTTGGGTTTTAGGGGAGATAGAGAAGGCAGCGGAAAAAAAAATTCTTCTCTCGAACCCAGTATAAAGGAATCACGTCAATGCCTATACAATAGGAAGGATGGTTTGTAGAGACATACCTTGTCCCGAGGCTTGCTCAACGATGTTACCTCACGGCATGCGCGGTCTTCACCTCCTATCTTGGACGGTGTCTGTGCAGCTCCTGGTCTCACCGGGACTATCGGGACTGACAGCTATCCTCTGAGTGGCAGAAGTCTCCCGCCTCTAAAGTAGTCCACACGGACTACCTGGAACTCTGATCTCCTTGTCCCATAAGGAATCGAAAGGATTCACACCCTCCTGTCGGCGTACTAGTCACTGACACACTCTCCTACCACCAGTTGCTTTTCTATAGCTGTCTTTCCCTTGTTGTGCCTCCCTTATCGGATACCACTTGCTCGGGCTCTCTCAGTTACCACAACTAGAGAGAACGACAACTTTGCAGGGCAACTGGTGTTCTTTGTTGTACTTTGAGAAGCCCCCAATACCCCTATATATATAGGAGGGTCATGGGACAGGGTTCTCTACCCCGGGTAATGTGGGATTAAAGCAGGAGTAGAAGGGTTCGAGATTTCCATAAAAACTGACATACTGCGACAGTTGAACCGATCAATTCACACCCTAAAACGATCGTTTTGGGCCTTGAGCCGATCATTTGGGACCTGAGCTGATCGTCTGGAGCTATGAGCCGATTGGTTCATGGTCCTGATCAAACTCAAATTGACTTTCAATGTGCATTTCCAACTAATCAAATATTAGTCCTTGTCCAAATCAAATTTGTACAGGTGAAACAAATATGTATTTGCAAAAAGAATTTTCTGACTTTCCAAACAATCTTAGTTGGTCACATGAGTCGACTGGTTCAACAATTGAGACGATCGTCTCATTGATACATGAGCCGATCGTCTCATTGATACATCAGCCGATCATCTCACCAGTTGAGCCGATCGGTTCACCAACCTGAGCCAATCAGTTCATCCCATGAGCCAATCGGTTCGGGCAACAGACTATGCAAATCAGTCAATTGCAGTTCCAATCAATCTGATACTCTTAATCATCTGGTCCAACACCTTAAACACTATGATTTTGAGCTATCAATTAATTGAGTTAATTGACCTACTAAACTCCTTTAGTATTCAATCTAAACATCATTTGTGGATAAACTCCTCTTCTAAGTTAAATCCTCTATGTGTGACCTTGCAGGTCCATTTCACATTGGCAGTGAAAGTCCATAACACTTATGGCTTCACAAGCAAAGAGCGGTGCCTAGTCACACATCAGTGCTACCCAAGTAAAAAGGAAAGTTGGAGAACAACTTTTAATCCTACAATCCATGAATGGTGTTACAATCAATGTATAATTCCTTTGTCACTGATATCCCGAATGTACTCGAGGCATGGAACAGTCATCCTGTCAATGTTCATTCACTTTCTTGATCTGATATCCATCAATGTATAATTCCTTTGTCACTGATATCCATCAATATCACATACTGATTCACACATACATGCACACCTATCTCAATCCTACTCATCAAGTGGCCATGGATATCAAACTCCCTCAGGAGGGACAAATCCAATATCTATCACTCACCCCTTAAAAGCCCCATGTGTCAAAGCCACCCAATCATCACCTTTATAACAACCCATGTTTCAGGGCTGCATTTGATGATGTCAAAGTGTACCCAATGACATGTGTTGAGTGTAGTGATTTCAGGTCAAAGAATCACACTTACCACCATCACTATGAGAACTAACTGTGACTACCATGTCATGGTTCCATGTGTCAAACTCACGGTGGGTCTGTCTGGTATGCTTGTTCTCTAACAAGTACATATGTGTTTGGTTTGATATCTCCATATCATGACTAATGAGATTCTGTCATCAACCAAAACCACAACCTAGTCTTGTGTGTCATTGCTATTTATCTACCTTCCATAATGACATCCGACTAGGGACATAATGAGAATGTACAAACTCTTAGCATCTGTATGATCTCACCGTTCAAGTCCTTAACCTGAAAGCATATGTCATTCTCTAGACATTCAATATGTTCTATCATTATCTCATATGACTGAACCAGAAAGAATTGGAAGCTTGCCTTTGATGTTTATCAAATCAATTTTAACGTATCCCACCAATCATCCCATGATTGGCTCTCAGGGCATACATACCAACACCATCCACTTAAAATCAACCAATATTCCAATACGTCCAACATTATTGAAGTGTCAAGAATATCTCAAGTCAGAATGACCTACCTGGGTATTCTTGGATCATGTGTTAAACTTAATTTTATGATCATTATCTAAGTCATCATCACCTTTCTAGATCATCATCATGATAAATTGGCATCATTTGTGTTCAAGTACTAGATCAAGTTTTGATTGATATACAAGTAAGTTCATAGATCAAATATTAGGTCAAATGATCAAGGGTTTCACAAGATTAAGATCAATCACCCAAAATATCAAGATTAATCCTTATTCATAGAAATCATTTTAAGGTAGATCATTCATTTTCAAGAGTATATGAGTCAACTTGATTAGATCTAGGTTAGTATTTCAAGATAATCATCAGAGTCCAAATCTAGGGTTTCCAAAGATTAAACATCATTGTTGAATCATTAGACAAATTAATTAAGGAAGAGATTCAAGTCTAGGTATATCGGTGAGAATCATTTAGAATTTGGTTTCACAACCATTTTTAAATGATTCATTTGATTTTTCTGTCTGAGATTGACTGTTTATACGTAATTGTTGGAGCTAGGATGCATTTCTTATGATTGAAACGAGATCTGTCTATTTTGGTGATTATTTGTTAGAGAGAGAGAGAGAAAAAATACCTTTAATATGGAAAACTGAGGACAGTCTTATGTGAAATTGATGGACAAGATTGAGCCACATAGGCTAGGTGGCCCAATTGCTCAGGGGTCTGGTTCAGTCTTTGGTTTGGCCAGTTCAACTCTTCATTTAACTGCTTTAAACATTGGTTTGTTGGACCCCTTGGACCGGTGATTTCTTCTTTGAAAGGGCCAGTCTTGGGATCTATCCTTTCTTCAATTTGGGCTCCGTGCAAGCCAAGAAGCAAGGTGGAGGGAGCTCATTAGAGTTTGGGGGTTCTGGAGCAGGGGGTGTCAGCGTGGGCTGCTAAGTAGTCGTTCAAGGTCGACGGGGTCCCACGTACTAGGTGGAGGCCATAATTGATGGGTGGAAGCGTCGAGGGCAATTCGCCCAAAATTCCTATGTGGTGGAACTACTTAGGACAAGAGAAGAAATCGGGGGGTCATGTGCGAGAGGGTACGAGAGCAAGGGGTTTTCATGCGGGTTGGAGTTTTCGACCTTGGGGAGTTATTTTATAGGGTCAAGAGGGTAGATTTAAGGTTACAAGAACTGGGGTAGCAACCAAGGCCGTGAGAGTGAGAGGAGCAAGGGAGGAAGGGATTTTTGTGGATGAAGAGAGCAATAAAGGTGTTCAAAGTGGGGATTGACAAGTTTGAATTTGTGAGAGGAGGCTTTTTTCTCGCTCAGAAACTTGAATTGGGGTCATACACGGGAGATCTCACTCTCAGTCCTCATTTACTCCTCCCTATTGATTGTGAGAGGTAGAAGATGATCTTGTGGCTGCTGGATCAGGCCCTGATCTGTAGGAAGGAGATCCAAGGGCTAAGACTCACCTCTGATCCCTTGCGACAGATCACTGACTTGAAAAAGTCAAATAAAAAGGCAAATAAAATGGTTTTCAACATAATAACTTCAAGAATTTGTAGAAAATTGTAGGAATGTCAAATTGCAATGAAATTTGGGTCATAGGTTCAAAATAATGTGGAGAAATTTAGAAAACGTTTGAGAACCATATGATGAAATATGATGGATCAATTTTCTTCTTTGAACAAAGTGATGAATGATTCCAATTGTGGTGTTATAATGTGTATGAAATCCACATTTATCACTATATTTCGAATTTGAGTATCAATATTGATTTAGAGACCAATAAAAGTAATTTTATTTCATGAGTGAGCATACATATGGGAAAAGAGTAATTAATTCATTTTTATGCTGAATTTCACTTTGTCACAGGACGTTTGGTATCACATTGTGAGTTTCCACATCTTTTAGGTGGTCGTGCATGATGTGGTGGAGATTTTGCAATTGAGAAAGAGTAGCAAGAGCATTAGTTGATAAGGTTGGATGTATTTCTAGTCTTTTGGTGATAGATTCCTAGAGTCATCCCTATACACTCAGGTCTTGGGGGTGTTTTCAATGTGTTTTGTGGAGATGTTACCGATATGAGGTTTTTGGATTGTGTGCCTTTTGTTGTATAATATAGCATGTGTACATGGATGCATATATATAGAAAAGGTATCTCAAATAGAAGGTTGATGGCAAGAATTTTTTAGAACAATGATGTAAGCACCTTATGTTATGTGTTATGTGGTACATGTGTCCTTCTAAGGACTTATGTGTGAAGGTTTTCAATTTGTGGTTCTCTTGTGAAATTGGTTTTAATTTCCTATGTTTTATGGTAATTCTCATAGTTACTATTGTTTTTGCTTTTAGTTTTTAGAAATCTTGTTTTCTGTGGCATGGGGTGTCACAGTTTGGTTTGCATCATAGCTTTACGTTTTCTAAATCTACAGGGACCTAGGACTAGGGTTTGAGTATGTTCTAGTATCCTCCAGTTTGTCTTATAGTGACTTCTACTTGTGTAGAAGAAGAAGAGTTGAAAAGATGGTTGGATAACATGAAGAACACATTGTTGATAGTGGTGTTGTTGCACTAGGTGGAGGTGCAAGGAGGCAGGATGTTGAGGAGAGGGTGCCCGATGCTCCCCAGTTTGACCAATCCATGTTGGAAAACCCTACCTTCTACTCCTTGTTCAGGAAGTTCATGGCGATCATGACTAATATGGTGGACAGAATTCCCATTCCTCAAATGAGAGCAGAAGTCCCCATCGTGGAATCTCTGGTCTCAAGGAAGACATTTAAGCGGTTAAGGCATGTTGGAGCAGTGGTGTATGCTGGTACAATAGATCTAGCGGATGTAGATCTATGGTTGATGCAGTTGGAGAAGGCTGTCAAAATCCTCAACATCCCCAAAGCAGACAAAGTGAGGCATGGGGTGTATCTTTTGAAGGGGAGTGTTAGCCATTGGTGGGCCATAGAAGAGGAAAAGATACCATGTGTTACTATCAACTGGGAGGAGTTTTGATGTGAGTCCATCAATCAATACTTTCCTCAAATGTACCTTGATGAGAAGATAAGCAAATTTGAGAGGATCCAGCAAGGATCCATGATGATCAATGAGTACAAAGTGAAATTTATGAAGTTGTTGAGGTTTTGTCCACACATGGCCACTACAGACCAAGAGAGGATCTGACATTTTGAGAAGGGGTTGAGTGCGGAGTTGATGATGTCAGCATACACCTTAGAGAATAGAGAGTGTTTTGCCACATTTGTGGAGTCTGTCAGGAGGATAGAGAGATATGTGGTTGAGAAATGTGAGAAAGGTGCCAAGAAGAGGCTGACACAGTACTAGGAATAGTTTTCATGTGGCTTTAAGGAGCCTAGGATTTGTACATCACCAGTATAGTAGAGGTCTAGTGCATTGACGTAGTGGTTGCCAGGTAAGGCCAGAAACTATAGATTTCTACTTGCAGGAGCCCACAGTACAATATATGTGTCAGTGATGGGGCCATCTAGGTCATAGTATGAAACCAGGACTTGTCGTAAGTGCAGGCAGGTAGAACATCTAAGGCAGGAGTGTCTAGTAAAAGGGGATGAGGTAACCCAACAGTAAAGGTAGAGCTAGAAAGTCTCACAAAGATAGTAGTTTTGTAATGGTGGAGGATGAGGACATGGACATACGTCACAAGCTGGTTCATTTAGACAGGTGACAACATGGTTTTATGCCTTGAGTCAACCAGAAAGAGAGGACAAACTGTGATTAGAGATAGGTCAAATGAAGTTATTTCTTTCTGACATGTCTACACTATTTTATATCTATTTTGGTTGACCAGAGTGGGACCTTGAGGAAGGATGTGGAGGTAGTACCTGTCCCTTTTTTCCTTGGATTTCGGGGGTGAAATCCATGTTAGAGGTTTATGGCTTGTAAGACCCATGACCTGGGTTTTGGGCTAAACCTATTTTCTTCAGCTTGATTAAGTGTTTGGAGGCCTTAATCTAAACTTTTTATATGCTTTTATACCATGTGGAGAGCTTAAGTCTCAAGTTTAAGATTGTTTGGATGTTGTTTGTGCTTTGTGTGCTAGTTTTGGTACAAATTACAATTTACCCAAAGTAGGGGGTTGATGTGCAATTTTTCACCTATAGAGTGTTCCTTCTCTTTCTTGGCATCAACTTGGAGAGAGAGATAAGGGGGCTCCTTGTTTGAGCCTTGTTTGAAGGGTGGCACACTTTGTGGTGATTATGGTTTCTAGAGTTGGTATGTGTCTTGACTTGTGTACCTTGTGGGTTGTCTCAACCTAGGTCATGAACTAGGGTGAGTTTTGTTGCTTTAATGGTTGAGACACCCCCTCTTGGTTTTTTGGTCATGACCAAGATGTCCTCGGATGGTCTTGCATCGATACAATTTTCCTTTTTGTTGAGTATCTCAACCTAGGGAGTGTGTTGACCCTTTTGTCTCAACCTAGTGATGTTTTGGAGTCTTGTCTCGGCCATGGATGGTGTTTTTGGTGTGTGTCATGACCATGACCATGCTGGGTGACCCAATTGGTCGAGACCCAACATAGGTTGTATCACCATCTCATGCATGCGTATTTTAAGTGGTTGCATGTTATCTCCTTTAGTGGACAAGTGTCCCTTTAGAGCCCTATCTTGTTGACACCTCATCTCCATCCTACTTCTCTCCTCTTTTTCTATATAACCCTCTTCTCTCCATGCAAGTGACCCTTTTTTAGCCCTTATCCTTCTCCTTCCTTGCTTTCTCATCCTTGGAGCTTGGTGGAGCAAGGGGAGTTGATCTTTGGAGATTTGGTGATCAGTTCCCTTGCAGGTGGTGACTTTCGGTCATCTTCAACCTTAGTAAGTATATGCCTTTCCTTGATGGTGTTTCTTTGATCTTATACCTTATTCTCCTTCTCTCTTCTTGGACTTAGACCATGGATCTTCCATGGTGGACGTTTTGGAGAGGAACTCTTCATCACAAGGGTTATAGGCCATGTTTTGACAAGGTGGACCCAAGTGTGAGGAGTTTCCTTCTCTTTTTATCCCTCCTTCTTTTAGTTCAGCCTAGAGTTATTTTCTCTCTTTTCTTGAGCAATCAATAACCTTGGTGTCTTCTTCTTATTCTTCTTCTTGAGGTGATCTTGGGGTCTAAGGTGGAGCCTTTAGTGGAGCTTCAACACCCTTGGTGATTGTGTTCTTGGAGCTATCATCCTCAGAGTGATCTTCTTTAAGGTGGGTTATATAACACTCTACCCTCTTCTATTACTATCACCTTATATCCATGCTTATATGTTTCCATTTTCATATCTAGAAGATTAGGTTTAAATGATGGATGATGATCTTGTAGTCTAGGGTTCAGGATCTTGTAGTTTTCTCATGAAGATAACCCTCATTCTTAACCCTAATCTCTTTGTGCATGTTTTCTTATTAATCTTGAGGGAGTGGTTTGACAAGTATCTTGATCTTTGGTTTTATCACCATGAACAAGTTTTGGTTTCCATGATTCTTCCTTGGAGTTTTAACGTTATCTCTCATGTTTTGAGGTTCAATTTCACCTCTCCTGAGTGGGTTTGTTAGATGTTCTCTTAGTACTTGTTTTAGGGTTGATGATTTTGGACCCTTGAGTTTGATCTGGTTGACGTTCAATTTTCTATAATTTTATTTTATTTTGACCTAGACGATTTTGTTCCTTGGTGTTTTGGATTGAGCTATGTATTTTCTTGCTATTTTGGGGTCAAGACTCTTTACTTTCAGCTGGTCGAGTTGCATATCTTGTGTGTATGTCATGACACGTGTTAAGATGGTTGATCATAATGCATGGTTGGGTGTCATGTTGGTCGCAATGCCCCATTTTGGTTTGGTCTGTTGTGTCACGGGTGTGATGTTTCTTTTGTTTTGGTCATGATTGATCCGTTTTGGCTTCAGTCGAGATGCCATTTGTCTTGGTCTCAATTGTGATGCCGTGTTGTGAGGGTCGTGACATTGTGTTGAGGGTTGGTTGCAACATTGTTCTTTAATGGTCGCGACACCTACTCCCTAGTGGGTAGAGGCACACCCTTTGTTCTGGTCAATATGCTTCCTTCTTTATAGAGATCATGACATTCTAGTCTTTGTGGTTTAAACCCTAGTTTCATGTGTGGTCTAGACAACATGTAGCATGGTGGTCAAGACCCTTTATGTTGCAGGCACGACACCTGCCTAGATGGTGGTCGCGACACCACATGTGATCATGGTCACGACAATACTATATAGTGAATGGTTGACACATTTACATAATCATATGATTGATACATAAGCATGAACACTAAGTAATGAACCGTGTATGGTGTTGTTTGGTTCAATGCCCAATCAACCCTAATCATGATCCTTAACCTTAATGTGCTCCAAGAACGTGGGAGGTGACACAATTAGTGTTTAGTGTTATAATAATGTCGTAATCCCTACTAGGCTAAGTATGGAACCCTAACCTAGGGAAAATTGATGTGTTTGGTTCTCTCCCTTAGAATGGTTATGATGTTACCTCTCTCTTGTTTATGAACCCTAACCTTGCAGGTGATATGAGTTTGAATGTCATAGCTAGTGTATGCTATGGTAAATATGATATGAAACAGGTTGAATGAGCCTTGACGAGGCATGATGCGATACTTGTGATGCAAGATTGATGTGAATGGGTCAAATGGTCTGGCAGGTGCCTTGTGCATGATTTGAGGTGGTAACCTCTAGAGGTGTGATTGAGGGATTGATACCCCACAATGCAGTGACATTGGTGATAGGCTTGTGTGGCTGTGTGACAGTGATGATGGCCTTTGTGAATGACAGTGCTATAGTGCTAAGTGATGATGTGATGAGTTCACGGTTTATACGTTTTATATCTTCTGAAGTTGTATTGTGCTCTTATTTCTTGCAGAGCTTATTATGGAGTTATATGTTGTAACTTGATTGATGCTAAAAAAACACATAATTGGCATAACTAATCAAGAAGAACCTTAACCATGTAGTTGCCTTGTGTCATAGATCCATTCCAGTTTCAATCTTCATGTTGGATGGTGAAATGTGTTTTACCTCAATGGAAGCTTAGAGTCATATATTGTTGAGTATATGCATTCACAGGATTGGTTGTGGGCCATACCCTAGAAAGAGTGTGGCTATGGATTGTATCTCAATGATGTGACTCCATAGATAATATCATAGGATTGGTTGCGAGCCATACCTTAGAAGGAGTGCGACTGTGGGTCATATCTCAGTTTCACTAGCATTGTGTCTATATACCAAGGCGGGCTAGGCTGTTTTGTAGATGACTCATATGTTATGTCATTATGGTGTTTCTCTTGTGCTGACCAAGAGGTGTTGAAGAGGTCGTAGATTCTGGCTCTTCCACTTACCTTATATAGCACTGATTTTGACTTAGCAGTGGTCAGTCAGAGTATGAGTGGTATACCTCATCTCCTCATGGCATAATAAAATACGTGATACATCTGTGTAGTGTATTTGCATAGGGATAAAATGCAAAGAACATTGGTTGAATCCATGCCTTGCTTTTGTATAGTTTAGTGATAGAAAATATACATGTTCTTCGTATTACTTTTTTGAAAGTTAATTATTCTACTACTTAGTTATAACTATCTACTATTACTTAACCTACTTTAGCTATTAGATACATATCATTTAGTTGAATCTTCTTAGTTAGTTATAATGTTTTCTACCTATTTTACTTTTATCTGTACTTTGATATATGTTGGTGGAGAGTATATCTCTCTCTAGGACGTTTGGTCTCATCCCGTGGGTTTACACATCTTTTAGGTGGTTGTGCAGTGCATGGTGGAGATCGTGCAGTTGAGGAAGAGCAGTAAGAAATAGTTGATAAGGTTGTATGTGCTTCTAGTCTTTTGGTGATAGAGTCCTAGAGTTATCCCTATTCACTCAGGTCTTGGGGGTGTTTTGATGTGTTTTATAGAGATGTTACCGATATGAGGTTTTTGGATTGTGTGCCTTTTGTTGTATAAATATAGCATGTGTACATGTATGTATATATATAACATGTATCTCATGTAACATGTTGATGACAAGAATGTTTGAGAACAATGATGTAAGAACCTTATGTTATGTGTTATGTGGTATAGGTGTCTTGCTAAGGACTTATGTGTGAAGGCTTTCATCTTGTGGTGATCTTTTGAAATAGGTTTTAATTTCCTGTGTTTTCTGGTAATCCACATAGTTAGTATTCTTTCCGCTTTTAATTTTGAGAACTCTCGCTTTGTGTGGTGTGGGGTGTCACACTTATTTGTAGGGAGTTTCTTTACTTGTCGAGAATAAAACTTATGGAGGAAAAGTAAACTATTGACAAAGACTTTAACTAAAGTGAAATATATTCTTAGAGGGATGTCTTTTAATACAAAAGAAATATATTTAGGTGAGAATAGCCACCTTACAAAAAGAAATTAAATTTTGTTATGAAAAGAATTTACTTAGAATAAGAAAGTATGCTATTTAGAAGGAAATATTTTATCAGGAAACTAAAATTTATTGGCGGAAAAATCTTATAAAGAAATATGCTTAGCCTAGAGAAGAAAAAGTTTTTTTTGCATGTGTATCAAAATAATTAGTGAAAAGTTACTTTTTTGAAGAGAAACCTTTTTCATCACCGTTCTCTATGATTTTCCATGGAGAGAACAATAGGACACATTTTTTCATATATTCTCCATGGAGAATTTTCCTTTTTCCATCACCATGCTAACCAAATAGTCTTTTTTCCTTTTCCCATCATTTCCCTCCCCATGATTTGCCACATACAAAATGAAGTCTAAATAATTATTAATTACATATTTTATTGATATATGAACTTGAAATCATATTTTAATATCATTTTTTGGTTTCCAAATATATATATATATATAGTTTCTTTAATAAACATAAGAAAAACTAGACACTTTTATAAACATACATGAATATACATTTACATGACCTATAAATACATGTGTACTTACACATGCATTTGCATATTAGGAGGAAAACCATCAACACAACGGTTTCTTGTTCGAGGTCATATATGGCCAAAATTAACTTCCACTTATATGAACTATTAAAGGAGATTGTCATTTATACTCTCTTACACAAAGTCATATAATTTCTATCCAATCGTAGACACAAAAAGCTACCTATTCTATGTTACTAATTGCAATTTTGGGACAAATTTAGATGTATCATGTCTCTCCAATAAAGATTCCCAAGCATTCACCTACAACATGCATCACGCAAAAACCATTGTGGCATTGTGAGAGTAGCCTTTTTAACTAAATCAATTGATATGTGGTGTGATGTGCCAGGGCATCATCATTCTTGCCATTTATCATCAAAGATATTGTAAAAATAGTTTTTGCAGACATCACTTAATGAAGATCATGGTCATCATATACATCCATACCATATGTGCCATTTTTCTAATGTGATAATTAAATAATATAATTTCCAAATAACATATTACATGAGATTTTTAGATAAGTTACATACATAACATGATGACTCGTACATGATTTGAAAAATAAGTTTCATCATGCTATGATTAAACCATGTTATGCTAAAATTAAACTTAATATACAAACATATAACTCAAGGAGCAGGATAAAGAATGTAGCAATTCAGCTCCTCCTATTTGCTAACTTCACTAGTCAAATTAGAGTACACCTCAAGATATTCTAAGTACTCTGTGTGTGTGTGTGTGTGCATCAACCTTTATATTAGTAGCAACTCCGAAATTTGCATTGTGTTACACACTCTTACATTAGAAAGCATTAATTGAACCTAAATCATTATATTTCACATAAAAAAGACAATTAACATCGAAGTAAAAGACAAGTGGACAACAAACTATGTCATTAGTCCTTTACATTTGCAATAATTTGAATAGTTTGCATAGAAATTTACTATGTACATGAGTTGGTTCATCATGGAATCCCCAACATTTACAATATTGTCAATCTATATTGGAATTGATTTATAGGTACCCACATCTAGCATGTGTTTAGAATCATACATCATCGACATGTGTAATGGATGTGTTTTGTTGGTCTCAAACATGTTTTTCATAAGTCTAATCCATACGTAATTGAATAGTGAATGGTAGATGATGAATGCATATTCATCTTAGTTTTAGTCACCATTGTTGGCCCAGTTTTGCACAGAAAGCTCTCATATACCCCTTGAATCTACTCATATACAATTTTTCTCAATTTTAGATGATTATTTGAATTTTTGGTCAAATCCATTCATATCCATTATAGGATTAAGCATCACACTATGTGCACAAGTGTAGGAGGCGGTGGTCCCGCTAGTCGGTAATTTGGACCCTTTTTTCGATGGCCAATTCCTTCATCAGAAAGCATCCTCATCAGTCAGAGGATTCATCAATACAGGCCCATCAACCCATAGCAATACCCCCCGTGAGGGTGGGTTTGTTACATGATGTCGTGAGTGCGGCCAAGGAGGCAATGTCGTGACTGCGGCCAAGAAAAATGACCGTGACCTCGACTGAGGCAAGACACCTCGACCAAGGCACGTGACCTCAACCGAGGCCCACACTAGCTCGACCGTAGCATGTCACCTCAACCGCGACCGCAACCCACGACCTCGACTGCAACCCGCGACCATGACCAGTGTCTTGACTGCGGCATGAAGTCGGTGCTCTCCAAATCTGCACTTATAAATAGACGACCCCCTCCTTCATTTTAACCATATCTTTCGCTCCACGATGCTAACAGGCTGCCACACTGTGCCCAGCCAAGGAAGACGATTTTTGTTGCCAAAGACTACCTCTTTGGCATCCTTGTTACTCTGCCATCTCCTCTCCATCAAGATCTACTTCCTAGCCATGAAAGTGGTGGGATTTCATATTTGTAGCACCTTCATCCATCAGCCATCTACCGCTCCACCTCTGGTGAGAAAGAGCATGAGAAGAGAAGGAAGAAGGATAGAAGATCATCCTTGTATGCCTTGGTGTTCTTCCCCTCCTCATCTAGATCTTCCCCACCATCATGTAGAAGATCATTGCTCCATCGAGCTACAACCATCTTCTTCACCATGACCATGGTAGAATCTTCCCTCTCTCTCTTGTTCTTTTTGTTTCTATCATGAGGAGTGAGTAGTCCTTTTCATTGGGGTGCGGGGACTAGCACTGCTGCCCATGCTTACATGTTCATCTTATAACAATCCATGTGTTGTATATAAATTTCTATTTCATTGTTAATCGTTTAATGCATGCTTTGTAGATTGATCACCTGCCTTGCATGATCTATTATATTCCTTTGTTGTGATAACTTTAATACTTAGAATTTGAATATCGATTAACATGATTGATGCCTGGATGAGAACTTACAAAGGGATATCTCCAGATTAGTAAGTGTGTCACCCGTGGGTAATGAGACATCAATCCCGTGGAGATGCTTATGCAAACTCTATTTCCTAACAGATGGTTTGTTACTCTATTTGGATAGTTGTATCCTGCCTAGATGTGTCTTGGATGTGTTTGCATGTGTAGTGGTGGTGAAACCCGATTCCACCCAGTGATTCCTATCATTAATCTAAACTAAGTTTTAATCCTGCTCTTTTATTTTCCTTGCAATTAGTTTAACTAAATCCAAATCAACTCTTATTCTAAATATTAGTCATATTTGATAGAGATTCGACTATCAAGATTCTTAAAAAGGTTGTCCCTTGGGATTCGATCCTTAACTATACTACTATAAGACTCATCCGCTTGTGGGTGGTATGGTAAAAACTTAGGGATTTCAGCCCTAAGTAAGTTTGTTAGTACAGTAAAAAATCCACGTTAGGAGACCACACTAGAAACTGGCATTCAAATAGCCGCCAGTTTATAACTATGAATAATATAATATTTCTTAGTACAAAGATATTGACATCCCTAAAAAAATAAGCCATTGAGATGGTGGGATGAAGTCGAACACAACATGGATCTACAAGTTTCCACCTACTAGCATCAAACCATATGGAGCAGAATACTCAATCAAGGTGGAGGAACCTTGTGTTGGAGATGAAGATTGACACAAGATGACACCAACTAAAACACTCTAACAACTTCAAAAAAGACCTAAATTAGATTAGGAAACAACCAAGTAAGGAATTAATGAAAACATGAGTAGAAGAGAAGGCTATATCATTGATTCCATAGAGAAGATACCTGAAGAGGTGTTACAAGAAGATGACTGTGATGTTTTAACCACAAAGGGTAGCATGTGCATCTAGTTTGACTTCATTTGCATGTTCTTGGTATTTTTTTTGTTATGCAAGCCAAAGTTGACTCAACTAGTAAATGAGGTATTCTCTTAAACACGATGGCAAGATTTCAAATCATGTCAAGGTCGATCTTAGGGGGAAAAACTCTTGGAAAGTGATGCACATGATTTCTCTACCAAAATTAGGGCTTAATTAGGCATGATTTAAGGATGTTTTATCTCATTTTTATATGTTTTATGAACATCTTATCTAAATTTTCTAATATATCCCTTGTGCATCAATATTTTACATTATATATATATTTAGGGCAAAATTTCTCTATATTTTTTGTTCAGCCAAAGTTTCTCTATTTTATTAAATGTCTGATATAATCTTGCTTAAGTGGAAGGTGTGACCAAGTCAACAAAAAATCAAGTTGGTACCACCACCTTTTGCAAGTTGTGGTAATATTAAGAAGGAAGAGGAAACAACTAAAACACATAATGGTGGAGAAGAAGAAGAGGAATAGTTAAATTGTATCTCAGTATCAATACCTTTTGTCTTTGGCACCAATATTGGAAACCCTTTTGTGCCACTAAAAAGGGAAGTTAGTGGAATCTACTTACATCAGTGGCACAAACATTAAACTGACACTCTTGGTCATTTTGAAGCACATACGATGATCCACACCCAAGTGGGGGAAGCCACCCAGAGGATCTCACTTGGGAGCCAGGAATCTCACCCATTGGCAAAACATCTCATCTAGAGGTCATCCCAATGGCTTTCTTTGAAAGAATCAGAGTCCCAAAAGGAGGAGACAAAGTGTCTAGAGTTACCTTTCAAAATTTTCTATGGATTTCTTATTCCTCCTCTCTTATTTTGATTCATTATTGAGCATGAGGAGATAAAACCCCATTCTTTAGGACCCCAGAGTTTCCCAGTGTTAGTTCTTTGCATGTTTATATCTTGATTCAATAAAATCTTTACTTTGGATTTTGCTAACAAAAAAAGCTTAAGTATTTTGATTACGATTGATCACCATAAGTTATAATGGATTACTAAATTGACATTAATAGTTGAATAACCCATTGATTATTTATGATTGATAGCCATATTATAATGGACTCTTAAATGTTAAGGAAGCAGAGTTGGCAGTTGGAGAAGTTATTATCATCACGATCACTAATGCATTGTGGAAGTGGACTTACCACTATGAAGTGAATATCCAGAGAGAGTTATTGGCGTTTGGTCTTTTGTATTGAGGGTGCAAGAGAAGATTGATAACTAGGCTAAAAAGTGTACTACACTATGAAAGTGAATAGTATAAGCCAGAAATACTAAATATAAAGAAGCAAAATAAAAGGTTATACTTTTTTGGTGTAAGGTAAATATATTCCAAAAGAGGTGTATAGAATATTATACGAACAAAGCAAGGCACCCTTAAGCGGGTCCTGGAAACAAAAGTATACAAGGGGATCTGAAAACCTCTAGAGGGGGGGTGAATAGAGTTTTATAGAGATTTTAAAGTAATTTAAACTCAAACAACCAAACTAAAGATTAAGAAGAGGAACACAGGTGTTTAGAGTGGTTCCACCTTAGCAAATACTAAGGAGTCAGTCCACTACCCGGTTGCTTACCCAACCGGGATTTTGAAAGTACTAAATTTTATTACCTCTCAAGGATGTTACATAAAATTTACAATACTTTCTAAACACCCTTTGGACAGCCTTCACCTTGAAGTAGTCTTGCCAACCTCGAAGCAGCCTTCCTTGAAGTAACTTCAAGCTCCCCCTTGAAGTAGCCTTCCTCCTGAAGTAGCTTCCCGTCAAGACAGCCTTCTGAAGTAGTCCAAAGTCTTCCTCTTCACCACGAAGAGCTTCACCCTCTCCAATCCGTAGCCTCCTACCTGGAGTAGCAAGGAGAGTACAAGTAATACAAGGAACAAGAAAGGAAAAAGAGAAAATAAAACTTATCCTTGTAGCTCAAGGCTTGATTTCCCTAGATCAAGCGTTTGGATTTTCCTACCCAATATGATGGACTTGTGATTGCTAGGGTTAGGAAAATCTAGCCTATAGGACGAGCTTGAGCTAAGGAGAAAATGGCCAATTGATCACAAAGCTCAGTTCACACAGTTTGCACAAGAGGGCTCAAGTATTTTCTCAAGTATAGCAAGTGTAAGAAGTGAGTTCTAGTGTCCTATGGCTTGTCCTATTTATAGGAATAGCCTAAGTATGCTTAAGGACGTTCTAGACAACTTCTAGGGGGTTCCTAGTGCTTAACTAGCCGTTAGGAATAAGTTAGGCGCATTAGCAACGGCTAGTTAATTAATTCTGCAGTTGCTGTCAGAGATCATCTCGGTCGAGGACTTGTCGACCGAAATGCCCAGTCGGTCGAGGATTTGTCGAACGACAGGCTCTCTGGATTAACGTTTATTTGCAACTATCAACTACTGTGTCTAACGGCTACTTTTGGATCTTTCTCGGTCGATAATGTGGTCGACCGAGAGTATCTCGGTCGAGGAGTTGGTCGACCGAGAGAGATCCTGTTTTAAGGTTTCAAGTTAGGCACTAGTTATACGTATGTGTGCATAGGTGGTCCTATTGAATGGATGACTAAGGTGTTTAGCTAGGGAAAATCCAATGCTTGATTTACATGCGATTCTAAGTACTTGTACATTATAATTCTGTACAAGTTTTTACAATGATTACATTTGCATGAAAATATAAATACTTCATGTTGGATTTCCCTTATAGTTGTGTCATCCTGCACACTCAAGTAGCTCGTCAGATAAATAAAAATGAAATGTTTGTCATAATCAAAACAAAGGGATTTTATGGATGTCCATTTAGCCAACAATCTCCCCCTTTTTGAAGATGACAAACATTTCCAAAATATGAATAGAGGAAATATAAAACATATAAATGCCATACCTTTAGATTGCCGTTTGGAACTTTTCCTCTTATTTGTAAAATGTGTGCTTAGTATCCCCAATGACTTATGGAACATGAAATCCAGTTCATTTGGGAATATAGCAACTTTCAATGTAAAGCCAAGAGTATATTTTTGAAACTCATTGATTGAGTTTGTCATAAATATTAAATTATAGTTTTATATATCTCTCCCCCTTTGTCATTTCAAAAAGATAACCGTTTTATTAAAAACTCCCCCTTAATTAGGTATCCCATCAAAAACGAACGAAAAAGATGTCCATTGAATAGCCAAAATGTAAAGCAAGGATGACGTCCAAAGAAGCATATTTGGCAAAGCTTGTTTTAGGTCGCCCTTGACTACGACCGTAGCGCCCCTTGGCTGAGTTTCGTTCTAGCCAAGAGGCAACAATTTGCAAATTTCCAATTTAAACGTTCATATCAATTTTGATACTAATCATAAAAGCATAAGTATTTGTTTTAAGAACCGCAGATATCAAAGAAAACATCCTCCAACGGAGTAATAAGTAGTTGCTTCCTAATGTTGTTGAATTGATCTAATGGAAGTGGTTTTGTAAAAATATCAGCCAATTGATTTTCCGTATCAACATGATGAAGGGAAACATGATTCTTTGAGATGTGATCCCTTAAGAAGTGATGACGGATTTCAATATGTTTGGCCCGGCTGTGTAAAATAGGATTGTGTGCTAAGTTTATGGCGCTTGTGTTGTCACAAAAAATAGGTGTAGATGAAAGATGAAAACCATAATCGCTTAAAACCTGTTGCATATAAAGCACTTGAGCACAACAAGACCCAGCTGCCATATATTTAGCTTCGGTTGTAGATAGGGCAACCGTGTTTTGTTTCTTGCTAAACCAAGATACTAAGGCTCTACCTAATAAGAAACATCCACCACTAGTACTTTTGCGATCAAGTCGACAACCGGCATAATCCGCATCAGTGTATGCTTTAAAATCCAAGGATTGTCCTTTTGGATACCATAAACCAAAACAAGTAGTGCCGGCTAGATATCGAAGAATTCGTTTAACCGCAAGAAAATGAGATTGCATAGGCTGGGATTGAAATCGAGCACAAAGACCAACGGAAAACATAATGTCCGGTCGAGACGCGGTTAGATATAGAAAACTACCAATCATGGCTCTATATAAGTAATCATCAATAGGTTCCCCATTTTCATCCTTATCAATTTTAATAGAAGTAGCCATAGGAGTAGTAGCATGTTTGCATTGATCCATCCCAAAGCGTTTTAACAGTTCTTTAGTGTATTTTTCTTGGCTTATAAAAATTCCGGCAGGTGTTTGCTTAATTTGAAAACCAAGAAAGAATGTTAGTTCACCCATAAGGCTCATTTCAAATTCTTTTTGCATAATGTCACTGAATTGTGTGCATAATGATTCATTTGAAGCTCCAAAAATAATGTCATCAACATATATTTGCACAACTAAGAAATCAGATGCATATGTTTTGAAAAATAAAGTAGAATCTGAATTTCCAATAGAGAAACCATTATCAAAGAGATATGTCTTGAGCCGTTCATACCAAGTCCTAGGTGCTTGTTTTAGACCATAAAGTGCCTTTTTAAGTTTATAAACATGATCATCCTTTTCTGGTATTTCGAAGCCAGGTGGTTGAGTAACATAAACTTCTTCTTGTATGATGCCATTTAGAAATGCACTTTTGACATCCATTTGATATAGCTGAATGTTTTTATGGGCAGCAATAGCTAGTAACATCCTAATAGCTTCAAGTCTAGCTACGGGTGCATATGTTTCATCAAAATCTATTCCTTCTTGTTGATTATATCCTTGTGCAACTAACCGTGCTTTATTCCTTATGACTTCTCCTGCATCATTGAGCTTGTTTCTAAAAACCCATTTAGTTCCTATGATAGTTTTATCTTGTGGTTTAGGAACTAAATCCCATACATCGTTTTTAGTGAATTGATTTAATTCCTCTTGCATGGCTATTATCCAGTAATCATCCTTAAGAGCTTCGGATATTTTCTTAGGTTCAATGATAGAGACAAAAGCCATGTTTGCAACATCTTGGAAAGAAGACCTAGTTTTGACTTTATCTTTTGGATCTCCAATAATTAGTTCTTGGGGATGATCCTTGATCAGCCTAGGCGTAGGTTGTGTTTCAATTGGAGAATCGGATGTGGGAGTTTTCTCATTATCATTGGGAATGGTTATAGTTTCAAACTGATTAGTGAGATCAATGATATCTAAATTTGTAGATTTTGATTCCTCATGAAAAGAAACATGAATGGATTCCTCAACTTTTCTAGAGATAGTGTTATATACCCTAAACGCTTTGCTAGAAGTAGAATATCCCAAGAAGAATGCTTTGTGTGATTTAGAATCAAACTTGTCTCTATCATCCTTGGTGTTTAAAATGTAACATGTAGAGCCAAAAGTATGGAAGTAGTCAACTCTAGGTTTCTTAGAGTGTATTATTTCATATGGAGTTTTCTTCAAATGAGAGTGAACCGTGACTCTATTTAGCATATAACAAGCAGTGTTTACAGCTTCAGCCCAAAAGGTTTTAGGCGTGTTGTGTTCAAGCATCATGGTCCTAGCCATTTCTTGTAGAGATCGATTTTTCCATTCTACAATACCATTTTGTTGTGGAGTACGTGGAGCAGAGAAATTGTGAGTATACCCCTGAGATGTACAAAAAGTTTCAAATGTATGATTTTCAAATTCGCCACCGTGATCACTTCTAATGGTACATATTTTATGTTGTAAAAGATTTTCAATCTTAGAACAAAATTGCATAAAGATATGAATAGTATCATCTTTAGTTGCAATAAAATGTACCCATGTAAATCTACTATAATCATCAACAATAACAAAACAGTATCTTTTACCACCAATAGATTGTGTTCTCATTGGTCCAAATAAATCCATATGAATTAATTCTAAGGATCTACTGGTGCTAAGTACATGTTTTGATTTAAAAGATGTTTTGGTTTGCTTTCCCATTGTACAAGGTTCACAATTTGCAACTTGATCAAAAGACAAAGCAGGTAATCCACAAACAAGATCATATTTTACTAACTTTTTAATAGCATGTGAACTAGCATGACCAAGCTTTTTATGCCATAGTTGTAAGGTGTTTTCATTTGCAAGTAAGCATTTACCTACTACTGATTTCATAGAGTTTGGTTTAAGGATATAAAGATTTCCAACTCTATTTCCTTCATAAACAACATTTGTAGTATTTTCTATTAATAACTTGCAGCAGGTTTTGTTAAATAACACATCATAACCACTATCACATAGTTGACTTACACTTATTAAATTATGATGCAATCCATCAACTAGTAGAACATTTTTGATTTCAAGATTTGTTCCAACATTACCTATTCCAACGATTTTTCCCTTACCATTGTCTCCAAAGGTAACCGTTCCACTTTTCTTTTCTTCAAAGGTTTGAAAGGCGTCCTTGTTCCCGGTCATATGTTTGGAGCAGCCACTATCAACTACCCATTCCTGCATTAGAATTTAGATTTTGGTACCCATGTGATGGTCCGATAAGGTTAGAAACTTTTAAAATGCATATGTGTATAAAAGTTCTGATACAGAAAACTAGTCGGTCGACAATTGTTCGACCGATATGATTCTCGGTCGACAATTTTTCGATCGAGCAGGTTACTGTATCACAATCAAAAAGAACAGAAAATTATTCGGTTGACCAATTTTCGATCGAAATGAGTACTGGAAGATTTTTGATTTGTTAAAGACATCCAGTCGGTCGACAATACTTCGACCGACCCAGAGCTCGGTCGACAGTACTTCAACCGACGAAGTTTCTGTTTTAGTACACCAATGCAGAAAAAATAATACCAATAAGCATAGCATCGTTTGTTGAGATAGGACAATATAAATTGCAAAAATTAAGTATTTTGTCATATCTCAACTTCATTCCATTCTTCTAAGTTTGGGGTCTTGGGGTCCAAACTAAGTTGGACTTCTTAGTCTTGTAGGGGCATGAAAAACAGTAATGTCCAAGACGTAAACAGAAATGACAAGTAATAGAATCAACTTCATTTCTTTTTCTAGCCATTGTGTTTTTGGGTACAAACATAGTTTGGGTCTTTTTGGTTTGGTTTTTCTTTGGAACATATCCCAAACCTTTTCTTCCATTGAAGGCCGTACCACTCTTCAATATGTTATCAAGAATATCTTTTCTTCTTAACTCATAAAGTTCTCTTTGCAACTGAGCAATGTCATTCATTTTCTTATGTATATCTTTTCTTGCCTGGTCTAAATCAGAAAGCAATGAATCCTTTTCTTTTACAATATTGTCATAGTCCGAATGATTGCACAAGATAGGTTGAGTTTGAAAAGCTTGTAGTTTAGCTAAAAAATCAGTCTTTTCTTTTGATAGAAGATCAACATTAGTCTCCAAAGTAAGTAGCTTTCTAGTGCAATCATCTAAAGATGTTTTTAAAGATACATTTTCAAGATCAATGTTATTCTTTTCGGAAGAAAGTTCATTTATTTTGGCAATGAGCTCATTGTTTGATTTTATAGTCCTTTTTAGTTTCTTCTTGGCATCAACATATTTATCATGAGTTTCTTGTAAGCTAGCTACTAACTCTTCTTTAGGAAGATCAACTAGGCTTACCTCTTGAGATTCTTCATCTTCTCTTGCCATTAGACATTCTACTTTATCTTCTCCGCTTTCACTTTCACTCATTTCATCCCATGCCGCTTTATAAGCTTTTTCTTTCTTCTTATGTGAGCTTTTCTTTCCCTTCTTAGCTTTGGGACATTCATTTTTGAAATGTCCTTTCTGTCCACATTCGAAGCACCTGGGAGTGGAAGAAGAGCTAGAAATTTTATTAGATTTAAACCTTCTATATTTCTTACCGTTGACTATCAATGCTTCTTCTCCTTCTTCTTCACTAGATTCCTCACTCTCTTGTGAGAGAGCTTTTTATGCTTTGAGAGCCACGTCTTTCTTTGGCCCACGTTGATGTTCATGTTCTCTTCTTTCTTCCTCTTCTAGGTCTGCCTCATGAGCTTCTAAGTTTCCGATGAGCTGCTCCATTTTGAGGCGAGTGAGGTCGTTTGCTTCTACAATAGCTGTCACCTTTGGTTTGTACTTTGGAGGAAGAGATCGAAGTATTTTTGATACCTGATCTTCCTCAAGAACAGGTTTCCCTAAAGCACTCAAACCATTAACAATAGTAGAAAATTTTGAATACATTTCACTAATAGTTTCGTTTGGATCCATACGAAAATGTTCAAATTTGGTTTTAAGCAAACTAACTTTAGAGTTTTTAACTTGAACAGTACCCTCATATGTTATAGATAATCTATGCCAAATGTCATATGCGGTATCACAGTTTGATACTCTATTAAATTCACCTACTGAAATGGAACAATATAAAATGCTTACTGCCTTTGCATTCATTTGGGCCATTTTTACCGTATTAGCATCCCATACTTCGAACTCGTCTTGTGGGAGTGTGTATGGTGTAGATACCATTCTCCAAAGATCCCAATTGATTCCTTGGAAGTAAAATTGCATTCTTCTCTTCCAGTATTGATAGTTTGTCCCGTCAAATGTTGGAGGTCGAGCAACGAGCGTTCCTTCAATGTTAAGGTTGTTGAGCACTCCATCCCCCATCTTTTCTTCAAGACTTTGTTAGGGCTCCTTGAAGCCTGCTCTGATACCAATTGAAAACCTCTAGAGGGGGGGTGAATAGAGTTTTATAGAGATTTTAAAGTAATTTAAACTCAAACAACCAAACTAAAGATTAAGAAGAGGAACACAGGTGTTTAGAGTGGTTCCACCTTAGCAAATACTAAGGAGTCAGTCCACTACCCGGTTGCTTACCCAACCGGGATTTTGAAAGTACTAAATTTTATTACCTCTCAAGGATGTTACATAAAATTTACAATACTTTCTAAACACCCTTTGGACAGCCTTCACCTTGAAGTAGTCTTGCCAACCTCGAAGCAGCCTTCCTTGAAGTAACTTCAAGCTCCCCCTTGAAGTAGCCTTCCTCCTGAAGTAGCTTCCCGTCAAGACAGCCTTCTGAAGTAGTCCAAAGTCTTCCTCTTCACCACGAAGAGCTTCACCCTCTCCAATCCGTAGCCTCCTACCTGGAGTAGCAAGGAGAGTACAAGTAATACAAGGAACAAGAAAGGAAAAAGAGAAAATACAACTTATCCTTGTAGCTCAAGGCTTGATTTCCCTAGATCAAGCGTTTGGATTTTCCTAGCCAATATGATGGACTTGTGATTGCTAGGGTTAGGAAAATCTAGCCTATAGGATGAGCTTGAGCTAAGGAGAAAATGGCCAATTGATCACAAAGCTCAGTTCACACAGTTTGCACAAGAGGGCTCAAGTATTTTCTCAAGTATAGCAAGTGTAAGAAGTGAGTTCTAGTGTCCTATGGCTTGTCCTATTTATAGGAATAGCCTAAGTATGCTTAAGGACGTTCTAGACAACTTCTAGGGGGTTCCTAGTGCTTAACTAGCCGTTAGGAATAAGTTAGGCGCATTAGCAACGGCTAGTTAATTAATTCTGCAGTTGCTGTCAGAGATCATCTCGGTCGAGGACTTGTCGACCGAAATGCCCAGTCGGTCGAGGATTTGTCGACCGACAGGCTCTCTGGATTAACGTTTATTTGCAACTGTCAACTGCTGTGTCTAACGGCTACTTTTGGATCTTTCTCGGTCGATAATGTGGTCGACCGAGAGTATCTCGGTCGAGGAGTTGGTCGACCGAGAGAGATCCTGTTTTAAGGTTTCAAGTTAGGCACTAGTTATACGTATGTATGCATAGGTGGTCCTATTGAATGGATGACTAAGGTGTTTAGCTAGGGAAAATCCAATGCTTGATTTACATGCGATTCTAAGTACTTGTACATTATAATTCTGTACAAGTTTTTACAATGATTACATTTGCATGAAAATATAAATACTTCATGTTGGATTTCCCTTATAGTTGTGTCATCCTGCACACTCAAGTAGCTCGTCAGATAAATAAAAATGAAATGTTTGTCATAATCAAAACAAAGGGATTTTATGGATGTCCATTTAGCCAACAGGATCTAGTTACAAAAACCCCAGTATAGACAAGTGTTGGCACTGAGTCTGTGCAAAATCTCAGGCCTAGTCTTGATTATCCAGTGTAAATCTTTGGCTAGGGAGTCTAACAGGAAGTTAAGGCTCCGTTCCTTGTGGTCGTGTACTCTTTTGTTTCTCTCAAACCAAATAGAGTGGATGACGCCCGTGATGCAGAGGGAAGCAAAGATGTGAAGGTTCTTGTTGTGGGGAAAGCTAGTGTTAGCGCACATAAAAGCATTTGTAATGTTGTTGGGTACGCCTTGACCCCACTCATTTCTTAGGCAGACAATTTTCCACATATGTGAAGTCCACTTGCACTCAAAGAATAGGTGATTGGAGGTTTCCACATTCTGTTTGTAGAACAGGCAGCGGCTATTGGAGATGTAACCCCATCTAGACATTCTATCCAGGGTAGGAAGTCTGTCAAGGATGGCTCTGTAACAGTGGACACTCCATTTGGGATGGTGGGCTTTCCCCCAGATTAGGAGGGTCCAGATGGGGCTAGTAGTGGTATTGATCAAAGGTGTTTGGCTAAGGGAACGCCAAGTACCATGTGCATTAACACTATACAGAAGGTTGTGGTTTTCAACATAATTGTACATGCTTTTCCACGTCCGGGAAGCTCTAGAGGAGCGGTCGAATTTGAAGGTGTTCCCATACCTTTCTTTCATCCAGGTGGTCCATGATTTATTAGGGTTGTTGATGAATCTGTCCACCCTCTTCTTAGTGCTATTAAGCATTAACTCTTCCATGTTTGTGATCTACAACCCTCCCTCAAAGAAAGGTTTGGCAATCTGATGCCAAGCAATACTATGATTGTGCCCCACCCAGATGAAATCAGCCACAATGGAACACATGGTGTGGAGAGAAGTAGCTGGGATATCACCCATACCAGTCCAGAATCTAATCATAGCCAGCAAGACCGACCTGACCGGGACCAAACGACCGGCCAGGGAGATCCTCAGACCACTCTACGAGGCTACTTAATCACGGAGACGGTTGATGCAGATGTTAAGGTCTTTGGATGTGCTACGCCCAGAAATGAGAGTGAACCCTAAGTACTTAGAAGGGAGGGTCCCTAACTCCATTCCAACAGCAACTTTAGGCCTTCCCCTCCTATTGTCGCAAGACCTAGAAAGGAAGACCTATGATTTGATAGCACAAATATACAACCCGAACATCTGTTCAAAGGAACAAATCACGATTTTGAAGTCTTTCAGTCTTTTGGCATTGCCAGTGGAGAATAATAACACATCATCCATGAAGATGATGTGAGATAGAACTTTGGTGCCTTTGACCTTGAAGGTTTTAATGTGGTTCCTGGCTTCAGCTTTGTTGAGCATCGCAGTGAGACCTTCCATGGCAATGCCAAAAGACTTTATTTATCAATAAAAAGTTATATTTATCTGATATAATGAATGCATAAATTAATATCATGGTGAAATCAGTGATATAAAGAATTTATTTATCTAAATTTTGACCAATTTTACTTTCTACACCTTTTTCTTTCTTGTTCAAAATTTTTAAAGAATCACCAAATCAAGTCTTTCATCCAGCTTAGTTGATATGTTTTGGTTAGTAGTAGTTTTTAGCATTCTCAATCCCCGAGTTGATCTTTGGGGCTCTTGAGTCCCTTTATTAATTCGAAACATACACATGTTTTTAGCACACAGATGTGTCAAATTCTTTGCTAAAACATCCTCAATTTCATAGCTAATGTAAGCCTTAAATATGGGGTTTTCTAGTAAGTGTATGCCAAGGTACCTAATGAACCTAACCATGGCTAGGTATGTGATTAAGTTCACAAAATTTGTAATACAAGTAATCTCGTAAACCAGTACACTCATGATGGCTTAAATGTGTATGATTGTAGGCAGGTGTATATGAATATATGAATTAACCCTATGATAAATAATGTGATGAATATATATAATATGAAGACTTGAGTTATTAGTTTGAGCTCTAGACCAACTTTGGTCTCATTATTAAGGAAGTAAAGTAATGTTGACCTAATCTACCATAAGAAGATTTTGATTGAAAAATTATGTTGGTTCAAAAACTAGTTTCATAACCAAGAATAGGATAAAGCTTATGGACTTTTTATAAGACCAAGAAATGGGCCATTGACTCTAGAAACAAATTCAAGTCGATTTGGATTAATTAAGGTTTACATATAGGTCCTTTATATATAAAACTGATAATGGATCATCTCATGCTCACAATAATTTCTCAAAATATTTTTAATAGAATAATAATTAGAATATAAGATGGTGGGATAAATTTTAGATGATTTTGATTGATCTAGAGGTCTAGGTAATTAAATATGTAATTATGCTACAATTAAGTAAAATATATTTTTAGAGTGTGTATCCAATTAATTTGGATCTGATATATTTCCTATGAAACGATAATGAAAATAAACTGTATATCTCAAAAGTTTAGATCAAATGGAGCTATGAAGTGACATGTATAAATACATCTTTGATTTGGACTTTTATCAAAATAAAACACATAAAAAATGATGCAGCCGAGACTCCAACCCAGCGGACTAGAGAATCGGCGCCCTGTAAGAAAGGGTCCGAACAGAGCCCCTCAGACGGAGGGATCCGCACAACTAAATCATAGGCTAGAGGCTATTAAAACCTCATAGATCCCGGACATAGGTTCTCACATACCTAGATCTAGGGTTTGACACGAATCAGAGAAGGAGAGAAAGAGATCGAGAGGAGAAAATGGATAGGCTGGCAATAGGTGGTGGTTGTGGGTTCTTACCACTTGGACCTTCGATCGCGCCTCCTTTCTTTAGCATCTGTGGCGCCGCCCATCCAGGTGAGCCAAGCCGCAACCAGGGGGCTTTGTCTTCCATGAGGATGGCCTTATCACCGGCCGTCGAGCTCTCCAAGCTACTGCCCTGTTCTCGGCACAGGAGGCAGAGGAGGTGAGATCGCCAGTCAGAACTTAGTTGAGTCAAGATTGGGGACCAATTCTCTATGTTCCTCATCTCTAGGGAGAGGCTCAATGGTGACTTGCTCAACTGTGGTCGTTGGTTCGGTCTTGGTAGCCGAACTTGATGCTGGAGAGGAGGCGGCGCTGCACTTTGTTTTTACAGAAGAACAGGGGAATGCAATCCCCGATCGTGCCCCACGAGCGAAGGAGAGGGACGGGGTCAGGTCCCAACTTGTTGGGCCGCCGATCGAGGCCCAAATAGCTGGAATGTAGAGGAATACATGGTAATATAAATGATTAGATTTTAATTTGTTATGAATTTTAGGGATTCATATATATTGATTCAGTTGTCAGAATATGGTGTATAAGGGCTCATTGGAAACATTGAGATACAAACATCATCTTGAAGGAGATTCCAGACTTTGGAAATACATGGATAAGGTAATTTTATTTGAGAGAAGTTAGATAGGTGGATTAAGTGCATATATGACAGTACTTTGTTAAAATAATGTTATAGGTGTGGACCTCATCATTGAACTTCAAGAAAGTGTTACACCACATTCTTAATAGGTATGATGAAATGACCACTCATGATTTAGAGGTTTTGTTGATCATGTATGATGTATTGGGTATGCATGTGTGTATGACATAAGATTGTATAGGATGTGATTTAAAGATGAAGATGTGAGTAGATAGATAGTTGAGATTTACAAGAAGTGTCTTTAAAAAGATTTAGACCCTACTAGAGGAATTCAAGATGATGATTTTATCTTCTATGAGACAGGTAAGTGGTTCATGCCCATGAGTATTTATGTTTATCAAACCAAGTACATTTACATGCTTCTTAGTTAAGACCTTCATGTCCTAAATTCTAAGTTAATATGTAAGAAAGATTTTGCGTGCTTATGATTGTAGAAATTCATATGCTCAACACCTTAAGTAGTGATGTGTCATGGAAGGATTCTAGATCATGACTTAAGTTCATAAGAAGGATAAGAAAATATATTTCTATCATATCCCTTAAAGATATTTTATATGGATATTTAGGACTGCAAGATATGAGATAAAAATAAGACTGCCACCCTTTCATGATTATGTGATATAATAATGTATTAGAATTTTAAGTACAAATATGTTATTAGGTTCATTAATCATGTATTGAGATTTCAAGTAGAAAATGTTGTTAAGATTTTTCCTCGTATATGGATATAATTATGTGCCAAGAATTCAAGTTGGAACATGTCATCAAGACTTCTTATATATGTAGTGATCTAAGAATGAAGAAGTGAACTAGATTCCTTAATAAGAGATATGGGTGGTGCACATGGTAGACCATGACCTAATTTCCAAGATAAATGTAGTAGTGGGATTAAAAATATTGCAACATGAGATTGTGATGATATTATCAAATTATGAGACATAAAGTAATGATTGAGTTGCATGATGAGAATCTATATGATTTCTACTTGAAAGCTTAAGATTTAAGTTCATATGAATGTACTGAGATCATATTCAATGAGATTTTATATAAATAGCGTATGATTAAGATGTAAGTTAAGATTTTCTAATGTTTCTATTCTATGGTTTATGATTTAAGACTTAAGCCCATTATGATCAGAATTTGATGATGTTTTAACAGAGAATGAGTTATCTTGCCAAGAATCATATATCACACTTTAGCTATACACATTACTTAAGTTACTTTGTATACTTAGTATTTCTATATTCATGTCAGATCATTTCTCATAAGAAATTAGACTCATTTATGATATAATTGGTATAATGAAGTAATCTTACCAAATAAGAGTTTTAGAATAAAGTTTACCCAGATGATGAGATACATGTTCAAATCCAGCAATGAATTCAGTTAGAACTTAAGAATAAGATATTTAGATTCAGATTCAGACTACTCACTGTGTGAGAAGCCAGATTTTGAATAAAGATACATGATAAGGGTTGTAGACCCAATCTCAATTACGTAGTAATTTGTTATACATATTCACATTTCAATACTAGATTCAATTGAGAATTTAAGGGCAGAGATTCAGATTCAGATTCAAGATTCAGTACATGTTCAGTACTCCGTTTTAGATAAGTTTCGATCAAGAATTTAGTAAGCTTAGACTTAAGATAATTAATTCGGAACCTTCACATAATACATTATATGATAAGTCCTCATTTAGAGAGTCTCGGGACGATTCAGAGGCATCTGTTGCCAATTCAGAGGAGTGTTTACACCAATTTAGAGGTGTTGTGGCACCAATTCAGGGCATAGTTATGCCAATTTAGAGACACCTTGGTGTCATTCAGAGGCATGTAGTGCCAATTCAGGGTACTTCAGTACCAATTCAGGGTGTAGATACGCCAATTCAAGAGGACTTGTTATATAATGGTGGCCATAGTAAGATAAAAATCACAAGTAAAATATACCTTAGATTAGAGATGCCCATAATCTCATCCATGAGTATGATGAGAGGGAACTAGATAAGATAAGTACGACCTAGGCACTTTGGTGTAGATCATGAGATCCATGTACCACGGTAGATGACTCCAGAATAAGATAAGAATTCAAATTAAGAAATATGAGACTTTATGTTTCATATTTTATTCATAGATTAATGTTAGTTTCATGTTTATAATATCCCATTATAGTTCTTTAGAAATGTATAATTTAGAATACTCATGCCACTTACTCTAACGATTGTTTTTCCCAATGCATGGTTGGGGACACGATGTCCATAGGTTTTCGAGCAGCTGAGGATCAAATGAACAAGTAAAGGTCTAGCAGATTTTCAAGCTTGCCTAGTGGGGTGCCTTTTATCGAGGTGATCTAGAAATTTAGCTATGTTATGCTTACTAATGTCAACAAATAGATTGGATTTCTGGAATGAATTAGTTGTAGTTTTCTTTTTATCAATAACTATGTATGAATCAATGTATGAATCAGTTTTACTCAATGCAAAGTGTTTTGTTTACTTTAATTGCATCGATTATCATGTTTGTGACACTCTTGGTTAAAAAATATATATGCTTCCGCTCATGTGGTATGAAAATCAGGGTGTTACAATATGGTATCTGAGCAATTTGGTAAATGGCCACTAGGCAAACATGATTCTCATAGTCACCCTAGGATGAAGATAAGAGATTAGGGTTTAGGGATAGATTCCAAAAAGGAATACCATAACCTTGAGCGATTGACACGATTTTACCGTGCGTCGAACGCAAGTATACACGTCAATGTAGTATAGGCCCTTGTGAGGCCCGAGTCGAACTCAGGGACACTGAATTATCGGTAGACTACTACTAACTGGTTGCGATCAGCTAAACCGATTAAAAGAGTTTGAGAGTTGTCGTAAAAATAAAAGAAAACAAAATAAAATAAAGCAATTGATTAAGTGTTTAGTTTAATTAATTCATATGGGAATCTTTAGGATTGCAGTTTCACCGCGGGTTTTCATTGTATGAATTTCCATATAATAATTCAGGTTCATCTCTCAATCTGGGTAGTGGCCTGTAGTCAGTATTTCCCATTATCGTGGTACAATTCACTACCTATGTCTAGGTCAGTTCCGCCGTCGTAGTAACCTATACCCTAAAGTAGGTGCATTAAAATCGACCTCTGGGTTTCCACAATTAACCGTACATCGCCTTGTTTATGGGATTTGTTAATTAATGTGAATTTTGTCACTTTTCAACCATTTATTCTTCTTTCAAAGCAATTAAGGGCATTAGATTATCATTATGGTGATCAAGCATAACAATATAATTGAGAAAATGAAATTATACCACGGATTTAAGAGATAGATGATGAATTACAATGATAAAAATGTCATATAATGCTTCCCCGGGCTACTCCCGGTCCTAAAGACAAAGGGGATTAGCCCTGCATGTTCATCTCAAAGCAAAACATGATAGCAAAAGGGGAAACATGGAGAAAAACATGAATAAGTAATGAAACCCCTTGAACGGAGAAGATCCAAGCATTCCTCGCCGTAGAATGAGCGATCTACAGCCTTTCAGCGGTGGAAAACGTCTTCTTCGGCTTTTGGAACGGCTGGGGCGTGCTTCTGGGCTCCGTTCTTCTCTCCACACCTTCTCGGGACGTGTGCAGTGGCTAATGACCTGATACCCTGCTCTTGGCTGCCGTCATTAGGTATAATCACCGAGTTAGGTTGCAAAAATATCATAGCCGTCAGATTTAGATCGATCTGAAACAAACTTGTATCTGACAGTGTCGATACCATCGACACGGGTCGATGGTATCGACCCTGCGCGATATCGACAAATCTTCTTTTCTTTTCTTCGTTGCGCCTGATGCTGACTCAATATCATTGACGAGGGTCGATGGTATCGAAACCCTAAGGCGTCGGTTTTGTCCTCTTCCGTCGCTAAAGCTCCACGTGTCGATAGTATCGACGTTGGGGTCGATAGTATCGACTCTCTTCTCACCAGCAACCTGAAGGTACGTCGCTACCATCGACTTCCCTGTCGATGGTATCGAATCTGTGATGCTCCTTGTGGCTGGCAACCTGTGGCTGTGTCGATAGTATCGACATCTGTCGATGGTATCGACATCTGCATATATTCATTTTTTCCTGAAATTGCAACACAAAACCACATAAGCCGAAATAAAACATATTATTGTAATGATTTATGCTCAAAACAATAAAATAAGGGAGATTTGACACTGAGAAGGATCATAGACTAAAGTAAATGAATTATGCAATATTAACCACTAAAATGACCAATAAATGCATAAAACACAAGTAAAACAGGTCTATAAATGCGACTCAAAATCATCACATCAAACTCCCCTAAGCTTGAACATTGCTCGCCCTCGAGCAACAAAACCTTAGAATAAAATTATGAGGGTCAACTAAAGAACAGATCATCACAACAAACATCACCATATGATCCCCACCAGAAATTCACAAACCGGCCCTCACTAACCATGAAATGATAATTACCCTAAAGGCGAAAGTAATCATCCATAAAAGATATCTACCTCAAAATTGATGAAAACTATCATATAAGGCAGTTAACATAATGAAATTCTCCGGTTCAGACCCAGTGCATCTTGTGATCTCCTATTCTACGTTGCTCGCCCTAACTACCATCTACATGGAAGCAGCTCTCCAGTGCATCTTGTGATCTCCTATTCTACGTTACTCGCCCTAACTACCATCTACATGGAAGCATCTCTCCTGATATTAATGAGCGAGGAGAAAATCACGGTGGCCTACCAATTCGAGCAACGGGTGGATGGAATGGGTGGCTATGGAAGAAATGGAAGCATTATATGATTTTAACATGCACAAAGCAAAAACAACCTAAATGATGCATATGCAGGTGAAAATGCCCTAATGCCTACATCTGGGTGGAATGATGCATGCACTATCATTCCGTCTCAAGGTGAGATGGAATATATAGGAGAACTACATTATGTATTTATTCTTCTTTAAAATGCAGGTGATACTCTGTTCCTTTCTCCCTCTCATTACTGCTTACTTCTCAATTCTTTTTTTCTCTTTTTTTTCAAATGTTTTCCATTCAAGCCCTTATTTTCATAGTTGACAACGAATTGTTTGTTGGGCTCACTTATTGTTGCATGACGTATACATTTGAATCATTCAAAAGGTATGGAACAAGTTCATCACCCTTAATGTTTCAAAAGAAATAAGATGCATGATGTACTATGTGCACAAAAATGTGAATGAAGCTACAAAATGATGATTATGCAACTAAATGACACGCACCTAAGGATAATGTGCATGTATAACTCATCTATATTTTTTTCATTTCATGCAAAATATGTGAAAATAGCTGCAATGCAAGACCTATCTACATGGAATGCAATCAAAGAAATTAAAACTGTAATGTACTTCCAATTCTTATGGTGGAGTATGAAAACAATGGGGTGGATAGATCACAAGACTAATTGACTGAACCTTTGAAAATTATTATGTGTCCCTCCTTATTGACCTGTGTGGTAATTAAGAGGTTTCTCTCTCTTATTTCAAATTACGGTCTCATTATCATTTGATTAGTTTAGGCTCAAACAACCAATTTCGTACACTTTTCATGAATCCTAGGCATGTTCAGTTGTGATTTCCTATTTTAGAGTTGACAAACCCAATCATTTCCTTAAGTTATGTGCTCAAAGTTGAACAACGCAAGCTTGCAGAACACTAATTTTTTTAAAATTTTCCCTTGAATCCCATGTACAAGCAACGAGATGACACATGACTTTAGACATCTACAATTACACTAGATAGAGTGTGGATCCTATAAATGAACTAATAACTAAGAGAAACAAAAGACAAAAGACAAAACTATAAAAACTAAAAACTGAGAAAACTAAAGGATAGAGTTGTTCCAACTCCCCCCCCCAAGCTTGAATTCGACTATGGCCTCATAGTCAAAAACAAACTTAAAAGGTGGAACAGTGATACCGATCATTCTTCCGGAGGAGGCGGGTACTGCGGGGTCGTGGGATCCCAAGACGGGTACTGCCCCTGAGATCTCGGATCATACTGGGGCATTGGTGGAGGTTTTGGATACCCCCCAAAGTAATTCTGGCTCCAGTAATGATCGTAGAAGGGATGCTGATGCATCTCCATCCTATGCAACCTGTCGTGGATGTGTTGTTGGTTGTCGAGGAGGAGGCGCTCATTTTCAAAAATTGCCCTCTGATTATCTAATAGCCGAGTCGTCGTATCCTGAATACCGGCGTATGAAGCTGTATGTTGCTGCTGCGTCTGATGAATATCCAGCAGCATTGCATACATCCCTTGCATGGAGTAGACATCCTCTCCTTGAGGAGAGGGCTGAGGTGGCAGAGGCTGTGAAGATGAAGATGCACCCGGATGCATGCGGAGATGCTTTTGGGGTGCTACTCATGCGCGAAGAGGGGTGAAAGCCTCCTCTTCCTCTTCATGCTCGTTGCCGTCATTATTGTTGTCGTCATTGCCGCCGTTTTCATCCGAGTCCTTGATAGCGATAACAGGCCATCGGAAATGTTGAGCACCCACGGTGTTGAAGACAGGGTCGGGAAGTGAACACTCTTAATAGGTGTGATTAACATGGCAAAGTGCATATGCCAAACCATCACGAAGCAGGATGAGGTTGGAGCGGTGCAGATGTTGCAGGTTGACCTTGCTCCTATTAGAAAGGGGAGTAAGTTGGGAGAAATTTAACCCAAGATAGTGGGCCAGCGGTGTGATGAGTCCTCCAAAATGGATTGGAGCCTTCTGCGTACTCCTCTTTACATCCAACACGCGCGTTAAGAAGAACGCGCCCCAATTACACTCTTCTCGCTTCAGTAACTTGTGCAGGAAGAACAAGTCTGCCTCTTGAAACTTGCTGAGAGACAGGTCACCACGTGCGAACAAGGTGGTGCAGATCATGCAGTGAAGGATCCGCATGAATGGATGCTCGAAATCTGCCACGTCTTAGGCTAGACGAATTCAAGGTCCTCATGCATCCGGAAGCACTATGAGTTTGACCTCATGCACTCTCCTCGTGTAATCTTCACCATAATACACCTTCAATCGCTATCCATTAACCAAGAATGTTGTCTCACCATCACGCACCAAGACTGCGCCATGTGGCCTAGCCTCCTCAATGGTGAACGGTCCACTCCATCGGGATTTTAATTTCCCCGGATGCATCTTCAACCTGGAGTTGAACAATAGTACGCGATCTCCTTTATTGAAGACTCGCATCTGAATATGTCGATCATGAATCAAATTTGTTCTCTCCTTGTAGATCTGCGAGCTTTCATATGCATTCATCCTCAGCTCGTCAAGTTCATTCAGCTCAAGCAACCGTTTCTTTCCTGCCTCATCACAGCTCAAATTCAGCCTCCTAAGCGCCTAGTGTGCCTTAAGCTCCAATTCCACCGGCAAATGGCAGGCCCGACCGTAAGCCAACCTCAAAGGCGTAGTGCCTATAGGTGTCTTAAATGCCATCCTATACGCCCACAAAGAATCCAGTAGCAAGGTGCTCCAGTTCTTTCTCATGGAAGCCACATTGTGCTCCAAGATCTTCTTAATCTCCCGATTGGAGACTTCCACTTGCCCCTGCGTCTGCGGATGGTACGGGGTACCAATGTTGTGCTTTACCCTGTACTTTTTCAACAATGTTGCGAACTTCTAATTCCGGAAATGTGTACCTCCATTACTAATTATCATTCGTGGTACACCAAACCTGCAAAAAATATATACTTTGACAAACCTTCACACTACGACAACATCATTAGTTCTGGTGGGTATTGCCTCTACCCACTTCGATACATAGTTAGCAGCTAATAGAATGTACAAGTTAGAATTGGAGGACACAAAGGGTCCCATAAAATCAATACCCCACAGATCGAACACCTCGACTTCTTGAAATACATTAAGGGGCATCTCCTGTCTTTTTGAAATGTTACCTGCCCGTAGGCAGGAATCGCATTGTCGCACATAGTCATATGCGTCCCTGAACAAAGTAGGCCAGTAGAGACCGCTCTCAAGTACCTTGGTTGTAGTTCTAGAACTAGCATGGTGGCCACCCGTCGGTAGAGTATGGAAATGACGAAGGACACTTTCGTATTCCACCTCCGGTACACACCTGCGCAACACACCATCCCTGCATTGCTTCAATAGAATAGGGTCATCCCAAAAATAATACCGCAAAGAATGGATTTTTTTTTTCTCTTAGTATGTCCAATCATCCGGGATAATTTTGCAAGAAAGATAATTAACTATATAAGAAAACCAAGGATCTTTAGATTTCACAGATAAAAGTTGCTCATCAGGAAACGTCTCAGTAATGGGTATACCCTTTCCAACCTAGAAAGATGGTCTGCAACCACATTTTCTATTCCCGCCTTATCTTTGATTTCAATATCAAATTCTTGTAACAGTAGGATCCACCTAATCAGTTGTGACAAAGTGAGTTTTTTTTCTCTCTCTTAAAAGTTTATTATCAAAAATTGTGGAGCAAATTACCCTCATATACTTATCTCACTTAATGGGACTAATATGTGTCACAAATTGCAAAAATATGCAAACCCTAATATGTTATATTGATAAAATACATATGATAATGTTTTTAGTAAATAAACACATCAAACCTTCGAATTTGGGTTTCAAATTCATACCATAGTAGCATAATGACATCATAAAAATAACCCTAAAATTTTGTCGCAATTGGGTGAACCAATTGAGAGTTATAATCAAAGTAAATTGGTGCAAATTTCCTTTCTTTTTGATCTAGGGCCTGAGTTCTAGCCTTAATCGTCCCAATTAGGCGGTAATCCGGCCCATTAGCAGCTGGGCGCAGACTGTTTGGTCGAGGAACAAATTCCAGCCGTCCAATCTGCAGCTTGCGGACTCCTGCCTTGATCCAACGGATAGGAACCCGTCTTCAACCTCCCGCAAAGAGCGGGGAAGACAGGGAACCCGAACCCCGATTCTCAGGCGCCACCTCGACCCCTCCCACCAAATATCTCCCAAACAGATATCTCCGTCTCGCCAAGACGAAGTCAACCAGCCCTATCTCGACCCCCATCGCCCTCGGAATAGGGAAAACAGACTCCCCCTTCCCTACTGTTCTCACTCCGGCGGCGGCCGTGAAGCCCAGGACCCCAACCAACCCTAAACCTACCCTGATAGCCTATAAAACCACCCCTTCGACGTCGCCCCTCCTTCCTTTGCCTTTAACTCTAATTTTCCGACCCTCGTTGCCACCCGAGATCCCTACTCGAGCTCCACAGCCCAGCGGCACCGCCACACTGCCATTGGGCCCGATCTCCCCCGCCTCGCTCTCTTCCTCCACACTCTTGCCTCCCCTGTTATCACGGGGTCACGAGGACCTTGGGTGGCATCTTTTCCGCCTTCGGGAGAGCCTGCTCACCCTTCTCCGACTCAGCTCCGGTGAGCTCTCCCCCCTGCTGCAGCGGCACACCAATCCACAGGGAGCCACGATCGGTGGCTTGGCTGTCTGCATTTGGAACGAGCACGTGAAGGCACTCCCCACTTCACTTGCCCTCCAGCGACACTCAGGAGTGAACGAGACCTCGCCGGAGATCCTCCTCCTCTGCTGGAGCAAGCTGCAGGCCTGTGAAGCTAGCCCGAGCCATCCGATCGCGTGAAGACAAACCCTGATCGTCCGATCAAGTGCGGACCGATCCTGAGAGCTCGAACGGTTTAGATCGAATTGAGCCGTGATCCAGTCGGATCCGGCCGTCGATCGGGGGTATTTTTATTTTATTTTATTTTTTTAATCTTTTAGTACTCAAGAAAATACATTTTCTTAGAAAAATCATAATAAATTCTAGGATTATCAGAATATAGCAAACCAATATACCATTTTGATAAGAAAAATATGCTCTATCCATATAAAATATAATCACTACCTGAATCCGTTCCCTATTTCAAAAATAACTGTCTAAGGCCTAAAGGACATCCTTGATCATAATTATTTATTAATAATGTTTTTCTTGATGATATACGATTTCAAAAGTGTTGTTAACCATTAGGTTAGACCCTGATTTCTAATGAATCGAAATGCCTCTCTATGTTGATAAGTGAGCAAGGAATTAGAAGAAACCCTAATTTCAGCTTCCTCTTTCTACATGAAAGTAAAGATATATCTTTATGACAAAATTAATATCATTAGATGATAATTAGTGTTTATTATTTTGGTCTGAATCCTTAAAACGAACCCTGATGTTATGAATGGTTAATATGTTGAGGGTTACCCTCCCCTTTTCTCCAACCATCTTAGAAACCCTAATTTTTGGAAATCTTCTAATTGATCAATTAAATATTATCTTTAATCCAAATAGTTTTTGATTGATCAGACTTGATAATATTTGTGAACTCAATTAGGATATGGGAAATCCATGATCTGAATTAAGATAACATAAAAGGAATAATAACTAAGAACATATCTTAGTCTGGGTCACATGGACCAACAGTAATGTTGTACCCTTGCTTTCTTTGCAGGGTGACTAAATTCCTGATTGAATCTAAATCTGTGGACTTTTGATTGAACAAGCAGGTACATGGTCGTATAAGTATATGACTAGATTTCTGGTTGCCTATAATATGTATACCCATGCTCATATTTGAATATTATTGCTTGGTTGACTAGTATGAGTTATACTTCACCAAACCTAATGAAACATAAATGGTTATGATGGGTTGTAGCTACTAGAGCACATAGCCTAGTGTGGATGTATGTTGCCTAACATGGATGTATGTTTTCCTTGGCCCATGTTAGATGTATGATGATATTATGTTGCCCACACTAGATGTAATTTAAGTGCAATATGTGTAGTACAACTGCATCAAAATGATTGTAATAAAAAGGATGTTTACCTGATTTTCACCTTAAGAAATGGTTTTATCTCTCCTTTCTTCTTGTTCAAATATTTTCCTTTATGAAACCTTATTAAATGTAACTTTTACCACGTACCATCCCTGCTGATGTTTGTTTCTCGTATTTTCTAGGTGCAAGGAACAATTGACAACAAAATGAATTGCATGCTCAAAGTACCTGAAGGCATAAAATAATGAACATGGAGGATGTAATAGATAGATTCTTTTCCTCTTATCTCATTTCTTGCTAGATGTTAGTTTATTTCTTTCCTTAGTGATCTTGAGGATGATTGAAATCCTATGTAATAAAGTTAACTTTCTCTAGAACAATATTTTCCCTCCATATGTAATGACTTTATTATCTTTATGAATGAATGTTTGTGTGGCATTATACGATGATGTGGACTAGATCTTGGCTTAATCTCTGTTTTAGTTGACTACCTTAGTCTCTTATATTTTCCCTTTTGACATCTATAGATATGAGTGCACGCATATCTATGAATGTCACTATGGAAAGTATATAGAAATTGGGGGACGTCACAGTTGGTATCAGAGCCAATGTTCACACATCAAGTCACATGAACTTCATTCACCCTATTTTGAGTCTAGGGTAGTCCTTGAGTTTGGGATGTGAAGGTTTGAGGTGTCTAGGATAGCATCTGCCATGGGTCTGACTAAAGTCTCCGAGCCACTTAGCTTGGCAATCACGAGGCTACCTTTATGGCAGTATAAGTCTACCTGGCCGATATCCTAAGTGTCCCCTACTCTTGGGCATACCTTATATTTGGAATCTTCTCATCTATAGATTTTCCCCTCTCACCTTTTCTATAGGAAAAATGTCTCCCTTTCATCTATGTTTTAAAATAAATTAAATTTTCCCTCTTACCTTTGTTATACGGTTAGGAAGGAGTCTCTCTATTTAGAAAGTCCTAAGGATCGACTGATAAGGATTTAGGATATCCTCCATAAATCATAACATTCAGAACATTAATTATTAATAAATGAGAATATGGAAATATCATGTGATGATAATAAAGATAATGATGAGAATAATTGTTGAAGTAATAGACCTAATATGTTCATATTTACAGGATGCCTCCTAAAACTCGCAACTCTAAGGCCTCGGAGGAATCGTCCTCTAAGAAGAGAAAAGAACCTGAAACCTCCAAAGTACCTGATCCTGATGTTGAGGCCAAGGAAAGATGGGAGGAATAGAAGAAAATCCTTCTAGACTTCATGGAAACCCTCGCCACAAAAGGGACCCCTGAACCTAGCTCCTCTAGGAAGAAGGAAGTGACGGTAATAGACTTCATTAAGCTCAATCCTGATTCCTTTTGGGGGGAAGATCAGCCTGAGGTCATGGACAAGGATGAGGCCTGGATCCTTTCCATAGAGAATGACTTTCGTACCCTAGAAGTACCCGAGGAAAAGAAGGTCAAGTTCGCCACCCATTTGCTTAAGGGAGGGGCGAAGATCTAGTGGGACAATTATGGTGGGAATCGGGGAGAGGAAGTAGACAACTTGGGATGGGAAGCCTTCAAGACCCTCTTCACCGACCGTTTCATGCCCATAGCAGAGAGGAAGAGGAAGGAGAAGATGTACATGGAGCTTAGGCAGGGTAGTCTCTCAGTGGCCGATTATACCCGGAAGTTCAGACTTCTGGAACGCTATGCCCCTATCCGGACTGAGGACCGCTTCAATGAGCATTATGTAGACTGTCTCTCAGCACACCTAAAAACCCTAGTTATAGCCTCTCGTCCCCGAAGCATTGATGAAGCCCTAGACATGGCCCTTAAGCAAGAAAGGGAGTAGGGATTATAGAAGCCTTCTAGCATGGGATATTTAGGGTTGACCACCACCGAAGAAGAGAAGTTCAAAAAGTTCCACCCCGGCCATAATAAAGGATCAGGGAAAGGAGGAGGTTCAGGGAAGAAAGGACCAAAGACTAGCAAGCTGATGGATTACCACAGCAAATGCAAGACTTGTGGATGAGGACACGACGGGCCTTGTCGCTACACCAAGCTGGTCTGCTACAACTGCAAGAAGGAGGGACATTTCCTTGCCAAGTGCCCCAATGCATCTATCCTTGGCAAACCTCCAGTAGGTGCTCCACCCCCTCAGGGGCACCACAATGCCTGGGTGTTCGCAGTAACAGCAGAGGAGGCTAGGGCAAATCTGAACCAGCTTGTCGAAGGTAACCTTAAGTCTTTTTCATATATCTAATATCTTGTTCGATGCCTTCAATTATTTACAATGTAATTATCGTGTGTAGGCATTGTTTTCTTGAATGGACATCCTGTTAAAGCATTGTTTGATTTTGGATCCACCAATACGTTTATTTCTTACAATCTGGCCTCAATGTTGCACTTACATATCAGGGACTTGGGATACATTCTGGATGTGTCAACTCCTAGTGGCAAAATATTCACTACATTGCAGAAAACCGATGTTCTCCCTCTAAAATTTGAAAATCATGACATGCCCTTTGAATTCATTCTCTTAACCATGGAAGACTTTGATGTTATTCTTGGCATGGATTGGGTGTACACATATCATGCTTATATTGACTGTAGAAACAAGATGGTAGTTGTCTCTCAACCTCATTCCTCTCCGGTAGTGATCCCTCAGGGAAGCGTATTTTGTAATAATATAATAAAGTCCTCTCTTAAAGCTAAAAAGCTCATATCTAAAGGATGTAAAGTCTTCCTCGTATTCGTCTCAGAGACCAGTCCTAACAACGGGCCTATAGAAAGAGTGGAGGTGGTATGTGATTTTCTTGACATATTTCCAGAGGAGCTTCCTGGGCTGCCTCCAAACCGAGACATTGAGTTCTCCATAGATCTTCTTCCTGGAACCACTCCGATTTCTAGGGCACCGTATAGGATGGCACCTGCTGAGCTTATGGAGCTGAAGAAACAATTACAAGAACTCCTTGATAAGGGTTTTATCCGCCCTAGCGTTTCCCCTTGGGGTGCACCTGTCCTTTTTGTTAAAAAGAAAGATGGCTCGATGCGGATGTGTATTGACTATCGCATGTTGAACCAAGCTACCATTAAAAACAAGTATCCTCTCCCTCGTATTGATGACCTCTTTGATCAACTTCGTACTGCTAAAGTTTTTTCAAAAATTGATCTTCGTTCTGGCTACCATCAACTTAAGGTCAAAGATTCTGATATATTTAAGACTGCTTTCCGGACTCGTTACGGGCGCTACGAATTTCTGGTAATGCCGTTCGGGTTGACCAACGCACCTGGTGTATTCATGAACTTGATGAACAAAGTCTTCCAACCTCATCTTGATGAGTTTGTGGTCGTCTTCATTCATGATATTCTGATCTATTTTGATTCTATGGAGAAGCATCGAGAGCATTTGAAGTCTGTCCTTGAGATTCTTTGTGCCCAAAAATTCTATGGCAAGCTTTCTAAATGTGAATTCTGGATTGACAAAGTTATGTTTCTTGGTCATGTCATTTCTGGGGGTAACATATCTGTTGATCCCACTAAAGTATCTGATGTACTTGATTGGCAACCTCCTCGTAATCCTTCTGAAATCCGGAGTTTCTTAGGTCTGGCTGGATATTATTGTCATTTTATTCCGAATTTCTCCAAAGTGGCACTTCCTCTCACTAAGCTTACTCAGAAGGACGAGCATTTCATCTGGTCAGCTACTTGTGAGTCTAGCTTCCAAGAGCTCAAACAAAAGTTGACGTCAGCACCTGTCCTTGTTCTACCCTCTGGTAATGAAGGATTTGTGATATTCACTGATGCTTCCCGACATGGTCTAGGTTGTGTCCTACAGCAGAACGAGAAAGTAGTGGCCTTCGCTTCTAGACAGCTGAAACCCAATGAGTTGAATTACCCTACGCATGATTTAGAGTTAGCTGCCATCATCCATGCTCTCAAAATATGGAGGCACTACTTGTACGGGGCAACGCTCGATATCTTCACCGACCATAAAAGCCTCAAGTACATCCTGACGCAGAAGGATTTGAATCTTCGACAACGACGGTGGATTGAGTACTTGAAGGACTATGACTTCACCATTGGCTACCATCCATGTAAGGCTAATGTGGTTGCAGACGCCCTTAGTAGGAAAAGAGCTATTTGTGCATCCCTGTCTATACCCGAATGGAGGAACATGGAGGACCTAGCAAGCTGGAGACCACAATTCCTGGCTGATCGTATGCATGTCAACAACATCTCTATCACATCCAACCTACATTCTGAACTTCTGAAGGCACAAAAAGCTAGTCTCGAGCTTGCAGAGCTCTCCTCTCTCCTGGCTAAACCTCGTACACACCTGTCTATGGGTCTTGATGGTGGTCTTCGATACAAGAACCGTATGTGGGTCCCTGAGCAGTCAGCTGTAAAGACAACCATTCTTAGCGAGGCGCATGGGTCCAATTACACAGTTCATCCCGACACAACAAAGATGTACAAAGACCTACAACGACAGTTCTGGTGGAGAGGCATGAAGCACGACATTGCAGATTTTGTATCCAGGTGTCTGACATGTCAGAGAATCAAGGCCGAGCATCAAATACCAGGTGGTCTACTTCAACCTCTTGAGATTCCAGAATGGAAATGGGAACATATCACTATGGATTTCGTAGTGGGGTTACCCAGGACGAGGAAGGGATACGACGTTGCATGGGTCATTGTGGATCGTCTCACCAAGTCAGCTCATTTTCTACCGGTGAAGACTACTGTGAAGGTTTCTGAGTTGGTTGACCTTTATATACGGGAGATTGTATGTCTGCATGGAATTCCAGCGTCCATTGTCTCGGAACGGGACCCAAAGTTCACTTCAAAGCTATGGAAACAGGTTCAAGAAGAATTGGGCACCAAGTTGAACTTCAGTACAGCTTATCATCCGCAGACAGATGGACAGTCAGAACGAACAGTACAGATTCTGTAGGATCTTCTACGAGCTTGTGTGCTTGACTGGGAAGGCTTGTGGGACCATTACCTGTCTTTAGCTGAGTTCGCCTATAATAATAGCTATCAGGAGAGTATTGGGATGCCACCATATGAAGCTCTCTATGGCCGACCGTGCAGATTGCCTTTACATTGGGACGATGTCGGAGAACACACCTTGATGAAATCCGAGGAGATACAGCTGTATGCAGATAAAGTTGCACTAATCCGACAGAGAATGAAGCGAGCACAGGATAGGCAGAAATCATATGCAGATGCTCACCGGCAGGAAAGTCAGTTCAAGGAAGGTGATCATGTCTTTCTGAAGATCCGACCAATTCGAGCTTTGGCCAAGAATAAGGGAAAGCTCAGTCCTCGTTATGTGGGACCCTTAGAGATTCTTGAAAGGGTTGGAGAATGTGCCTATCGTCTTGCTTTGCCACCTCAGTATAGTGCCATGCATAATGTCTTTCATGTATCTAATCTGAAGCCCTATGTCAAAGACCCCAGTCACATTCTGAATCATGAGCCTCTTGAGCTGAAAGATGATTTGACATATGCTGAGTCACCAGTTAGAATTCTTGATTTCAAGGCAAAGGAGCTTCGCAATAATCGGTGTATAGATATGGTGAAAGTTCTCTGGAGCCACCATGATCAAACTAATGCTACATGGGATCTCAAGTCCGAAGTCGAGCATAAATATCCACATCTCTTTCAGGATGCTTGAATTTTGAGGGCAAAATTCTTAAAAGGAGGGGAGAATGTGACAAAGTGAGTTTTTTTTCTCTCTCTTAAAAGTTTATTATCAAAAATTGTGGAGCAAATTACCCTCATATACTTATCTCACTTAATGGGACTAATATGTGTCACAAATTGCAAAAATATGCAAACCCTAATATGTTATATTGATAAAATACATATGATAATGTTTTTAGTAAATAAACACATCAAACCTTCGAATTTGGGTTTCAAATTCATACCATAGTAGCATAATGACATCATAAAAATAACCCTAAAATTTTGTCGCAATTGGGTGAACCAATTGAGAGTTATAATCAAAGTAAATTGGTGCAAATTTCCTTTCTTTTTGATCTAGGGCCTGAGTTCTAGCCTTAATCGGCCCAATTAGGTGGTAATCCGGCCCATTAGCAGCTGGGCGCGGACCGTTTGGTTGAGGAACAAATTCCACTCGTCCAATCTGCAGCTTGCAGACTCCTGCCTTGATCCAATGGATAGGAACCCGTATTCAACCTCCCGCAAAGAGCGGGGAAGACAGGGAACCCGAACCCCGATTCTCAGGTGCCACCTCGACCCCTCCCACCAAATATCTCCAAAAGAGATATCTCCATCTCGCCAAGACGAAGTCAACCAGCCCTATCTCGACCCCCATTGCCCTCAGAATAGGGAGAACGGACTCCCCCTTCCCTGCTGTTCTCACTCCGGCGGCGGCTGTGAAGCCCAGGACCCCAACCAACCCTAAACCTACCCCCATAGCCTATAAAACCACCCCTTCGACTTCGCCCCTCCTTCCTTTGCCTTTAACTCTAATTTTCCGACCCTCGTTGCCACCCGAGATCCCTACTCGAGCTCCACAGCCCAGTGGTGCCGCCACACTACCATTGGGCCCGATCTCCCCCGCCTCGCTCTCTTCCTCCAAACTCTTGCCTCCCCTGTTATCGCGGGGTCACGAGGACCTTGGGCGGCATCTTTTCCGCCTTCGGGAGAGCCTGCTGACCCTTCTCTGACTCATCTCCGGTGAGCTCTCCCCCCTGCTGCAGCGGCACACCAATCCACAGGGAGCCACGATCAGTGGCTTGGCTGTCTGCGTTTGGAACGAGCACACGAAGGCACTCCCCACTTCACCTGCCCTCCAGTGACACTCAGGAGTGAACGTGACCTCGTCGGAGATCCTCCTCCTCTGCTGGAGCAAGCTGCAGGCCTGCGAAGCTAGCCCGAGCCATCCGATCGCGTGAAGACAAACCTTGATCGTTCGATCAAGTGCGGACCGATCCTGAGAGCTCGAACGGTTTAGATCGAATTGAGATGTGATCCAGTCAGATCCGGCCGTCGATCGGGGGTATTTTTCTTTTCTTTTATTTTTTAATCTTTTAGTACTCAAGAAAATACATTTTCTTAGAAATATCATAATAAATTCTAGGATTATCAGAATATAGCAAACCAATATACCATTTTGATCAGAAAAATATGCTCTATCCATATAAAATATTATCACTACCTGAATCCGTTCCTTATTTCAAAAATAACTGTCTAAGGCCTAAAGGACATCCTTGATCATAATTATTTATTAATAATGTTTTTCTTGATGATATACGATTTCAAAAGTGTTGTTAACCATTAGGTTAGACCCTGATTTCTAATGAATCGAAATGCCTCTCTATGTTGATAAGTGAGAAAGGAATTAGAAGAAACCCTAATTTCAGCTTCCTCTTTCTACATGAAAGTAAAGATATATCTTTATGACAAAATTAATATCATTAGATGATAATTAGTGTTTATTATTTTGGTCTGAATCCTTAAAACGAACCCTGATGTTATGAATGGTTAATATGTTGAGGGTTACCCTCCCCTTTTATCCAACCATCTTAGAAACCCTAATTTTTGGAAATCTTCTAATTGATCAATTAAATATTATCTTTACTCCAAATAGTTTATGATGGATCAGACTTGATAATATTTGTGAACTCAATTAGAATATGGGAAATCCCTTATCTGAATTAAGATAACATAAAAGGAATAATAACTAAGAACATATCTTAGTCTGGGTCACATGGACCAATAGTAATGTTGTACCCTTGCTTTCTTTGCAGGGTGACTAAATTCCTAATTGAATCTAAATCTGTGGACTTTTGATTGAACAAGCAGGTACGTGGTCATATAAGTATATGACTAGATTTCTAGTTGCCTATAATATGTATACCTTGAATGCTCATATTTGAATATTATTGCTTGGTTGACTAGTATGAGTTATACTTCGCCAAACCTAATGAAACATACATGGTTATGATGGGTTGTAGCTACTAGAGCACATAGCCTGGTGTGGATGTATGTTGCCTAACATGGATGTATGTTTTCCTTGGCCCATGTTAGATGTATGATGATATTATGTTGCCCACACTAGATGTAAGTTAAGTGCAATATGTGTAGTACAACTGCATCAAAATGATTGTAATAAAAAGGATGTTTACCTGATTTTCGCCTTAAGAAATGGTTTTATCTCTCCTTTCTTCTTGTTCAAATATTTTCCTTTATGCAACCTTATTAAATGTAACTTTTACCACGTACCAGCCCTGCTGATGTTTGTTTCTCGTATTTTCTAGGTGCAAGGAACAATTGCCAACAAAATGAATTGCATGCTCAAAGTACCTGAAGGCATAAAATAATGAACATGGAGGATGTAATAGATAGATTCTTTTCCTCTTATCTCATTTCTTTCTAGATGTTAGTTTATTTCTTTCCTTAGTGATCTTGAGGATGATTGAAATCCTATGTAATAAAGTTAACTTTCTCTAGAACAATATTTTCCCTCCATATGTAATGACTTTATTATCTTTATGAATGAATGTTTGTGTGGCATTATACGATGATGTGGACTAGATCTTGGCTTAATCTCTGTTTTAGTTGACTACCTTAGTCTCTTATATTTTCCCTTTTGACATCTATAGATATGAGTGCACGCATATCTATGAATGTCACTATGGAAAGTATATAGAAATTAGGGGACATCACATCAGTCTAGGTTTGGCATCCTTTTTCTCCATCAAGTACTTAATGGCGGCATGGTCTGTCGATACCACGACTTTTGATCCAACAAGATATTGCCGAAATTTTTCAAAAGCAAAAACAACGGCGAAAAGTTCTTTTTCAGTTGTCATGTAATTCAACTGTGTCATTCAAAGTTTTGGATGCATAGAAAATCACAGCGAGTTTATTTTCCATACGTTGTCCTAAAACTGCCCCAACTGCGAAGTCTGATGCATCACACATCAGTTCAAATGGCTTGGTCCAGTCCGGTGTTTGCACAACCGGTGCCGAAATCAGTTTTTCTTTAAGCACGTTAAAAGCATGTAAACACTTGTCGTTAAAATCAAACACATCATCCTTTTCCAACAACTCAGATAATGGTTTGGTGATTTTTGAGAAATCTTTTTTAAAGCGGCGATAGAAATCGGCGTGACCTAGAAAACTCTCTACCCCTTTAACTGAATTCGGTGGGGGCAATTTGGAAATCAATTCGATTTTCACCGGGTCTACCTCCAACCCCTTGCTAGACACTTTATGTCCAAGCACGATCCCTTCACTGACCATCATGTGGCATTTCTCCCAATTGAGGACCAAATGTGTGTCCTTACAGCGTTGCAAAACCTTGTCCAAATTGTATAAACATTCGTCAAAGGACGCACCATAGACGGAGAAATCGTCCATAAAAACCTCCAAACAACGTTCAACCATATCGGAGAAGATGGCAAGCATGCAACGCTGAAAGGTTGTCGGTGCATTACACAGACCAAATGGCATACGGCGATATGAAAATGTTCCGTAAGGACAAGTGAAGGTGGATTTCTCTTGGTCCTTAGGATCAATGGAAATCTAATTGTACCCCAAATAACCATCGAGAAAACAAAAATGAGATCAACCCGCTAATCACTCAAAAATCTGATCAATGAATGGAAGAGGGAAATGATCCTTAAGCATAGCAGCATTCAATCTATGGTAGTCTATACATACATGCCACCCAGTTACCAAGCGGGTCATGACATGTTCATTTAACAAATTATGTGTAACAGTAATTCCCCCCTTTTTAGGGACTACCTATGTCAGACTCACCCATGTCAAGTCGGATATAGCATAGATGATACATGTAGAAAGGAGCTTGATCACCTCCTTCTTGACGACCTCCATCATGCTCGGATTTAGTCGACGTTGTGGCTGAATTACCGGTTTGGCTCCCTCCTCAAGACGGATCTTGTATTGGCACAATGTAGGGGAGATCCCCTTGATGTCCGCTACCGACCACCCGAATGCACCTCGGTGGTTCTTCAGCACGATCAATAATTGATCTTCCTCCTCGGCACTCAGATATGCTGAAATGATCACTGGCAACTTCTCACCCTCAGCTAGAAATGCATATTTCAAGTGCGGTGGCAATGGCTTCAATTGTAAATCTGGCGGGCTAATCAAGGATGACTGAATCGGTGGTGGAAGTTCTCCAAGGTCTTCGTAGTACCTAGCATAAAAGCATGGAAGCACCTGAAGCATCTTGGCGCACTCTTGTAGTGACTTGCTTCTCATCCAATCATGTGTTATATTAACTAGACAGGCTTCAAGCGGCAGTTCTGGAAATGCATTGAAAACAGAACTTGCTATGGCCTCCTCTTCAGTAGAGGGAGGGATGTCCTCCTATTCATCATTGGGAAAACCCACAGCCTTGCTAAGAGACACAACTTTAGTCTACTCCATGATGTCTACAGCTAGTGTCCCCTTCTCCACTTTAGTCATTACATGAGCCATATCTAAAAATGGCTTCCCTAGACATAAAGAGATATTCTGATCAAAGTGCTTCATCACGCGACATTGCTCCCTAGCTTTTGATTACGTGATGCTGGATGGCATGACCATCTCAAATCGATCGTCAGTGATACCCAAGGTCAACCGACCTCTTCCCATCTCAAGTATCATGTCAGCAGTGGCTTGGAAGGGTTGTCCAAGGAGTAACTCATTACCCTGTTCATCTTGCATTTCCATTACAACAAAGTCTGCTGGAAATACAAACCGATCTACTTTCACCAACACATCTTCACAAATACCATACGGATTCACCACTGAATTGTCCACAAACTGTATTGTCATATTGCTCGGCCTTGATTCTTTCAATCCCAATTTCTTGAATGTAGAGAGAGGCATCAGGTTTATGCTTTCCCCTGAATCACATAGTGCTTCGCCGAATTTCACTTTCCCAATATAGCATGAAATATTGAATCAGCCTGGATCATGCCTCTTAGGTGGAAATGTACCCATGATGAAGGCACTCACATGTTCCTTGAGAACCACAACCTCAGTATCAGGGATTTTCCTTTTCTTTGTGATGATGTCTTTCAAGAACTTCCTGTAGGAGGGGATTTTCTCTATTGCCTCTAATAGCGGAATGTTGATAGAAAGTTTTCTAAAACTATCCAGAAACTTCTTGAACTGGGCATCCACTTTCTTTGCTTTCACACTATTTGGATATGGGACCGGGACAGCCTGCGCCCTTTGAAGCAACGACACATATGGTGTCCTCTTCTGTGTCTCCTCCTCATCAATCACTGGTTCTGCTGTGACATCCTCTGCTATATCTTCAACCTGCTCTGTGGTTGGACTCAGAACCTCTTCTGCGGCCTCACCTATGATCTCTGATTGGGGTTTGCTTGGTTCATCGGCCCTGGGGTTTAAAATCTTCTTTCCACTCCTTAGCAAGATTGCCTTAGCTTGTTGATTTCCCCCTGGAATTTTTGTATTACCCGGGAAGCCTTGCTGCGCTGGCTTCTTCAGATTTGCTATCTCAGCTGCCATCTGCGCCAATGATTTTTCTATAGTCCTCATCTGAGCCCCATGACTTTGTAAGGTCTGCCTGAATTGGTTCATGAATTCCTCTTGTTGCTTGATCTGCTGACCAAATGTGCTCATTAGTTCTTGATTTTTCTTGATCACTTGGTTGAGCAATTCTGTGCTCTTATCCTCCATCACCGGTTGTGGTTTCGCATCGGGGTCCTGCAAGAAATTATTTGGATCCTTCCAGGAAAATTTCTTGTCCTTCCTCCATGAATAATCATTGTTTCTGTACCCCAGCTGCAGGCACATGAATTTGACTTGAGCCTCATTATCTGATCTTGCATCTTCTTTTGCAAGCAGTTTCTTTGTGAGAAGGTCCATCTTATCATTTAGTTCTTTAATGGCCTTCGACTCCCCCACAGCGCGAACATGCTCCACGACGTCTCTGTCACCCCAGGATTGCTTCTTGGCCATGTTCTTCAAAATTTCCCAACACCTCGTGTCTGTGTTGTTTAAAAAGAACCCTGAACTTGCGGAATCTAGGTTACTTCTATCATGCTCAGAAAGAGAAAAATAAAAGATTTTGACCTGCGTCTCCTTGTCAAGCCCATGATGCGGGCACCTCCTGAGCATGATCTCAAACTGTTCCCAGGTCTCACAGTAAGTCTCTCCTGCCTTCTGGCTGAAATTATGGATTTTCCTAATCATATCATTTGTCTTCTCGGGCGGAAAGAACCTTTCAAAGAACACTTCCACCATGTGGTTTCATGATTCCACATATTCATCGTCAAGATTGTGCAACCACTCTCGTGCATTTCCTGTAAGAGAGCTCGGAAACAGCTTCAGGTATAGTGTCTCCTGCGGGAACCTGTCTATCTAAATCATGTCGTAGTTCTCCACGAACTGGCTAATGTGAGTCACCGGGTCTTTGTTTTTTATCCCATGAAATGCATTAGACTTGACCAGATTGATTAATGCAGGATCAATCTTATAAGTCAGAATGTTGATCGTCTACTTCTTTATTGGCCTTTTGAAGTGGATGAGGAAGAAGCCTTTATCTTCTCCCATATCGTCTGCTCTTCTGCCATGGCTTCTGGTTCTGAGTCAGAATCTATTTCTTCTGAATGGTGTTCATTGTAATCCTCCTCGTTGTCTGGTCCCGGCAGTGGAACCTCTGGTGCTTGTTGCGTGTAGTCGTTGATACGCGTCCGCACCATGCACAGTACCTACAAAATGATAATTTCTATTCAGTACCGTGCTAGACGCTTACAAAATGTGAACAATAGAATATGAATTTTAGAAATGATTACAAAATAATAAAAATTAAAAAGTGTCCTAGAATGACTGCTTGCAGCACTCGTAGTGTCGATAGTTTTTGTGTCCCCGGCAATGGCGCCAAAAACTTAACACAATTTTACCGTGCGTCGAACGCAAGTATACGCATCAATGTAGTATAGGCCCTTATGAGGCCCGAGTTGAACTCATGGACACTGAATTATCGGTAGACTACTACTAACTGGTTGCGATCAGCTAAACCGATTAAAAGAGTTTGAGAGTTGTCGTAAAAATAAAAGAAAACAAAATAAAATAAAGAAATCGATTAAGTGTTTAGTTCAATCAATTCATATGGGAATCTTTAGGATTGCGGTTTCACCGCAGGTTTTCATTGTATGAATTTCCATATAATAATTCAGGTTCATCTCTCAATTCGGATAGTGGCCTGTAGTCAGTATTGCTCACTGTCGTGGTACAATTCACTACCTATGTCTAGGTCGGTTCCACCATCCTAGTAACTTATACCCTAAACTAGGTGCATTAAAATCAACCTCTGGATTTCCACCATTAATCGTACATCGCCATGTTCAAGGGATTTGTTAATTAATGTGAATTTTGTCTCTTTTCAACCGTTAATTCTTCTTTCAAAGCAATTAAGGGCATTAGATTATCATTATGGTGATCAAGCATAACAATATAATTGAGAAAACAAAATTATACCATGGATTTAAGAGATAGATGATGAACTACTATGATAAAAATGTCATACAATGCTTCCCTGGGCTACTCCCGGTCCTAAAGATAAAGGGGATTATCCCCGCATGTTCATCTCAAAGAAAAACATGGTAGAGAAAAGGGGAAACATGGAGAAAAATGTGAATAAGTAATGAAACCCCTTGAACGGAGAAGATCCAAGCATTCCTCGGCGTAGAATGCATGATCTACAGCCTTTCGGCAGTGGAAAATGTCTTCTTCAGCTTCTGGAATGGCTGGGGCATGCTTTTGGGCTCCGTTCTTCTCTCCACACCTTCTCAGGACGTGTGCAACGGCTAATGACCTGATACCCTGCTCTTGGCCGCCGCCATTAGGTATAATCACCGAGTTAGGTTGCAAAAATATCACAGTCGTAGGATTTAGATCGATCTAAAATAAACTTGTATATGACGGTGTCGATACCATCGATGCGGGTCGATGGTATCGACCCTGCGCGATATCGACAAATCTTCTTTTCTTTTCTTCGTTGCGTCTGATGTTGACTCGATACCATCGATGAGGGTCGATGGTATCGACACCCTAAGGCGTCAGTTTTGTCCTCTTCCATCACTGAAGCTCCACGTGTCAATAGTATCGACGTTGGGGTCGATAGTATTGACTCTCTTCTCACCAGCAACCTGAAGGTACATCTCTACCATCGACTTCCCTGTTGATGGTATCGACTCTGTGCTGCTCCTTGCGGCTGGAAACCTATGGCTGTGTCGATAGTATAGACATCTGTCGATGGTATCGACATCTGCATATATTCATTTTTCCTGAAATTGCAACACAAACCCACATAAGCTGAAATAAAACATATTATTGTAATCATTTATGCTCAAAACAATAAAATAAGGGAGATTTGACACTAAGAAGGATCATAGACTAAAGTAAATGAATTATGCAATATTAACCACTAAAATGACCAATAAATGCATAAAACACAAGTAAAACAGGTCTATAAATGCGACTCAAAATCATCGCATCAGCGATTAAGAGTCTTAACCTCAGAATATATAGATATCTTAGAGATAGAAGTCAACCTAGTCCAGAGCTAAAGTATCAACCTAAACCTAGCTAATGAGATAGCTCTCCATTCTCAATGGTTATGGCCAGCCAATTGAGAATGGAAGAGGGATGTCATGACCATTAGGATTTGATGCATATCTCCTTTCTTACTAGTTCATGTGGTATGGGACACATGTATTAGTAGGTTAGTGAGAGGTAGTATGTCAGGATCTCACATCTCTGGATATGTGCTTGATCACCACATATCTAGGAATGTAGGAGTTACCTGAAGAACCTAAGATTTGACAAATATGGACACCTAATGTTAGAAAGTCTTGACAATGTTGAGGTAGATGTCCTAAGTATAGATCCAAATTTAGTTTCATAAACTCTAAGTATGAGTTGAGCAATAGACCAACGTAATAGATAATGCTCGCATAAATATTTTACGAAAATACATATCTCTTTGCATACAAGAATTTAAACATAAGTGTACCTTAATGTGTTAATTATCAATAAATGATGAGGTAAACAGAACCCTAAGGTGAGTAGTAGCCTGGAGACATTTCGAGGATGAAATTTATTTCAAGGTGGGTAGAATTGTAACATCCTCAATTTCATAGCCAATGTAAGCCTTTAATATGGGGTTTTCTAGTAAGTGTATGCCAAGGTACCTAATGAACCTAACCATGGCTAGGTATGTGATTAAGTTCACAAAATTTGTAATACAAGTAATCTAGTAAACCAGTACACTCATGATGGCTTAAATGTATATGATTGTAGGCAGGTGTAAATGAATATAAATGAATTAACCCTATGATCAATAATGTGATGCATATATATAATTTTATGACTTGAGTTATTAGTTTGAGCTCTAGACCAACTTCGGTCTCATTATTAAGGAAATAAAGTAATGTTGACCTAATGTACCATAAGAAGATTTTGATTGACAAATTATGTTGGTTCAAAAACTAGTTTCATAACCAAGAATAGGATAAAGCTTATGGACTTTTTCTAAGACCAAGAAATGGGCCATTGAATCTAGAAACAAATTCAAGTCGATTTGGATTAATTAAGGTTTACATATAGGTCCTTTATATATAAAACCCATAATGGACCATCTCATGCTCACAATAATTTCTCAAAATATTTTTAATAGAATAATAATTAGAATATAAGATGGTGAGAGAAATTTCAGATGATTTTGATTGATCTAGAGGTCTAGGTAATTAAATTTGTAATTATCCTACCATTAATTAAAATATATTTTTAGGGTGTGTATCCAATTAAATTGGATCTGATATCTTTCCTATGAAACGATAATGAAAATAAAGTGTATATCTCAAAATTTTAGATCAAATGGAGATATGAAATGATATGTATAAATATATCTTTGATTTGGACTTTTATCAAAATAAAACACATAAAAAATGAAGCAGCTGAGACTCCAGCCCAGCGGACTAGAGAGTCGGCGCCCTGTAAGACAGGGTCCAAATAGAGCCCCTCAGACGGAGGGATCCACACAACTAAATCATAGGCTAGAGGCTATTAAAACCTCATAGATCCCGGACACAGGTTCTCACATACCTAGATCTAGGGTTTGACACAAATCAGAGAAGGAGAGAAAGGAGATCGAGAGGAGAAAATGGACAGGCTGGCTATAGGCGGCGACTGAGGGTTCTTCCAACTTGGACCTTCGATCGCGCCTCCTTTCTTTAGCATATGTGGCACCACCCATCCAAGTGAGCCAAGCCACAACCTGGGGCTTTTCCTCCCGCAAGGATGGCCTTGTCACCGGCCGTCGAGCTCTCCAAGTTGCTTCCCTGTTCTCAGCGCAGGAGGCAGAGGAGGCGAGATCCCATAAGAACCTAGTTGAGTCAAGATTGGGGACCAGTTCTCTACGCGCCTCAGCTCTAGGGAGAGGCTCAGTGGCGACTTGCTCAACCATGGTCGTTGGTTCGTTCTTAGCGGTCGGACTTGATGTTGGAGAGGAGGCAGTGCTGCACTCTATTTTTACAGAAGAACATGGGAATGCAATCCTCGATCGCACCCCGCAAGCAAAGGAGAGGGATGGGGTCAGATCCCTCCTTGTTGGGCCGCCGACCGAGGCCCAATTAGATGGAATGTAGAGGAATACAAGGTAATATAAATGATTAGATTTTAATCTGTTATGAATTTTAGGGATTCATATATATTGATTCGGTTGTCAGAATATGGTGTATAAGGGCTTGTTGGAAACCTTGAGAAACAAAGAAAACCTTGAAGGAGATTCCAGACTTTGGAAATACATGTATAAGGTAATTTTATTTGATAGAAGTTAGATAGGTTGATTAAGTGCATATATGACAGTACTTTGTTAAAATAATGTTATAGGTGTGGACCTCATCATTGAACTTCAAGCAAGTGTTACACCACAATCTTAATAGGTATGACAAAATGACCACTCATGATTTAGAGGTTTTGTTGATCTTGTATGATGTATTGGGTATGCATGTGTGCGTGACACAAAATTGTGTAGGATGTGATTTAAAGATGAAGATGTGAGTAGAAAGATAGTTGAGATTTACAAGAAGTGTCTTTAAAAGGATTTAGACCTGACTAGAGGAATTCAAGATGAAGATTTTATCCTCTATGAGACAGGTAAGTGGTTCATGCCCATGAGTATTTATGTTTATCAAACCAAGTACATTTACATGCTTCTTAGTTAATACCTTCATGTCCTAAATTCTAAGTTAATATGTAAGAAAGATTTTGTGTGCTTATGATTGTAGAAATTCATATGTTCAACACCTTAAGTAGTGATGTGTCATGGAAGGATTCTAGATCATGACTTAAGTTCATAAGAAGGATAAGAAAATATATTTCTATCATATCCCTTAAAGATATTTTATATGGATATTCATGACTACAAGATATGAGATAAAAATAAGACTGCCACCCTTTCATGATTATGTGATATAACAATGTATTAGAATTTTAAGTAAAAATATGTTATTAGGTTCATTAATCATGTATAGAGATTTCAAGTAGAAAATATTGTTAAGATTTTTCCTCATATATGGATATAATAACGTGCCCAGAATTCAAGTAGGAACATGTCATCAAGGTTACTTATATATGTAGTGATCTAAGAATGAAGAAGTGAACTATATTCCTTAATAAGAGATATGGGTGGTGCACATGGTAGACCATGACCTAATTTCCAAGATAAATGTACTAGTGGGATTAAAGATATTGCAACATGAGTTTGTGATGATATTATCAAATTATGAGACATTAAGTCATGATTGAGTTGCATGATGAGAATCTATATTATTTCTACTTGAAAGCTTAAGATTTAAGTTCATACGAATGTACTGAAATCAGATTTAATGAGATTTTATATAAATTGCACATGATTAAGATGCAAGTTAAGATTTTCTAAGGTTTCTATTCTATGGTTTATGATTTAAGACTTAAGCTCATTAAGATCAGAATTTGATGAGGTTTGAATAGAGAATGAGTTATCTTGCCAAGAATCATATATCATACTTTAGCTGTACACATTACTTAAGTTATATTGTATACTTAGTATATCTATATTCATGTCAGATCCTTTCTCATAAGACATTAGACTCATTTATGATATAATTGGTATAATGAAGTAATCTTACCAAATAAGAGTTTTAGAATAAAGTTTACCTAGATAATGAGATACATGTTCAAATCCAGCAATGAATTTAGTTAGAACTTAAGAATAAGAGATTTAGATTCAGATTTAGGCTACTCACTGTGTGAGAAGCCAGATTTTGAATAAAGATACATGATAAGGGTTGTAGAGCCCATCTCAATTACGTAGTAATTTGTTATACATATTCACGTTTCAGTAATAGATTCAATTCATAATTTAAGGGTAGAGATTCAGATTTAGATTCAAGATTCAATACATTTTCAGTACTCTATTTTAGATAAGTTTGGATTCAAAATTTAGTAAGCTTAGACTCAAGATAATTAATTCAGAACCTTCACATAATACATTATATGATAAGTCCTCATTCATAGAGTCTCAGGACGATTCAAAGGCATGTGTTGCCAATTCAGAGGAGTGTTTACTCCAATTCAAAGGTGTTGCGACACCAATTTAGGGTGTAGTTACGCCAATTCAGAGACACCTTGGTGTCATTCAAAGGCATGTAATGCCAATTTAGGGTACTTCAGTACTAATTCAGGGTGTAGATACGCCAATTCAGGAGGACTTATTATATAATGGTGGCCACAGTCAGATAAAAATCATAAGTAAAAGATACCTTAGATTAGAGATGCCCATAATCTCATCCATGAGTATGATGAGAGGGAACTAGATAAGATAAGTACGACCTAGGCACTTTGGTGTAGGTCATGAGATCCATGTACCAGACTACATGACTCCATAATAAGATAAGAATTCAGATTAAGAAATATGAGACTTTATGTTTCAGATTTTATTTAGAGCTTAATGTTAGTTTCATGTTCATAATATCCCATTTTAGTTCGTCAGTAATGTATATTTTAGAATACTCATGCCACTTACTCTAACGAATACTTTTCCCAATGCATGGCTGGGGACGTGATGTCTGCAAGATTTAGTGCAGATGAGGATCAAAGGAACAAGTAAAGGTCTAGGAGATTTTCAAGCTTGATTGACAAATTATGTTGGTTCAAAAACTAGTTTCATAACCAAGAATAGGATAAAGCTTATGGACTTTTTGTAAGACCAAGAAATGGGCCATTGACTCTAGAAACAAATTCAAGTCAATTTGGATTAATTAAGGTTTACATATAGATCCTTTATATATAAAACTAATAATGGAGCATCTCATGCTCACAATAATTTCTCAAAGTATTTTTAATAGAATAATAATTAGAATATAAGATGGTGGGAGAAATTTCAGATTATTTTGATTGATCTAGAGGTCTAGGTAATTAAATTTGTAATTATCCTACAATTAATTAAAATATATTTTTAGAGTGTGTATCCAATTAATTTGGATCTGATATCTTTCCTATGAAACGATAATGACAATAAAACGTATATCTCAAAATTTTAGATCAAATGGGGCTATTAAGTGACATGTATAAATACATCTTTGATTTGGACTTTTATCAAAATAAAACACATAAAAAATGATGCAGCCGAGACTCCAGCCCATCGGACTGGAGAGTCGACGCCCTGTAAGACAAGGTCCGAACAGAGCCCCTCAGATGGAGGGATCCGCACAACTAAATCATAGGCTAGATGCTATTAAGACCTCATAGATCCCGGACACAGGTTCTCACATACCTAGATCTAGGGTTTGACATGAATCAGAGAAGGAGAGAAAGAGATTGAGAGGAGCAAATGGATAGGCTAGCTATAGGCGGCGGCTGTGGGTTCTTCCAACTTGGACCTTCGATCGCACCTCCTTTCTTTATCATCTGTGGTGCCGCCCATCCAGGCGAGCCAAGCCGCAATCAAGGGGGGCTTTGCCTCCCGCAAGGATGGCCTTGTCACCGGTCGTTGAGCTCTCCAAGCTACTGCCTTGTTCTCGATGCTGGAGGCAAGGGAGGTGAGATCCCCAGTCAGAACCTAGTTGAGTCGAGATTGGGGACCAGTTCTGTACACGCCTCATCTCTAGGGAGAGGCTCAGTGGCGACTTGCTCAACCATGGTCGTTGGTTCGGTCTTGGCATCCGAACTTGACGCTGGAGAGGAGGTGGCGTTGCACTCTATTTTTACGGAAGAACAGGGGAATGCAATCCCCGATCATGCCCCGCGAGCAAAGGAGAGGGATGGGGTCAGGTCCCTCCTTGTTGGGTCGCTGGACGAGGCCCAATTAGATGGAATGTAGAGGAATACAAGTTAATATAAATGATTAGATTTTAATCTGTTATGAATTTTAAGAATTCATATATATATATATATATATATATATATATATATATATATATATATATATATATATATTGATTCAGTTGTCAGAATATGGTGTATAAGGGCTTGTTGGAAACCTTGAGAAACATAGAAAATCTTGAAGGAGATTATAGACTTTGGAAATACATGGATAAGGTAATTTTATTTAAGAGAAGTTAGATAGGTGGATTAAGTGCATATCCGACAGTACTTTGTTAAAATAATGTTATAGGTGTGGACCTCATCATTGAACTTGAAGCAAGTGTTACACCACAATCTTAATAGGTATGATGAAATGACCACTCATGATTTAGAGGTTTTGTTGATCTTGTATGATGTATTGGGTATGCATGTGTGCATGACACAAGATTGTGTAGGATGTGATTTAAAGATGAAGATGCGAGTAGACAGATAGTTGAGATTTACAAGAAGTGTCTTTAAAAGGATTTAGACCCGACTAGAGGAATTCAAGATGAAGATTTTATCCTCTATGAGATAGGTAAGTGGTTCATGCCCATGAGTATTTATGTTTATCAAACCAAGTACATTTACATGCTTCTTAGTTAAGACCTTCATGTCCTAAATTCTAAGTTAATATGTAAGAAATATTTTGCGTGCTTATAATTGTAGAAATTCATATGCTCAACACCTTAAGTAGTGATGTGTCATGGAAGGTTTCTAGATCATGACTTAAGTTCATGAGAAGGATAAGAAAATATATTTCTATTATATCCCTTAAAGGTATTTTATATGGATATTCAGGACTACAAGATATGAGATAAAAATAAGACTGCCACCCTTTCATGATTATGTGATATAACAATGTATTAGAATTTTAAGTACAAATATGTTATTAGGGTCATTAATCATGTATTGAGATTTCAAGTAGAAAATGTTGTTAAGATCTTTCCTCGTATATGGATATAATTACGTGCCAAGAATTCAAGTAGGAACATGTCATCAAGGTTTCTTATATATGTAGTGATCTAAGAATGAAGAAGTGAACTAGATTCCTTAATAAGAGATATGGGTGATGCACATGGTAGACCATGACCTAATTTCCAAGATTAATTTACTAGTGGGATTAAAGATATTGCAACATGAGTTTGTGATGATATTATCAAATTATGAGACATTAAGTCATGATTGAGTTGCATGATGAGAATCTATATGAATTCTACTTGAAAGCTTAAGATTTAAGTTCATACGAATGTACTGAGATCAGATTTAATGAGATTTTACATAAATTACGTATGATTAAGATGCAAGTTAAGATTTTCTAAGGTTTCTATTCTATGGTTTATGATTAAAGACTTAAGCCCATTAAGATCAGAATTTGATGAGGTTTTAATAGAGAATGAGTTATCTTGTGAAGAATCATATATCATACTTTACCTATACACATTACTTAAGTTACTTTGTATACTTAGTATTTCTAGATTCATGTCAGATCCTTTCTCATAAGACATTAGACTCATTTATGATATAATTGGTATAATGAAGTAATCTTACCAAATAAGAGTTTTAGAATAAAGTTTACCTAGATAATGAGATACATGTTCAAATCTAGCAATGAATTTAGTTAGAACTTAAGAATAAGAGATTTAGATTCAGATTTAGACTACTCACTGTGTGAGTAGCCAGATTTTGAATAAAGATACATGATAAGGGTTGTAGATCCAATCTCAATTATGTAGTAATTTGTTATATATATTCACATTTCAGTAATAGATTTAATTCAGAATTTAAGAGCAGAGATTCAGATTCAAGATTCAATACATGTTCAATACTCAGTTTTAGATAAGTTCAGATTCAGAATTTAGTAAGCTTAGACTTAAGATAATTAATTCAGAACCTTCACATAATACATTATATGATAAGTCCTCAGTCAGAGAGTCCTGAGACGATTCAGAGGCATCTGTTGTCAATACATAGGAGTGTTTACTCCAATTCAAAGGTGTTGCGGCACCAATTCAGGGTGTAGGTACGCCAATTCAGAGACACCTTGGTGTCATTCAGAGGCATGTAGTGCCAATTCAGGATACTTCGGTACCAATTCAAGGTGTAGATATGCCAATTCAGGAGGACTTATTATATAATGGTGGCCACAGTCAGATAAAAATCGTAAGTAAAAGATACCTTAGATTAGAGATGCCCATAATCTCATCCATGAGTATGATGAGAGGGAACTAGATAAGATAAGTATGACCTAGGCACTTTGGTGTAGGTCATGAGATCTATGTACCAGAGTACATGACTCCAGAATAAGATAAGAATTCAGATTAAGAAATACAAGACTTTGTGTTTCATATTTTATTCAGAGCTTAATGTTAGTTTCATGTTTATAATATCCCATTTTCGTTCTTCAGCAATGTATATTTTAGAATACTCATGCCACTTACTTTAACGACTGTTTTTCCTAATGCATGGCTGGGGACGTGATGTCCGCAGGTTTTGGAGTAGCTGAGGATCAAAGGAACAAGTATAGGTCTAGGAGATTTTCAAGCTTTCCTAGTGGGGTGCCTTTTTCCGAGTCAATCCCGAAATTTAGCTATGTTATGCTTACTCATGTCAACAACTAGATTTGATTTCTGGAATAAATTAGTTTTAGTTTTCTTTTTATCAATAACTATGTATGAATCAGTTTTACTCAATGCAAAGTGTTTCATTTACTTTAATTGCATCAATTATCATGTTTGTGACACTCCCGGTTAAAAAAAATGCTTCTGCTCATGTGGTATGAAAATTGGGGTGTTACAATATGGTATCAGAGCAATTTGGTAAATGTCCACTAGGCTAACATGATTCTCAAGTCACCCTAGGATGAAGATAAGAGATTAGGGTTTAGGGATAGATTCCAAACAGGAATACCATAACCTAGAGAGATTAAGAGTCTTAACCTCATAATATATAGATATCTTAGACATAGAAGTCAACCTAGTCTAGAGCTAAAGTAGCAACCTAAACCTAGCTAATGTGATAGCTCTCCATTCTCAATGATTATGTCCAACCAATTGAGAATGGAAGATGGATGTCATGAGCATTAGGCTTTGATGCATATCTCCTTTCTTACTAGTGCATGTGGTATGGGACACATGTATTAGTAGGTTAGTGAGAGGTAGTATGCCAGGATCCCACATCTCTGGGTATGTGTCTGATCACCACATGTCTAGGAATGTAGGAGTTACCTAAAGAACCTAAGATTTGACAATTATGTACACCTAATGTTATAAATTCATGACAATGTTGAGGTAGATGTCCTAAGTATAGAGCCAAGTTTAGTTTCATAAACTCTAAGTATGAGTTGAGTAATAGACCAACGTAATAGATAATGCTCGCATAAATATTTTATGAAAATACATATTTCTTTGCATACAAGAATTTAAACATAAGTGTACCTTAATATGTTAATTATCAATAAATGATGAGGTAAGTAGAACCCTAAGGTGGGTAGTAGCCTGGAGAAATTTTGAGGATGAAATTTATTCAAGGTGGGTAGAATTGTAACATCCTCAATTTCATATCTAATGTAAGCCTTTAATATGGGGTTTTCTAGTAAGTGTATGCCAAGGTACCTAATGAACCTAACCATGGCTAGGTATGTGATTAAGTTCACAAAATTTGTAAAACAAGTAATCTGGTAAACCAGTACACTCATGATGGCTTAAATGTATATGATTGTAGGTAGGTGTAGATGAATATAAATGAATTAACCCTATGATCAATAATGTGATGAATATATATAATATGATGACTTGAGTTATTAGTTTGAGCTCTAGACCAACTTCAGTGTCATTATTAAGGAAGTAAAGTAATGTTGACCTAATGTACCATAAGAATATTTTGATTGACAAATTATGTTGGTTCAAAAACTAGTTTAATAACCAAGAATAGGATAAAGCTTATGGACTTTTTGTAAGACCAAGAAATGGGCCATTGACTCTAGAAAAAATACAAGTCGATTTGGATTAATTAAGGTTTACATATAGGTCCTTTATATATAAAACTGATAATGGATCATCTCATGCTCACAATAATTTCTCAAAATATTTTTAATAGAATAATAATTAGAATATAAGATGGTGGGAGAAATTTTAGATGATTTTGATTGATCTATAGGTCTAGGTAATTAAATTTGTAATGATCCTACAATTAATTAAAATATATTTCTAGAGTGTGTATCTAATTAATTTGGATCTGATATCTTTCCTATGAAACAATAATGACAATAAATTGTATATCTCAAAATTTTAGATCAAATGGAGCTATGAAGTGACATGCATAAATACATCTTTGATTTGGACTTGTATCAAAATAAAACACACAAAAAAATGATGCAGCCCAGACTCCAACCCAGTGGACTGGAGAGTAGGCGCCCTGTAAGATAGGGTCTGAATAGAGCCCCTCAGACGGAGGGATCCGCACAACTAAATCATAGGCTAGAGGCTATTAAAACCTCGTAGATCTCGGACACAGATTCTCACATACCTAGATCTAGGGTTTGATACGAATTAGAGAAGGAGAGAAAGAGATCAAGAGGAGAAAACTGACATGCTGGCTATAGGCGGCGGCTGTGGGTTCTTCCAACTTGGACCTTCGATCGCACCTCCATTTTTTAGCATCTGTGGCGCCGCCCATCCAGGCGAGCCAAGCCGAAACCAGGGGGCTTTGCCTCCCGTGAGGATGGCCTTGTCACCGGCCGTCGAGCTCTCCAAGATGCTGCCATGTTCTCGGCGCAAGAGGCAGGGGAGGCGAGATCGTCAGTCGGAACCTAGTTGAGTCAAGATTTGGGACCAGTTCTCTGTGCGCCTTAGCTCTAGGGAGAGGCTGAGTGGTGACTTGCTCAACCATGGTCACTGGTTTGGTCTTTGCGGTCGGACTTGACGCTGGAGAGGAGGCGGCGTTGCACTCTATTTTTACAGAAGAATAGGGGAATGCAATCCTTGATTGCGCCCCACGAGTGAAGGAGAGGGACGGGGGTAGGTCCCTCCTTGTTGGGCCGCCGACTGAGGCCCAATTAGTTGGAATGTAGAGGAATACAAGGTAATTGTTACAACCCCAATTTTTGGGTTCATTTGGTGAGAAATGTAATTTCTCATATTAAAGATATTGGAACGAATAATGATATAATCTATTTTGAATCAATGGATTTCATTTACAATAGCCTTGATGATTATTTTGTGGGTTTTATTGGCTATTGGGCCTAATAACAAGGAAATTCAATTAGTAAATGAATAATTGAGTTTTTGAGAAAAGAAAGGTGTGGAAACCTCTAGAAGGAAAAAGAACTTAATCCAAAGGTGGATTTTGTGCCACATGGGTTCCTTGGGTCCCAAGGAGTCCAAAATTGCAAAGATAAAGCAATAAGAAAAGAAAAGATCAATTAGATATTTATTTATTGAGAAAAGAAATTGAAAACAATGATAAAAGGTGGAAAATAAGTGAAAAGAGGTATAATTGAGTTATCCTTAGTGGAATTTCGTATCCCAAGGATTCCTAATGATAAAAGGAATACCAATGAGGAAAACAAAAGAGAAATAAAAGAGAAATTATGAGAAAGAGATATCTTAATAAGAAAAGTAAGATAATAAGAAAAAGGATGAAAGATAAGGAAAGAGGCTAAAGAAATATTCCCAAGAGGGGATCTCGAGCCATTAAGGTTCCTTGAGGTTCAAGGAACTCAAAATAATAATTTAATAGCAAAGGAAAGAGAAAATAGGTGAAATATATATATAATTAATAGATATATTGAACTTAAAGAAAAGGAACGTTTTTCTTTGAGATAATGAGCTCAATTTTAGTAGAGAGGTAGACTAAGTCATTATGGACTTTCCCTCCAAATTTGATATTTATTGGATATTTGGTTTGGGAGTTATAGCTTTTACAAGATTCCCTAAAGTGTTGGGTTTATAATAAATGTCAAAATTCTTAATACAATTCCCTTGATCTGGCGTGTACGTGTAGGGCCATCAGATCTAGATCTAACGATGATGAGCTTGTCTTCCAGCTCGCATTTGGTTAGGAAAGCAAGGACAAAACTCTGAGTTTCCTTCATTGAATTCCTTGTCAATCAATGAGTGTGCAAACTCAGAAATATGCTAGATTTATTCGTGAGTTTCTTGCGGACAGTTTAATCCTAGGTTTCCCCGAGCTTGGGGGTCTCTAGAAGAATCCCCTAAAACCTACAGACCCCTCCGGTTGTGTGCCATAGCCAGAGGCTATTTAAGGGGGTGGTTTTCCTCTGTGAGATGATGAACAACTCTGCGAGATTCTGTGGGACTTTCAGGACAAGTATCTCCCACCAATTTCCTCTCTCCAGCCCCTCCTACATCTTGGACCTCCTTGGCTTTCCGCCGGGAGAACCTCTATTTCATCTCAGAGACTTTGGCCATGGCTGGAGAAATTTGTACCACCGATGAGTTCGGTTGGGTCGGGCGGAGGTGGAGGACCAACATTGAGCGGGGAAGGAGCCCTTCCGATTGAAGTCAACACCAGAGTTGACCTTCCATTGCTCTGCGTCGAGCAAGCAGGGGAGGAAGATGAGAAAGGGAGAAAAGACTCCCATACCCTGGAAGTTGTGAGAAGAGATCAAGGGTAGAAGAGTAATCGACCAATTTGCGTGGAAGATAAAGTAAGTCCCGCTTGCCTACGTGTCACTCTGTTATTGGCTTAAACATATTTATCTTGCATAAATCACAACTAAAGATTGGTAGCCCTGATGAAAATAAGTTATACATGAAATTTGATCAGAAAAACGTGAGGAAGCCAATAAAAATATAATTGGGATCTGATATTGCTTGTAATTGAAAAAGTACCCCAAGTTATCACCTTTGATGCAGTAAATTACGATAAAACCCTAATTTGATATGGAACTCGATTTTAATGACTCTTTGAGGTTAATTTGGTTTGGAACCCTAATTCTGAGAAATACTAACCTATTAAGAATAAAAGGGAGAGTTAATTTTGAAAAAGGAAGTTTCATGCTTATTTTAGGGTTTATGCACATAATTATGTTTAGAAACCCTAATTTGAGAAGATATGGGTTTTAATGGGTTAAATCTGAAAATATAATTATAGAAAAGTGTTTTCGTGATATCATACCCTCAAGTTGGTGATTAGAGTTTTCCAATGGACAAATGAGGAATTAATAGTAAATGGAATACAATTATGAATTAAATCCTGATAAAGTATGAGTTGTCAATTCGAAGGAAACTAAAGGTGGTAATTGAGTCTAATGATATTGAAGTAACTTAAAAGAGATAAAGATGGTAATTTTAGTATAAAAGAGAAATGATGGACTTTAACTGTGCTTATGATGTTGAAATTAGGATTTGTGAAATAAGAGGGCATTCAAATGTGATAAAAGCATTATGGAGGCTAAAATCCTAATAAAACCATAAAGTGGCCTAGAAAGCTTAAGGTGGAATCCAAGTCTAGCTTTAGAATGTTTTGGATAAACTATAACGCTTGGATGTCATGCATTAATTTTAAGATATTGTTGATTGCTTGTTACTTGTTCTTTATCATTATTGCTTGGACAGCAAGTCGCTCTGGATCAGGTATGTGGTTAATTATGATTAATCGCATTAGTTTCCCGAGGGGTTTTTGAATGTTTCCTCGCATTGAATGTAATCTAAACAGTTTGGATGTTCATACTTCAATTATAAAGTCACTATGGCCATCACAGTTATATATACAGGTGAATCCTCACACCTACATGCCACCCTGATGGAAGAAGCCATAAAGGTCAGGCCCAGGAGGGTAGACCAATGGGCACCATGAGAGGTGACCCCAGACACCAAGCTCGGGAATGAGAAGGTGGTCTATGATGCATGACTATGGAGCACCATGAGAGGTGACTCCCAGGCACCAAGCTCGAGATTGAGAAGGTGGCCTTAAGTCAATGGCAAGAGAGAAACCCTAGAGGGGTATGTGAGGGTTAGGGCAAAAGTGGTGGAGAATGACACATTGAAAATATAAAGTGGCTTGTTAAATAATTTTATTGTGATTATTAAATTGTTAGACATATTTGCAAGATTTTGGTTATCCGCACATACCAGTATATTTTGATATACTGACTGACGTTTTGTTTGTCGGTGTTTTAGGAACAACAATTGAAAGAACAAACAGTAAAGTGACACATTGTGGAAATAAGAATTAAAGTGCAAGGAGGATTAGATAGAATAATTCAAGCTCTGGATAGATAGATTTCCAAAGTTTTCAAAGGTAAGTCTAGTTTTAATTTTATACCAAATTCCAGTTAGTTAGTAGAATTTCATAATTATTATTGATTATTTGTTGAACCTTTGATCCTGTTAATTGAATAACGGCTCTGACCTTCGGGTCTCCCTTAATTGGGGGTTACCGGGAGATGGGGTCGTTACAATTGGTATCAGAGCATAGGTTCCTTACTTAATCTTTAATAATTATTAAATTTTAAAAATTTCATAGAACCAAGGGAGTTATTAGAGGATTGTCCAAAACATTGAGGTGTCTAGAAAAGGATCACATCTGGGGGCTGGAAATATTTTCCTCCACACCGCTAGTCGGAATACGAGGACTCTCAGATTGTGTGACTGCCTGGCCGATGTCTTAGGATATGACTCGAAATAAGATACCTTTAGGACTCTCTCATCTTGTTCATCCCTTCTCAACTCGAATTCTGTTAAGGACCTTAAGAATTAGGGTTTCCTCTCTTCTCCTCACCCTCTGGAGGTATGGGTAAGGTTAATAAGGTCTAAGGAATCCTCCACCAAATTAATGAAAAGCGTGTAAATAAGATGTCATGGACATAAGCTTAATAGATTAAGCGCAAACTAAAGAATGGATACATGCTTAGGTCATATGACACGAGTTGTCATGGCCCTCAGGAGAGACCTGAGGATAGACCTCCTTGTCAGGAGGATGAGTAGAGAGAGTTAGTCTCTACCTCCATTAAAAGTAAAGACCTGGCACCTCCTCTGAGGATGATGTTAACCCTAACCCTAAGTGGAGGTTAGAGAGAGATGACATGATGAGTTAGATGTCTTGGTTGACTGGGTGGACATGCCTTTGGAATTCCATATGACCCATGAGAGGTTGGATGACCTAGCACCTTTGACAACCCAACCCTAGAAAGGGTCGTGCATATTTGAGTGAAGGATAGCTCCTTCATTGATGAGGTTAGTGAAGAACCTATAGAAACCCTATAGGCTTATGAAAGTAGGGGATAACATGCACCCTGAGAACATCAGTAGTATGGGTGGTAAGTTAAAACCGAGGCCAGAAGGACAGGATGGATGGCTTATGAGATAAGCATAAGAGGCTATGGATAATCATGAGAAAACATAAGGTTGAGCATAGGATCCACCCACGTGGCGGTATGCCTACGAGCTTGATCCTTCATGGAGAGAGGACCTCTAGTAGTACGGCTGGATGTGGAGTTAGCCCTAGAGAGAGAAAGCAGGACCCCAACAAGGAGGTTGGAAACCTAAAACCCTGAAATATGAGGAACAGTGGGGAGTTGAGGATGATGCAACCTAAGTGGATGATAGTGGTTGCCTTATGCTTGACCCCTGGAGGCTGATGATATCTTGGTTGCCTTTAGAGGAACCAAAACCCTAGATAGAGGGTGATGCTTCTAGTACCTTTGTGCCTATGGTATAAGTGGTTACTTGCTGAGATGAAACAAAGAGTGTCTTAGACCCTGAGGAGGTTTAAGTAACCAGTTGTAAGGCAGTATACCTAGTTGGTTGCCCTTGAGGAGGAATCAACTCTGAGGTGTTGCTCATATAAAAGGATCATGGGAGTACATGACATACCTTGGACATGTTTGATTCGTGGTTAAGAGATTGAGCATGCAGTTGATACCCAAAGGAGAACCTAGGGTTCCTAGGCCTAAAAGGGGAAGCAGTGTATCTGATGCTCATGATGAGATTTGAGTCTCTATAGTTTCAAGCATGGTACTCCTCATGTGTAGAGGTAAAGGAAACCCCTTAAGTTCAGGGTATGTTTGGTGAACCCCTCACAACTAAGTTGATCTAATGTTGAGGAGAGAGAACAAGTAGGACCTAGCATGGTTTAATAGGTGATCTACTTGTGCCTTAGTAGCTGCTGGGTTAGGCATGCACATATGAATGTAAACCCTAAGGAAAGATGTGACCTTGTTGTCAAGAGTTGTAGTTTCCTCCCATCCTGGGAGAGGGACCCTTTGGTAGGGTGTATACCAGTTTTGTTGGTTTTGAGGTAACCTAAAGAGGTTTCATAGGATCTTGAGAAGCTAAGTGAAAAGTACATGGTATGAGAATGAACCTATAGACCCATAGATAATCATCTCTAAGTGCATGTGGATGTGTTACTATGGAGGTAATCGGTATGGGGCCTAACCAAGGTAGGTAGGTTGCCATGACCCCTATGAAGGGATGAAAGTCTATCGTGAATGCAGATGGAGATGATGGAGACTTGGGTAAGGTTTTAAGTTGGACATGTACTATGATAAAATCCTAATTCTGTCCTAGGGTTAGGTAGGAATAAGATAGATGGAAGTAGGAGTTGCCTAATTCCCTAGTTGCGCATGACCATAGGGTCGGGAGGTAACAACTATCATTGTTCGCGGGCCATGGGTTAGGAGATTGATCACCTTCATGAACTCATGGGGACCCAAAGGGCATATGAGTAGGGCACTCTCTGGATGCATAAGGGAAGAGGTATGACCCCAAAAGTGTCGGCACCCTATAGACCTGGAGGAGATGACAAAGGATTGTGTAGTGACCCAAGTATGTTCGAGACCAGTTCCCCATGGAAGTAGCTTTTATATAAAGATAATCATGATGTAGAGTCACATGTTGCACGTTTCAACTTAGATTTGAAGGTGTACTGGCAAGGTGGGATGTACCATCTCTACTCTTGGAACAGGAAGAACTCTGTATTTGGACTGTAGCCAAATGCTTATTTCCTTTTGTTTTGGGAGTGAGAGATAGGACAATACACATGCCATACACCAAGGATAAAGATGATGTGAGTTGGAACATTACTACAAGGTATGAGGATAGAGATGATAACATACCCTTATGGAGAGAATGATACATGGATGGTTTACAAACACTAAGAGTATTAAGGAGATCATCTTGTGGGGATGTGATACCATGAGCTATCTGGAATTTGAAAGATATGCAAGGTTGAGTTTGACCACCATGAAAAGGAGCTCAGAGTTTCTTGATGAAGACAAACTTAGAGATGAGATGATAAGTAGAATACATGGAGGTGTATGTCTTCAACATTATCTAACACCTAAGGATAAGAAGTGGTAATGAATGCTCTCGTTGAGATATAGCTTCCTAGTTTAGCTGGAAGCTAGAAGAAGTTGAGGTTGTTAAGCTAACCTTAAGAGGAGTAAAAGAGATAAGTTTGGCTAACACCCAGATGTATCAATAGCGGTTAATCAAGTAAATGATTATTTGGTTAGCCAGCCTAGTCCGTGATGTAATGAAAGGATGGTTGTAGAACCTCATATGCACTTCTTTAGAAAGGAAAGTGATGAAACCATGATGAGAATGGTGTAGGGTTTCCGAGGTATCCAGCTTGAGGAATTATGACATACAGGATATCATTATTTTAAGGTCACCATACACCGTGATACTACAGAGATGGTAAGAGATAGTAGCACTTTGGATGCTTATGATAAAGATGCATGTGGCTTGTGGCCATGCATGACAGTAGGTGAAGGATGAACACCAGTGACCCAATGCTTTGACATAGAGGATAAAGAGTTCCCTAAAGGGAGTGGGAGTTCACCATTATGGAAGTTGTGGTAAGTCTCCCCTGGACCAAGGAAGGTCAAGATACAATATGGGTTATGGTAGATCGCCTTACCTAGATAACATGAGAAAGAAAGAGTACTGTCAAGGGACAGATTTGGTTGAACTACTTAAGAGAGAGAGATGGTTCAACTATACCATGATGCAAGTTCAAAAGTTCTTGATGTGACCTAAAGGTTCACTTCCATGAGGTGGAAGAAGATACATGAAGAACTCGATGTTAGTACCGCTTATCACCCCTAACTAATGGTTAGTATGATCCAGACTAGAGGGTCTGATGAGAGCAAGTGTGCTTATTCAGGGTGATACAAAGAGACAGTTCTTAAGATGTGATGTTAACCACCATAGCCTTTATCGGGATGCAAGAAGTTCTATAGGGAGGTTGTGTCAGTCACCACTTCATTAAGATGATGTTGGTAAAGGAGGCCTCGTGAAGGTCAGAAAAGAACCACAGTGTGTGAAGATGAAGTTGCTTTGATCATGCAATGGCTGAGAGAGAGCCCAGTAGTGACATGAGTCATGAACTGATGCAAAGCAGACTGACATGCAGTTTACTGTGGGAGAATATGTGATGTGAAAATCCGACCCCTCTAAGCTACATCTGAGAAAGTTGAGTCCCTGATATATGGGTCCAATTGAGATGGATTGGTGGAGATGGTTGTGTTTAGCCATTCCCCTCAGGATAACATGATGTGTAATGTGTTCCATGAGTCTGATCTAGAGCACCATGTGAGGTACCCAAGCCATGTGCTGAGCCTTGAACCCATTCAGCTTTTGAGAGGCTGAAATGTCCTGAGTCACCTATGAGGGTACGATATACCAAGGTAAGAAAGAACTCATATGGAAGAATATGAGATGATGAAGGTTCTTGGGAAGCACCATGGAAAGGGTGAAGCCACATGGGAGCCCTGATGGACGTATGAAAGGCTTATCCTGAACTGTTTGTTTGCTTGATGGAATTTTGAGGACAAAATTCTTGTAAGAGGGGAAGGATGTTACAACCCCAATTTTTGGGTTCATTTGGTGAGAAATGTAATTTCTCATATTAAATATATTGGAATGAATAATGATATAATCTATTTTTAATCAATGGATTTCATTTACAATAGCCTTGATGATTGTTTTGTGGGCTTTATTGGCTATTGGGCCCAATAACAAGGAAATTCAATTAGTAAATGAACAATTGAGTTTTTGAGAAAAGACAGGTGTGGAAACCTCTAGAAGGAAAAAGAAGTTAATTCAAAGGTGGATTTCGTGCCACATGGGTTCCTTGGGTCCCAAGGAGTCCAAAATTGCAAAGATAAAGCAATAAGAAAAGATCAATTAGATATTTCTTTATTAAGAAAAGAAATTGAAAACAATGATAAAAGGTGGAAAATAAGTGAAAAGAGGTATAATCTAGTTATCCTTGGTGGAATTTCATATCCCAAGGATTCCTAATAATAAAAGGAATACCAATGAGGAAAACAAAAGAGAAATAAAAGAGAAATGATCAAAAAGAGATATTTTAATAAGAAAAGTAAGATAATAAGAAAAGTAAGATAATAAGAAAAAGGATGAAAGATAAGGAAAGAGGCTAAAGAAATATTCCCAAGAGGGGATTTCGAGCAATTCAGGTTCCTTGACGTTCAAGGAACTCAAAATAATAATTTAATAGCAAAGGAAAGAGAAAATAGGTGAAAAATATATATAATTAAGAGATATCTTGAACATAAATAAAAGGAACGTTTCCTTTGAGATAATGAGCCCAATTTTAGTACAGAGGTATATTAAGTCATTATGGACTTTCCCTCCAAATTTAAGATTAATTGGATATTTGGTTTGGGAGTTATAGCTTTTATAAGATTCCCTAAAGTGTTGGCTTTATAATAAATGTCACAATTCTGAATACAATTCCCTTGACCTGGCGTGTGCGTTTAGGGCCATTAGATGTAGATCTGACGATGATGACCTTGTCTTCTAGCTCGCGTCTGGTTAGGAAAGCAAGGACAGAACTCCGAGTTTCCTTGATTGAATTCCTTGTCAATCAACGAGTGTGCAAACTCAGAAATATGCTAGATTTATTCGTGAGTTTCTTGCGGACAATTTAATCCTAGGTTTCGCCGAGCTTGGGGGTCTCTAGAAGAATCCCCTAAAACCTACAGACCCCACCGGCTGTGCGCCATAGTGACATGCTATTTAAGGGGGTGGTTTTCCTCTATGAGATGATGAACAACTCCGCGAGATTCTGTGGGACTTTTTGGACAAGTATCTCCCACCAATTTCCTCTCTCGAGCCCCTCCTACATCTTGGACCTCCTTGGCTTGCCGCTGGGAGGACCTCTATTTCGTCTCGGCAAATTCGGCCATGGCTGGAGAAATTTGGACCACCGATGAGTTTGGTTGGGTCAGGCAGAGGTGGAGGACCAACATTGAGCGAGGAAGGAGCCCTTCCGATGGAAGTCAACACCAGAGTTGACCTTCCATTGCTCTGTGTTGAGCAAGCAGGGGAGGAAGACGAGCAAGGGAGAAAAGACTCCCCTACTCCGGAAGTCATGAGAGGATATCAAGGGTAGAAGAGTAATCGACCAATTTGCGTGGAAAATAAAGTAAGTCCCGCTTGCCGACGTGTCACTTTCTTATTGGCTTAAACATATTTATCTTGCATAAATCACAACTAAAGATTGGTAGCCCCGATGAAAATAAGTTATACATGAAATTTGATCCAAAAAATGTGAGGAAGCCAATAAAAATATAATTGGGACCTGATATTGCTTAAAATTGAAAAAGTACCCCAAGTTATCACCTTTGATGTAGTAAATTATGATAAAACCCTAATTTTATATGGAACTCGATTTTAATGACTCTTTGAGGTTAATTTGGTTTGGAACCCTAATTCTAAGAAATACTAGCCTATTAAGAATAAAAGGGAGAGTTAATTTTGAAAAAGGCAGTTTCATGCTTGTTTTAGGGTTTATGCACATAATTATGTTTAGAAACCCTAATTTGAGAAGATATGGGTTTTAATGGGTTAAATCTGATAGAACTGTGTTTTCATGATATAATACCCTCAAGTTGGTGATTAGAGTTTTCCAATGGATAAATGAGTAATTAATAGTAAATGGAATATAATTATGAATTAAATCCTGATAAAGTATGAGTTGTCAATTCGAAGGAAACTAAAGGTGGTAATTGAGTCTAATGATCTTGAAGTAACTTAAAAGAGATAAAGATGGTAGTTTTAGTATAAAATAGAAATGATGGACTTTAACTGTGCTTATGATGTTGAAATTAGGATTTGTGAAATAAGAGGGCATTAAATGTGATAAAAGCATTATGGAGACTAAAACCCTAATAAAACCATAAAGTGGCCAAGAAATCTTAAGGTGGAATCCAAGTCTAGCTTTAGAATGTTTTGGATAAACTATAACGCTTGGATGCCATGCATTAATTTCAAGATATTTTTGATTGCTTGTTACTTGTTCTTTATCATTATTGCTTGGACAGCAAGTCGCTCTGGATCAGGTATGTGGTTAATTATGATTAATCACATTAGTTTCCCGAGGGTTTTTCGAATGTTTCCTCGCATTGAATGCAATCTAAACAGTTTGGATGTTCATACTGCAATTATAAAGTCACTATGGCTACCACAGTTATATATACATGTGAATCCTCGCACCTACATGCCACCTTGATGGAGGATGCCATACAGGTCAGGCCCAGGAGAGTAGACCAATGGGCACCATGAGAGGTGACCCCAGACACCAAGCTTAGGAATGAGAAGGTGGTCTATGATGCATGACTATGGAGCACCATGAGAGGTGACTCCCAGGCACCAAGCTCGGGATTGAGAAGGGGGCCTTAAATCAATGGCAAGAGAGAAACACTAGTGGGGTATGCCAGGGTTAGGGCAAAAGCGGTGGAGAATGACACATTGAAAATGTAAAGTGGCTTGTTAAATAATTTGATTGTGATTATTAAATTGTTAGCCATATTTGCAAGATTTTGGTTGTCCCCACATACCCGTATATTTCGATATACTGACCGATGTTTTGTTTGTCGGTGTTTTAGGAACAACAATTGAAAGAACAAACATTAAAGTGACACATTGTGGAAATAATAAATAAAGTGCAAGGAGGATTAGATAGAATAATTCAAGCTTTGGATAGATAGATTTCCAAAGTTTTCAAAGGTAAGTATAGTTTTAATTTTATACCAAATTCTAGTTAGTTAGTAGAATTTCATAATTATTATTGATTATTAGTTGAACCTTTGATCCTGTTAATTGAATAACGGCTCTGACCTTGGGGTCTCCCTTAATTGGGGTTACCGAGAGATGGGGTCCTTACAGTAATATAAATGATTGGATTTTAATATGTTATGAATTTTAGTGATTCATATATATTGATTTGGTTGTCAGAATATGGTGTATAAGGGCTCATTGGAAACCTTGAGATACAAAAAACATCTTGAAGGAGATTCCATACTTTGGAAATACATGGATAAGGTAATTTTATTTGAGAGAAGTTAGATAGGTGGATTAAGTGCATATATGATAGTACTTTGTTAAAATAATGTTATAGGTGTGGACCTCAACATTGAACTTCAAGCAAGTGTTACACTACAATCTTAATAGGTATGATGAAATGACCACTCGTGATTTAGAGGTTTTGTTGATCCTGTATGATGTATTGGGTATGCATGTGTGCATGACACAAGATTGTGTAGGATGTGATTTAAAGATGAAGATGTGAGTAAATAGATAGTTGAGATTTACAAGAAGTGTCTTTAAAAGGATTTAGACCTGAATAGAGGAATTCAAGATGAAGGTTTTATCCTATATGAGATAGGTAAGTGGTTCATTCCCAGGAGTATTTATGTTTATCAAACCAACTACATTTACATGATTCTTAGTTAAGACCTTCATGTCCTAAATTCTAAGTTAATATGTAAGAAAGATTTGTGTCCTTATGATTGTAGAAATACATATGCTCAACACCTTTAGTAGTGATGTGTCATGGAAGGATTCTAGATCATGACTTAAGTTCATAAGAAGGATAAGAAAATATATTTCTATCATATCCCTTAAAGATATTTTATATGGATATTCAGGACTACAAGATATGAGATAAAAATACGACTGCCACCCTTTCATGATTATGTGATATAACAATGTATTAGAATTTTAAGTACAAATATGTTATTAGGGTCATTAATCATGTATTGAGATTTCTAGTAGAAAATGTTGTTAAGATTTTTCCTCGTATATGGATATAATTACGTGCCAAGAATTCAAGTAGGAACATGTCATCAAGGTTTCTTATATATGTAGTGATCTAATAATGAAGAAGTGAACTAGATTCCTTAATTGTATACTTAGTATATCTATATTCATGTCAGATCCTTTCTCATAAGACATTAGACTCATTTATGATATAATTGGTATAATGAAGTAATCTTACCAAATAAGAGTTTTAGAATAAAGTTTACCCAGATAATGAGATACATGTTCAAATCCAGCAATGAATTCAGTTAGAACTTAAGAATAAGAGATTTAGATTCATATTTAGACTACTCACTGTGTGAGTAGCCAGATTTTGAATAAAGATACATGATAAGGGTTTTAGACCCAATCTCAATTACGTAGTAAATTTCTATACATATTCACATTTCAGTAATAGATTCAATTCAGAATTTAAGAGCAGTGATTCAAATTCAGATTCAAGATTCAATACATGTTCAGTACTCAGTTTCAATAAGTTCATATTCAGAATTTAGTAAGCTTAGACTTAATATAATTAATTCAGAACCTTCACATAATACATTATATGATAAGTCCTCATTCAGAGAGTTTCGAGATGATTCAGAGGCATCTGTTGCCAATTCTAAGGAGTGTTTACTCCAATTCAGAGGTGTTGCGACACCAATTCAGGGTGTAGTTACGCCAATTCAGAGACACCTAGGTGTCATTCAGAGGCATGTAGTGCCAATTCAGGGTACTTCGGTACCAATTCGGGGTGTAGATATGCCAATTCAGGAGGACTTATTATATAATGGTGGCCACAGTCAGATAAAAATCATAAGTAAAAGATACCTTATTTTATAGATGCCCATAATCTCATCCATGAGTATGATGAGAGGGAACTAGATAAGATAAGTATGACCTAGGCACTTTGGTGTAGGTCATGAGATCCACGTACCAGAGTACATGACTCCAAAATAAGATAAGAATTCAGATTAAGAAATATGAGACTTTATGTTTCAGATTTTATTCAGAGCTTAATGTTAGTTTCATGTTTATAATATCCCATTTTAGTTCTTCAGCAATGTATATTTTAGAATACTCATGCCACTTACTCTAACGACTGTTTTTTCGAATGCATGGTTGGGGCCGAGATGTCCACAGGTTTTGGAGCAGCTGAGGATCAAAGGAACAAGTAAAGGTTTAGGAGATTTTCAAGCTTGCCTAGTAGGGTGACTTTTTCCGAGTCGATCCAAAAATTTAGCTATGTTATGCTTACTCATGTCAACAAATAGATTTGATTTCTGGAATAAATTAGTCATAGTTTTCTTTTTATCAATAATTATGTATGAATCAGTTTTATTCAATGCAAAGTGTTTCATTTACTTTAATTGCATCGATTATCATGTTTGTGACACTCTCGATTAAAAAAAATGCTTCCGCTCATGTGGTATGAAAACCGGGGTGTTAAATTGGCACTGTTGTTGGGAAATTGGTAATACTAAAACTAAGACTGCTGAAATTGACCGCTCTAGGCCACTTTTTCTTTTTTGTTAAATTTTTCCTTCATTTAGAAATGCATTGCAACAATCTTTCTTGATTTTGGAAGCTTTCTATAATTCTCACAATCTACTTTCTTATCTAGGTACCCTTTCATGGTCCATACAAGTACTATAGAATATGAAGAGTTTTCTTCACCAATACCTGAGAAAATTGAGGAAAAATAGAAGACTGACCCCAAAGAACCCTTGGAAAATAGACGATATGTCTGACCATGGGAAGGATAATGGGGATTTGGACACCTCAGACGATACACAAACCATTTGGGAGAAGATCGAGGCTTTGTCTGTCACATCACAATTAGGTCCCATCAAAAGATAAACAGCTAATGAGGCAAGTTATAAGATCGATATCAGTTTTATTACACTAATAAAGTCACAATCTTTCCATGGACATAGTAATGAGGAACCATGAAACATATAAATGGGTTTGTGGAATGATATGACATGGTAAAATTAGCCACATCCCTATCATTTTCATCTATCTAAAAGCTATTTTACATTCATCAGTTAAAAGAGCTAAAACTTGGTTTTTAATTCTACCTTCTGAATCAATAGGATCTTAGAAAGAGATGATAGATATGTTCTTCTAAAAATACTCCATTCCCCTTGAAATATCAATAATGTGATTAGTAAAATTATGGTTTTCAACAAATGTCTTATGAAGCTTATTCAGAATCTTGGGAAAGATTTCAAAATATGTTATGAAAAGTGCCACAATATAGAATTGATTTATATGGATAAGACAAAACTTTGTATTATGGCTTGCACAAGGAGAACAAACTATGCTTCATAGTGTTGGTGTAGGGTTCTTTTTTTAATAATAAACACATGAAATGCCATGACATCTTTAGAAACATGGTTATGAAATAGTCATGAGATGAAGAGCATGAATGCTCCACCTCTTCCAAAAGTGCCAAAGCGTCATGTGAAGTTGTTGAACTAAAAACTCAAATAGACGATTTGGCAAGAAAAATTGAAAACTAGAATGAACTCTCATTTAAAGAGGAAGAAGATTGCATGTTATGTAACAACCCAATAAAAGAAATGGATATTCTTGAAGAAACAACCCAATGTTTTCCTAGAAAGATCCCAATAACTTTCAGCATGGCCCATCGCAAGAACAACAGTAAGGACTAGACAATTCTAACTGGAATAAGGGACAAAACAAGATGATGACTTAAGGATAACCTAGGAAAATTTGTTACTAAAATTAGGGCTTATTTTGAAAATTCCTATAGGGAGAAGCAACATAGAGGATCAATATAGGGGTCTAGAAACTTGATTGTCACAAGTAACATTGGATGTGACATACTTGAAGAAACCTTCTCAATAAGGTTTTCTAGGTAATACTAGACAACACACCAACATCATCATGTTGGGGAATAGGGACAACAATTAAGGCAGTGGAAAAAAAATCCCCTATTCCTTACTAGAGAGATTGCATCAATAGTAGTGTATCTAGGAAAGAGGATAGCAAGATATATACCTAGTCCTAGAGCAAGTCCAATGACAACTCTTGCACGGTGATGTGTACATTTCGTAAGTTGCACATGAACAATTGGTGACAACGGCCTCCTGGTGTAGCACCACAAATGGAAATGGTTGTTGTCCTCCTAGCATGACGACAACGGCCTTCACACCTCTATGTAGTCCACGTAGACTAGTGAGAACTCCATGTTGTGCTACAAAGCCAACGGGAAGGTGTTTTCCTTTCAAACATCAGCATGCTAGCATTGACTTTCACTCCCTTGTGGTCACTCCCTTTTTGTCTCTCCTTTGACATGTAAGACTTGCTCAAGCTATCTGGTTACTACAACCATAGAGGACAACAACTTTCAGAGCTTGTTTTTGTTTCTCTGAAAGCCTAGATTTCTCCTTTTATATAGGATCGCCAAGGTCACAATTTCCAATTCGTTTGGGAGTTGAAGAGATAGAATTTCATGAATGTTCTTGAAGTTGAAAATGTTGAACTAGTTAATTCACATGTGAAATGATTGATTCAACACTTGAACCGGTCGGTTCACCATGTTTCTATTCATAAACATATTGGCTTTTAAAATCTGATTAATGTACAACATGACATCAACATCAATCTTTGATCCAATCATATTGATCATTAAACCATGTGGTTTACGAGTTGAAGTAGTCATTTCATACCTTGAACTGGTCAGTTCACTAAGTGAACGATTGGTTCATGCACTAGTTCTTGCAATATTCAGCCAATGTAATTTAAATTGACCTAACACTTGAATCGATCGGTTTAACACTTGAGCAGGTTAGTTCATAGTCCAGTTAGTCAATTTCCATCCATTGTTGTTTAAATTGAATACTTCAATAGTTTAGTAATCAAGTTAAACATTATTCATGCATATACTCCTATTCTAGGTACATCCTATGTGTGTGACCCTTTAGGTCCCAAGTTACATTGGCAGTGAATGTTTGTAACCAATTTATGACATCAATGAGCGATGTCTAGCAACACATCATTGCTACCCAAGTAATTGGAAAGTTGGAGAATAACTTCAACCTACAACCTATGATTAGTGTTACCACAATTGTATAGTTCCTTTCTCTTTGATATATAGATTGAACTCAAGGCATGGAATCATCATCCTCATCAATGTTCAATCCAAGTTTCTCAAACTAGATTAGACTGAATGAGATGCTTGTCAACTCACATATCATATATTGAGTCACATGAGTATGGCCATATATTTCTCAGTCTTTTTATCAAGTACCATGGATATCAATCTCCTGTAGGAGGGACAATCACTCACACTCAATCCTCATGTGTCACAAAGTACCCAAGCACCACCTTTATGGAAACCCTTATTCAAGATCATGTTGGATGTTGTCAAAGTTCATTGGACGATATGTGATGAGTGTGGTGACTTCAGGTCTAAGAACCACAATCACCAATATCACTATGAGAGTTGATTCTAACTACCATCTCATGGTCTCCATGTATCATGTCAAGGTGGGTATATCCAACATAGTGTTTTATATCAAGTACCTATGTGCTTGGTTTCATATCACATATCATGACTAATGAGATCTTATCATCAACCAACACACACTCTGGTCTTATGTATTATTGTTGTCTATTTTTCTTCCCCAGTAATATCCGACTAGGGACAAAAGAAGAATGTATGTACTCTTATCATACATATGATCTCATTGTTCAAGTTCTCAAACTGAAGACATATGTCATCGAGTAACATCATTCTTTAGACATCTACTATGTATGTGTCATAATATCATAATTAAGAAAAACATAATAGACATAATTACCTTTATAATTATCAAATCAGGTATCTAATGCCCTATTACAATCATCATATGATTCACTCTCTGGGCTTACATACCAAAAGAATCCCACTTGCGCATAGAACCAATCACCCATGAATCTTATTTCAAGTGATCTTAACATGTCCATCATGTTTCTACTGTGCAAGTTCTTTTATAGCGGGTTAGCAATGTTGCTTCAAGTTGGTATTTTTCAAATTTTCACATCTCCTCATTGTACTACTTCCCATATGAGATGGAAGTACCATAGCATGCTATATGAGATTCCTTGCCTCCCCAATAGATCCATTGTTGTCATAGTATTTCTACTATGTCATCAATGGTTGGAATATCTCACAAGTTCATCCACATGAACTTTTTGATCCATATAGTATCCTATGATGTGCTACAAAATAGTAAGGTACTTGGATTCTATTGTAGAATTAAACAACTATCTCTTGCTCTGAATTTTTCCATCTTACAATTTTTGTTCTAAACTCAAACACAAATTTAGATTGTGGCCATTAATTTTATTTGTCATTTTGGAAGCTTGCACCGTTTTAACCCTTTACAACCTATTCCTTATTACCATAACCAAGGAACTAATCCTTTTAGTGCTTCTCAAGTACTTAAGGATGTTCTCTATGGTAGTCCAATGACCTTCATTGTAATCTGACAGATATCCTCTTGTCATGTTCAATACATATGAGATAAATGGATGAGCACATATCCTCTCGTCATGTCCAATACATAGGAGATAACAAGATGAGTATATAACATTGCATAGATGATAAATCCAATCGCGAATGCATATGGCATCTTAGTCATGTTTTTCCCATTCTTTACAAGAACTGGGACAACATACTCTTGAGAGACTAATGCAATGGGATATGGACATATTTTCTCTCATGCAGTTTTATTTGTTGAACCCTTTCAGCATCTAGTCAATGTATGTGCTTTTAGCTCAATAAGCCTTCCATATCTATTTCTATAGATCTCAATTCCTAAGATATAGGATGCTTCGCCTAAACTTTCATAAATAAGGTACTTTCTTGTTAGGTTTTAACATTTGTAATATAAGGATGCTATTCCCCATCATTATGTGGAATATAAATATTCTCCCACTAGATATTTATAATCACATATTTCATCTTCATTTTGACTAAAGTCAAACTCTTTGACTATCTTGTCAAATTGAAGATTATATCTTTGAGATGCTTGATTCAATCCATAGATTGACCTTTGTAGATTACATACTTTATATGTAATAATTGGATTTTAAAACCTTCAGGTTGTTTCACGTACACATCCTCTACATTATTCCTTTTAAGGAATTCAATTTTAACATCCATTTTGCCAAATCTCGTATCAATATTAAGTTGTTATGGCTAGAATGATCTTGATGGATTCAACCATGGAAAATGGTGAAAGGATTTCATCATGTTCAACAACTTGAACTTGTTTGAAACTCTTTGCAACCAATCTCTCCTTCCATGTTGGTCTTCTTCTGAAAGATCAAATTGCACCATGTGGGTTGTACCCCTTCAGGTGGATCCACCAAGGTCGTACATTGTTGGTGAACATGGATTCCATCTTGGATCCCATGGCCTCAATCCATATCTCAGATTATAGTCCCTCAATATCATCTAGGTAGTTTGTTGGATCATTATCTATGCCCAACTCATCACCAACTTGATCCATAAGATATTATAATCTTTCAAGCTCAAGGCATGTTTTACTAGAACTAGGAGTTATGTGTGTTACTTGATATTCCACAACATCTTATGATTTTCCTTGTTCCTATTGTACCTCTTTTATGTTCAATGTTTTCTTGCTAGTCTCAAACTTTTCAAGTTCTGTTTTCCTCACACTGATTCCTTTAGAATTAAATTCCCTTTATGAATGATATCCTGAAACAAACACTTTTGTTGTCAGATTGGAATATGAAGTAGTGTTCAACAAAGTATCATTTATGTGATTTGTGGGCAATTCTTTTCAACAAAATATCTTCTTATATAATATCTCAATCCTAATCTTTATAAAATACATATCAAGAAACTTCCCTTGCCATATCGCATATGGTGCCTTTTGAACCAATTCAGATGGTACATCATTTAGTGTAAATCATGTGTCCAAAAGGAAATCGAAATATGAGCTAGATTTATTGATAATCACATGATGACTAACCGAGTGTGACTCCTTCTTTTTGATACATAATTATGTTTTAGGTAGAGTTCATTGTGATACATTATCACAGTCTCCCAAAAGGTCCCCAAACTCTTGGTTAAAAGTATTTTCCATATCAATCATATCAAAATGTACCTATATTGAGTCGGTTATGTACTTGGTTCCTGATCCCCTTGAACACTTCAAGAATTCATACTTGTATTTCATTAAATACAAACTAGCATATCTACTAAAATTATTAATAGATATAATGAGGTACTAGTAACCATCTACAACATTTATTCTAGAAGGTCTATATACATTAGTATGTATGAGATCTAATACAGTAGTTTCTCTCCCACTACATCTAGTGAAGATTCTTTTGTCATATTGGCCAATAAATAAGACTTGCATGTCTCTATTGGTTCATTAACCAAAATAATATAGACAACCATCATAATGTATTCTAGAAATGTATTTCTCATTTATGCACTCTAGATGACAATGCTATAGGTATTCATTGTTTGAGTCATCAAGTCATTCAATATATGTGTCATACACATTTTTATCTACAAATATCGAGTATAGATTATGAGACATTAGGGCCACCACCATAAAAGAACTTATCTTTGAAAGAAAAACATCAAATATGTTCATATTATTCATTTCCATAGAAGATACATGGTGGTTTTCATTAATGACAGACACATAATAGCAATTCACTAATTCTATTACATGACCATGAATAACCAAATATCAATTGTAGTGTCAACAACACTTTCTCTGTACAGTTATAGTTTACTTCTTCTTAGGTTCTGAAGTGGAGATCTCTATCTCCTTCTTCGTCCTCCTGAGTTCCTTTAAGTGCAGAGGACAAATTCTTTTTGCACTTACCTTTCTCCTCATTTTGAGTGCAGAAGGCTTGGACTTCAGCTTAGCCTCAAAACTCTTCTTAGCCTTGCCTTTTTCATTGGACTTCACTTTACTGATCATCATCATAGGTTTTTCCTTCTTCATTCCTGCTTCAGCATTTACCAACATGCCACGTAATTCTAACAACAGTTTATCCAAGTCACTCAAGTATTAACACTCGATAAACTAGCCATATGATTTAGGAAATGTTTGTAGAATCATGTATGTGGCCAACTCTTAAATCAAAGGGAATCCTAGTCTCTCTAGATGTTCCACACGTCCAACAATATTTAGCACATGGGGCTCTACTAAATCTCCTTTTGTCATTTTGCACACAAAGATCGCCTTTGAGAAATTGTACCTTTTTTGCTTTGGATGATTCGGGTTCATATTCTTAATATGTGTGACCATCTCATGAATCCCCATGCCTTCATGCTGCTTATGCAACTCATTGCTCATACAACATAGCATAAGGTGCTTAATGTCTAAGGCATTGTTGGCATGCTTCCAATAAGCATCCACATCAACCCTAGGCGCATCAGGAGTAGGTTCCTCTGGAGTTGGCATATCCAAGACATAGAGCTTATGCTCATCATTGAGAACCCTTCTCAAAGTCCAAAACCATTCATGGAAGTTTGTCACATTTATTTTGTCCTACAAAAGAAATTTGCAACTTTAGTCAAAACATTGGATTAATTTAATTTGATAAGTTTGACAACATTAATTAGGCCTTTAATTAATTATTGCTCCCATTGTTTTTTTCAAACTGATGTCCCTCACTACCAATTTGGATGATTGCAGTGTACAACCTTCTAGTGAGCCAAGATCCAAAACAATTTAGTTAATATCCAGCCAATCTTGGCTCTCATAACCAATTATTAAGGTAGGCAACATTTTCTGATTGAATCTTATGCAATTCTTGGATATATGGTATGCACAACTCTTTTCCATAGTCCATATGTATGCTTCTAGGAACTTAATCCCATTAAGGTCACATATTTAAGCCTGACCCATAAGCCAACACACTACAATATGCACCCTGCTTTGGCAGACCCACATATCTACCATCACACTTCCACGAGATAGATGTCGCACCATGCTTTGTGCAATCTATGTTTGGTTGATCAAGCTTTTCATGTGTGTCGCTTGTGGAAAGTATATTAGACTTAATATTTATTCAGGGATTTTATATAATTACATATAAATATCTGATAACCACATACTTATAGTACATATCATAAAAAAGTATTAATTCCTTACTTCCTCTGCTCCCCTCGAATGTAAGTTGAGGTTTCCTTATTACCATGTAATATGTTAAATAGAATTAGGATAATTTGAATTCCTATTATGAAAAAGAAGATGCTCTACACCAAACGATCCTCTCATTTCAAATGATGAACCAATCGACTAGAGGATCAAGGAGGCCTGACAAAAGGAGCCAAACTGTTTGGATGGTGGCCCAACTGATCGATTGGAGGTGTTCAAAAGTTGCTTGGAATAGAGACAAGATGACCATTCCTAGAGACCAACTGAATGACCACGAGATGAACCGACCAGTTCAAGAGTTGAACTGATCGACCCGGATTGGTTCTAGCATAGATATCAACCAAATATATGTTGCTACATATGGTGTAGACCTTAGATGGTAGTAATTTCTTGTGGATACAATGAATTACATTAGATATGACCATAAACATCACTCATGTTTTATAATTGCATATTTCTCTTATCAAGTGACAATGGAATGGTGGTCAGATTCATCTCTCATAGTGATAGTTGTGATTTTGGTTCTTATACCTAAAGTCACTACATTTGTCGCATGTAGTTCATGTACTTTGACATCATCTAACGTGATCTTGAATAAGGGTTGCCATAACGGTGATGCTTCGGTGCACTGTGACACATGGGGATAGAGTGTGAGTGATATAGATGGGACTTGTCCCTTCTATAGGAGATTGATATCTAGGGACTCTTGATAAGAGAGACTGATAAATGTATGGCCATACTAATTTGACTCAATATGTGATATGTGAGCTCACATACATCTCAGACATTTTGCTCTGGTTCAAGGAACATGGATTGAACTTTGAAGAGGATGATGATTCTATGCTTCAAGTTCAATTCAAATATCAGAGAAAAAGGAGCTATATGATCATGGTAACAATGATCGCGGATTGTAGGTGTAATTTGTTCTCCAACTTTCTAAATTACTTAGGTAGCAATGATGTGTTTCTAGATGCCACTCTTTGCTTGTGATGTCTTGGTTATGGACATTCACTGCCAATGTAATTCTAGACCTATAGGGTCAAACACATAGGATACACTTGGATTAAAGGAGGTTATTCATGAGTGATGTTAAGCTTGATTACTAAAGGTGTTTAGGTATTAAATTAGATAACTAAGGTTCAAAATTGACTAACTAGATTTTGAACTGACCAGTTCAAGTATTGAATCGGTTGGTTGGAGTGGTAGGTCAATTGGAATTAACATTGGTTGATCAATGGATGAACTAGGGAGAGAAACAACCAGTTCAAATATTGAATTGATCGGTTCATAGGTCCTAATCAATTGGTTCATGGGATGAGCTGCCCAGTTTAGTGGTCAATTTTATTGGATCAGGGATTGGTGATGACATCATGTTGTTCATTAATCATACATTTAATGCCAATGTTATTCAAAATAGGAGACTGCACGACCCTACCAGTTTGCACACGAACCAACCAGTTCACCATGTGTAGGTTCTAAAAAATTTATGAATCCATCTATTTTCACTCCCACACTAACTGGGAAACCCTAACTCTGGCCTCTCCTATAAATAGAGGGGTATTAGGGGATTTTATATACACAATAGTTGCTCTAACAATTGTTGTCCTCTCTGGTTGTGGTAACCAATAGAGAAACTAAGCAATTCCTACCCCATAAAGGAAGGTATAGAAAGGGAGATAGAATTGTGGGAGAGCAAATCAACTCTAGCAGGTTGACGTTCAAAAGGGACAACTCCTTTTCATTAGCTCTAGTAGCGCAATGTGGATCTCTAGGTCCTCTTCGTGGACTACTTTAGAGGTGAGAGGTTGTTGTCTACCACTAGGAGGACACCTTCAACCCCTGTAAGTGGTACCAGACCAGGAGGCCATTATTGATGACAATTTGAGTGTTGTTGTCATAAGAAGAAGGACGATGCTACTGCAAGGGTATTTCCTATGGAATTGTTCCAGGACCAGGTATAACCTTACAACATTTCCTTCCTAGATATATTTTTATCGAAGTGATCTTGTTGTTAAAGTGAATCAAGCTTCAAAAATTTTGTTTTCATTATCTTATATGTAGTCCTAGTTTCCCTATAGTGGTATCAGAGCTACGTCAATTTACGGTGTATCTGGATTTAGATAGATATGATAAGAATTATTTTTATTACATATGTGCGAATATTAACTTGTTAATGTGTATATCTAATTAAATTCCACATATGACTCCACAAACTAATATAAATATATATATATATATATGCAATTCACATGTGTCGCCCTAAAATCGGTTTTATGGTGGATGTGAAGCATGGTTATGGACAATAACCCTAGATCTACATGTGTATGGTTGTGGTTGTTTATTACTATTTATATCTCACTTTACATACCGGACCTCTCTCTCCTTTCTAAATGTAAATTAATGCTCTTCTTCCTATTTCCCATCCAATGTAACTCAAGGTTTTCCCTTATATAATGAAATAAGAAATAAGATAGTTTAATTTATATTTTATCATGAGAAGACTTTCTGCACTAGAGAAAATTGACTGGCTCGTGAGATGAACCAATCAAATGGAGGATCGAGGAGGCCAGACGATAGGAGGATGAACTGATCGACTAGTGGCCCAATTGATTGGCTAGAGGAGTCCAGACATCATTTGAACATGGAACCAAATGACCTCTTTAGGAGACCAACCGAGTGACCAAGAGGCAAGTCGATCGGTTCAAGAGTTCAACTGATCAATCGGGATTGGTTTGAGCTCTTCATCAACAATAGGTTCCATATGTGTGGACCCTAGGTGGTAGTAATTCCTTGTAGCTCCAAAGAACTACAATAATATGGCCATAACCATCGCTTGTGTGTTTTAATTATTACCAGTTCTAATTTGTGCTTATAGCATGCATAAGATACGTACTATGTGGTGATTGTATATGTATATGTAAATGTATATGTATTTATATATAAAATCCCTCAAATACAATACTAAGTCTAAGATGCTTTCCATAAGCATCTTGCATGAAAAACTTAATTAAGCGTGGGCTCCCCAAGGGTAGTGCATTGTCTATCTCATGGAAGTGTGATGGCAGTTATGTGGGTCTGCCAAGCATGGTGAATTACTAACATGTTGGCTTTTGGTTCAGGCTTAACTATGTGTTTCTTATGAGATTAAGCACTAGAGGCATGTAGATGACTACAACAATGAGTTGTGCATATTATCTATCCAAGAATTGCATATGATGTAATTGGCAAAAGTTGCCTACCTTAATAATTGACTATGGGTGTTGGCATTGTCATGGTAATAGTTGAATTGTACACTGCAATCTTCCAAATTGATACATGGATGTTATCAAATTGAACAAAATAGTGGGATCAATAATTAGTTAAAGGCCTAATTAATATCGTTAACTTATCAAATAAAACAAATCGAAATTGTTTTGAAGAGTTGCAATTATCTTTATAGAATCTAATGTCAAACACAAAATATTCTTATTACGATCAGTCCTTAAAAGGGGACAAGTTGAACGGGATAATATTCTACATCTGGTTTAGGACTTCAATAAATGTTCTCACCAATGACCAAAATCTCAATGTCTTTGAAAGACCAGAGCCAGGGGAACACTCTAAATGTGCCTAAGGCTAAAATGGATGCTTACTTGAAGCATGCCAATGATGCCATAGACATTGAGTACCTTATGCTATGTTGTATAAACTATGAGTTGCATGAATAACATGGAAAACATGAACATTCTCGAGATGGTAACACATCTCAAGAATCATGTATAGTAAGAAATGTAAAATGTCTTCAAAGTGTTGTTTGAGTGCAAACTAATAGAGAGAGAACCAGTAGAGACCCATGTGCTCAATATGATTGGGCATGTGTTACTACTTGAGTAACATGGCTAAACTATTATCAGAACTACTTGGCATGTTGATGCCTAAGCAAGAATGAAGAAGGACAAATATGTGATGGTGATCAGTAGAAGTGAGACCAAGGGCAAAGGCAAGGCCAAGAAGAATCTTGATGCTAAGATAAAGTCCAAGTCTTCAGCACTCAACATAAGGAGAAGGGTAAGTTAAAGGAAATCTATCTTTTTTCACTTAAAGGAACAAAGGAAGAAGAAAGAGAAAGATATCTCTACTTCAAGACCCAATAAGAAGTAAGATAAAATTGTACGGACCAAGAGTTGATGCCACTACAGATGGAAGCTATCATTCTTGGGCATGTAATAGAATTAATGAATTGGTATTATGTACTTTCCATTAATGAAAACATCATGTATCTTGTATGGACAACAATATTGTATTGATGCATCATTTTATAGGATGATATCTTGTATGACAATGCCCTATGTTTCATAATATATACTTGATAGTTGTAGAGAAAAATGTGTATGACACATATATTGAATGATCTGATGACTCAAACAATAAATACCTATAGCATTGTCACCAAGAGCGCATACATGAGGAATGCATTTCTAGAATCCATATGATGGTTATCTAGACTCTTTTCATTATTGAACCAATAGCAACATGCATATCTTATTTGTTGTGCAATATGACAAAAGCATCTTCACTAGATGTATTGGGAGAGCAATTGTTCTATTAGGGATCATACATATTGATGTAGATAGACCTTTTAGAACAAATTCTAAAAGTAGTTACTAGTACCTCATTATATTTACTAATGTTATTGATAGATATGGAAGTTTGAATTTAATGAAATACAAGTATGAAGCTCTAGAAGTGTTCAAGGGGTTGTGAATGAAGTATGTAACCAACTTGGTAAAAGTATTAAGATACTTCAATGTGATTGATGTTGAAATATTTCAAACCAAGAGTTTGAGAACCTTCTGGGAGATCATGATAATGTATCATGATGAGCTCCACCTGAAACACAGTGACAGTGTACCAGTAAGAAGGAATCACACCTTCTAGTCATGGTGAGATTATCAATAAATCTAGCTAATCTTCCAATTTCTTTTGGCCACATGCTTAACATTAAGTAATGTACCATCTAAAATAGTTCAAAAGACACCATATGAGATATTGAATGGGAGTTGTCCCGATATGTCTTCTATAAGGATTAAGATTGAAGGCTTATATAAGAAAATAGTTTCTTGAAGAGCTTTTTCCATAATCACATAAATGTTATTTTATTTAATACTACCTTTTATCCCAATCCAACAACAAAGGTGTTTGTTGCCAAGATGGCCGCATTCTTGAAAATGAACTTCATTCCAAAAGAATTAGTGAGAGAAAAGTAGAACTTGAAATGTTTGAGACCAACAAGAAAACTTTGAACCTAAAGAGGTACAATAGGAACAAGGAGAATCACAAATTGTTGTAGAATCTCAACTTCCTTATGTAACACACAAAACTCATAGTTCTAGTAGAAAATGCCTTGAGTTTGAAAGATCATGATATCTTACAACTGAAAAGGTGATGAGCTAATCATAAATGATGCGTTGACAACCTACAAAGAATCTATCAAGGGACCATAATCTGAAACATGGCTTGAGGTCGTGAGATCTAGCATAGACTCCATGTATACAAAAAAGGCATGACCTTGGTGGATCCACCTAAAGGGATTAAACCCATAAGGTGCATTTGGATCTTTGAGAGAAGACCAACATGGAAGGGTAGATTTGTTGCGAAGTATTTCAGACTAGTTCAAGGTGTTGAACATGATGAAGTCTTTTACCATTACCATGGTTAAATCCGTCAGGATAATGCTTGCTATTGCAACTTAGAATGACTAATGAGATTTGGGACATGGATGTTAAAAATGCATTCCTTAACTGAAATTGTTATAAGTATGTGTATGTGACACAGCCTAAAGGTTTTATAAATCCATTAATGCAAATAAAGTCTATAACCTATAAAGGTCAATCTTTGGATTGAAGCAAGCATCTCAGAGATGGAATCTTCTATTTGACAAAACAATCAAAGAGTTTGACTTGAGTTAGAATGAAGATGAAATCTATGACTACAAAATATTTAGTGAAAGCATATTAACATTCCACATAATGATGGGGAATGACATCATTATCCTGCGTATATTAAAATTTGGCAAGGAAAGTATCTTATCTATGAAGGGTTTAGGCAAAGAATCATATGAGATAAGAAGTGAGACCTATAGAGATAGATCTCGAAGGCTTCTTGACCTAAGAAAGAGCACATATATTGGCAAGCTATTGAAGGGGTTCAGCATGCAAGACTCAATGAGAGAAAACTTGTCCATTTTCCATGGAGCTAGTCTCTCAGGAGCCTAGTGTCCTATTTCTTGTGAAGAACAAAAACACATGGATAGATGTCATATGCATTTGTAATTGGGTCTATCTTGAATGTAATATTATGTACTTATTTTGTTATCTCATATGTATTTGACATGATGAGAGGATATTCAGTTACCTCATATGTACTGGATATGATGAGAAGATATATATATCTATATCTATATATATACATATATATACATATATATATACCTAGAAATCTCGATGTATTGTACATGACGAGGGGGTATATGTCAGATTCCTGTGAGAGTCACTAGACTACCGTAATGAACATCCTTAAGTGCTTGAGAAGCACTAAAAGGACCAGTTCCATGGGTTATGGTAATAAGGAAGAGTTGGGTGTAAAGGGTTACACAGATGCAAGATTCCAAAATGAAAAATAAAATTAGTGATCACAATCTATGTTTATGGTTGACCTTAAATGAGAACTGTAAGTTGGAAAAGGTTTTGAGCTAAAGACAATTGTTTATATCTAATAGAGAAGTTGAGTATCTCTGTGTTATGAGAACAACATAGGATATTGTATGGATCAAGAAGTTCATATGGGTGAACTTGTGTGAGCTTCCAACCATTGATGATATAGTAGAAATACTATAACAACTTTGGAGCTACTAGATAGGCTGAGAATCTTAGATAGTATACTAAGACACTTCCATCTCATGCAAAAAGCTTCACAATGAAGAGATGTCAAACTTGCAAAATACCGACTTGAAGCAAACATTGCTAAACCCGCAATAAAAGCTCTTGCACAGCAGAAACATGATGGACATGTTAAGATCACTTGGAATAATATTTGTGGGTTATTGACTCTAAGTGCAAGTGGGAGGCTATTGGTATGTATGCCTAGAGAGCCAATCATATGATGATTGGAATGGGGCATTAATACCTAATTTGATAATAACAAAGGTAATTTAATCTATTATATTTGTCACAACATGAGGTGATGAGACAAACATAGTAGATGTCTAAAGAATGATGATTACTTGATGACATATATCTTCAACTATGTGAATCAAACAATGAGATCATACGTATGATAAGAGTACATATATTCTTGTTATGTCCCTAGTTAGATATTATTGTGGAAGCAAAATAGATAATAGTAATACATAAGACTAGACTGTGTTTTGACTGATGATAGAGTCTCATTATTCATGATATGTGATATCAAGTCAAGCACACAAGTATATGTTAGAGAATAGTATATCAAACAGACCCACCGTGAGAGTGATACATGGAAACCATGGAATGGTAGTCAAAATCATCTCTCATATTGATAGTAGTGATTGTGGTTCTTCTTATACCTGAAGTCACTACATTAATTTCATGTCATTCATGTACTTTGACATCATCTAACATGACCCTAAATAAGGGTTTCCATAACGGTGATGCTTCAGTGCACTATGACACATGGGTTTTGAGTGTGAGTGATATAGATGGGATTTATCCCTCCTACAAGAGATTAATATCTAGGGACTCTTGATAAGATATACTGAGAAATGTATGTCCATACTCATGTGACTCAATATGTGATATGTGAGCCCACGTGCATCTCAGTCAATACGCTCTAGTTCAAGAAACATGGATTGAACATTGAAGAGGAGGACAATTCCATGCCTCAAGTTCAATCTAGATATCAGAGACAAAGGAACTATACGATCATGGTAACATTGATCATAGATTGTAGTTTGAAGTTGTTCTCCAGCTTTCTGAATTATTTGGATAGGAATGATGTGTTGCTAGACATCGCTCTTTTCTTGTGATGTCATAATTGGTTATGGAAATTCAGTACCAACATAATTTTGGACGTATAGGATCACACACATAGGAGTTTATTCATGAGTGATGTTTAGATTGATTACAAAGGTGTTTAGGTATTCGATTAAACAATTGAGGTTCAAAATTGACTGACTAAACTCTGAACCAATCGGTTCAAGTGTTGAACTGACTGGTTGGAGTGTCAGGTCAATTGGGATCAACATTAGTTGATCAATTGTTAAACCAGGGAGTGAAACGACCGGTTCACATAGTCAATCGATTAGTTCACAGGTCCCAACTGACCAGTTAATGGGATGAACTTTCCAGTTCAATGGTCAATTCAATTGGATCAAGGATTGGTGCTGACTTCATGTTGTGTGTTAAACATAAACTGAATATCAATGTGATTCAGAATAGGGGATTGTACGAACCAACTGATTCGCTGCACGAACTAACTGGTTCGTGCTTGAACTAACTGGTTCACCATGTGTAGGTTCTAGAAAATTCACAAATCTGTCTGTTTTGACTCCCATCCAGACTGGGAACCTTGACCCTGGCCTCTCCTATAAATATAGGGGTATCGGGGGCTTCTCATAACACAACAATTGTTCTGGCAATTATTGTTCTCTCTGTCTGTGGTAAATAATAGAGAGCCCGAGCAAGTACTATTTGATAAAGGGAGGGTTAAAAAGGGAGATACAATTGTGGGAGAGTGAATCAACTCTAGAAGGTTGATGTTTAAAAGGTACAACTCCTTCTCGTTGACTCTAGTACCAATGTGGAGTTCCCAGTGCTCCACTTGGACTACTCTATAGGTGAGAGGGTCTTGTCTGCTGTTAGGAGGATACCATCAATTGTTGTCTATGGTGCCAGACTAAGAGGTTGTTCATGACTAATATTCAAGTGTTGTTTTCACAATGCTATTGCAAGGGTAATGTCACTGGAATTGATCCATGACCAGGTATAACCTTGCAAGCTTTCCTTCCTAGATACATTATTGTTGATGTGATCTTGCTATTAAGGGGAATCGGGCTTTAAATTTTTGTTTCCACCACCTTATTTGTCTCCCTAATTTCCCTATAGGTGTAGACATCAAGAACCTTACAATGGGTTGTATGAATTATGAGTTGTATAAACAACATGATAAGTAACAAAGGTATAATGTCTCTAAGGCATTGTTTGAGTGCAAAATTATAGAGGGGGGTCCAGTAGAGCCCCATGTGCTCAATATGATTGGGCATGTGGAGCATCTAGAGAGACTAGAATTTCCTTTAGGTCAAGAGTTGGCCAAGGATATGAGCTTGCAATCATTTCTTGAATAATATAGCCAGTTCATTGAGTGTTATCACGTAACATGGCTAAACTATTGTCTGAGTTGCTTGACATGTTAATAAATGTTGAAGCAGAAAAACGTGTGATGGTGATAAGAGGAATAGAGTCCAGGGACAAAGGTAAGGCCAAGAAGTGTTCTGAGGCTAAGTTGAAGTGCACGTCTTCTGTACTCAAAATAAGGAGAGGGTTAAGAAAATCAAGGAAGATGAAGCAAGGGATATAGACCTCTACTTCTGGTATATACATAATTGAGATTATGTAACGAACCAAAACTTAGAATCTTACCCTATTCCATGATTAATAAATCTAGTAAGATCGGTTTCTTATATTTGACCAAACAAGGATAAATATTAAAATGTATTTACATAATAATTTAATTATGTGCCAACATGTAAATAAAATCATGAAATATGCTACTTAATTTTCTTTAATAACATAATGGCTAAATAAAAATGAATAGTATTCTTTGGAGTAACAATTGGTAATTCCATGTTCATAAATATTAATAATGTTCAATTATTAAAATAAATATGAAATTAATAAACTAAATATGTTAAATGTGTAAAATGAGGAATTTTTTGCATAATAGTAATATATAACTTTTTTTGTAACAACGTGAAATTAATGTGACTTTAATTGACGATTATCAATATATATATGTAGATAAATTGTTTAAAACTGTAATGGTGATATAACTCACAAATGGAAATTTTCAAAACTCTAATAGAATGGTAAAACATGTTCTTTGGGTCCCAATTAGCTTGGGTTCTGAGTTTTACATTGTTTGACCAATGATACTATCCACATTTTATTTAAAGAAGAAAATACGAGTTTTACTCCAAAATATTAAATAATATGTTTAATGACTTCAAAGTGTAAGTACATACCAAAGCCAAAGAGATGGCATCTAGATGGTAAAAGTACTGATGTAAGACTGAGAGGTCTCAGGTTCAAAACCCCCCTGCCACGGGATGAATGAATGGCCAATTTTTTTTTAAAAGTGTAAGTACATACCAAATTCAAATTATGCATACTAAAATTAGTCAATGAGTGAATTTCCTCATTAACTGAATAATCTTATTCATCCAAGTTTTATTTAGGATAGAGAATATAACTTATAGTTGAAATATTAAATAATATAGTAAACATTCCCAACATGGAAAATTAATGGCAAAACCTAACTCCTCATTTTTAGTTTTCTTGTAGGCCAAGTTTCACATCTTTTGAGTGTTCATAAATGCCTCAAATTCCTTATAAAAAGAAAATGAAAGATAAGGTCAAAAACATTAAATTTATTATTAAAAATAAAACATCCAATATATATAATAAACAATATAAACCAACTTGTATGGATTATATGTATACAATTAATGTGAATGTAATAAATAAATTTGTGGTATAACATAAAGGGAAACAATGTGGTACATGCATGTTAAATATATGGAATTTATCATGGTAGAATATATTAAAATGTATTTACTTTAAAAATACAATGGAACCAAGGTAATTGTAAAAATGTGGAATACAAGAGATATTTTAATAAACACAACAAACTTTGAAGAAAATATTCTCTCTACTTAATGTTTGGAAGAAAAAAATAAGTGAACGCAGTCGCGTTTACATATCTAAAGGAGACAAATATTTAAAGTGGCTATATATTTGCTTGGAAACACATAAACATTAACAAAATTTATATAATCAATCACTTAACTCAAATAAGAAATAATAACAATCTTGCCTTATTAAACCTCCATATTACCTCCTAAAGTCGTTACCAACAAGGGAAAAAAGGAAATGGTTTGATAGATAATGTTTACACCATTTTGATTTGAAATTCATGTGTCCATAATAATTAGTTTTGGATATCTAAATTTATCACCACCTATCCCCTCCACAAATAATTAATATAACATATATGTATTTATATAGTTGTCTAAAATTTGGAGTTTTAGATCTAACTTAATATTAATTAAATAGATATCCTTTTAGTTGGAATAAAATTGTTATACATGTTTTTAATGATTCTAACATCAAAAGAGAAACATTGTGAGAAAGTCATTTCATAATGGAAATAATAAGTGTATATGAAAGTTTGAAAGATGGAATAATAGAAAATAAATTCAATAATTATATGCCACACAATTGTACATTAACTTATTATACACGTAAACATTGAGTAAGTAATTACACAATGAAATATTTAGAATTCTCTTTATTAGAAATATAAAGGGAAATATATGACAAAACATATACATATATAAATGAAAGGGAAATGACATTTTTATGTTTTTCCTTTCTATCATTTGTTGAAAGAATACTTAACTTTTCTCCTTTTAAAATATATGTTTCATATTTTCCCTAGCAAATAAAAATAGATATGTTTCTTCCTACCCAAGCCAAATAGTCCTATATATAGACCCTGCCCATGACCTTCACGCACATAAAAATCACTTGATGAATAGGAAATGACTCCTAACCTTCTCTCTTATCCTCCTATTCAAATCCCTTGTATGAGTCGTCAAAGACTTGTAATCTCATGGTCATCCCTTCACAATCATTGATGTTTCAAATTTTTTATCCTTGACTTGGATCAAAGGTTTAAACTTTGACAAGTTGACAAACCTCTTTGAGGTATGTGCATCTTTTTTATTATCAAGTCACTACTATCATGACCATATATTATTTTCCATATGAGGCATGAGTAGATATTCTCTTTTTTAACATTATGAAATTCTTGTTTTCTTAGCCAATACTTATGGGTCTTCTAACCCTACATGATTTGGATGTTATCATCCTATTATTTCACATGGACTAAACTTAAACTTGCCTTTCCCTATTTATGTGCATGATTAGACTATCTTTATTTCTTGTAATGGTACATGCGTACAGCTATATATACTTGGGTGTGCTATCTCCACCCAGGGTGTGTTATATCCACCCATTATTTACATGGACATGATATCTCTACCCAAGGTGTGCTATCTCCACCAATTATTTACAGAGGCAAGATTTTTTACGCCTATGGTGTGCTATCTCCATCCATTATTAGTTTTAGGTTGAGATCCAATGGTGTCTCAAACCTGCTTGAAATAATCTTGGTCTTTGTTTGTTTCATCTACCATTTATATTTTGATATTGATAATGGAAAATCTTTAAAGGCAAGACTCCCTACTTGATATTTATTTAGTTAGATATGCCTTGTCTCTTGACCTGATATTTCTCTTGAAACATAATTCTCCTGATCATCCCTTATTTTGATGCTCTTCTTTTGAACTTTCTAAAGTAGTGCATAGTTATTAATGATTGCACATGCTCATCGTTTGTTGATGTCCTTTCCTTTTGTTTACCCCCTCCTAGGTGTTGTTTTTTTTCAACCTGCCCAGAGGTAGCATAACCCATGTGTTGAACATGGAGGACCTTACACGCATACGTGGACCTAGCTTATGAAGAAGACTCTTAATGGGAGATAGAATTGAGATAGTTGGATATCCCTCTACTTATATCCTTATGTTGTAACTTTCATGTAAACTCTTTATGGGAGATGATGATGTACTTTTGTAAAATTGAATATAGTCATAAAATATTATTCTATTGCTACACTCTAGTCATTCTCGTATACCATCATTTGAGAAATGTAAAAAAAATTATGTCTATTCCAACATACCTTTCATATATATATTTGGAATAGATTGATTCATTCCTCACAATTAACTATGGATTGGATCCCCTCTCGATTCCCACTCCTTACAGAACAACTTCACTACTTCTTCATCTTGGGTAATGGATGTCGGGTGTGGATCACACATTTTCTCAAATGTCAAGGATCTAAAAATGTGTAGACCTTTGAAGAAATGTGAGGTTGAACTGCATGTTGCTAGTGGAGCAAGAGTTGGTGTCATTGTAGTTGGAACCTATGAGTTGTCTCTTTCGAGTGGGCTTATAATAGAGTTAGAGAACTACTATATCATATTTGTATCTTATTTGGACAAGAATGGATTTGAATTTCTTATAAAGAATGTTTGATGTTCTGTTATTAAAGATGGGATCTTTAATGTAGTGCCCTAATGTCTTATAGTCTATACTTGATATATATGTAGACACACATGTATAACGTAAATATCAAAAGACAAAAAGTCGATAACTCAAAATAAACATACATTTGGCATTGTCACCTAGGGCACAAAAATGAGAAATGCATCTCTAGAATCCATAAAGATGATTATTTGGACTCTTTTTATTTTGAATCATTAGAGACATGTGAGTCTTATTTGTTGGGCAAGATGAAAAATACTCCCTTCACTAGAAACAATGAGAAGGCTAATGATCTATTAGGATTCATACATATTGATGTATGTGGCCCTTTTAGAACAAATGTTAGAGGTGGTTATCAATACTTCATTACCTTTACTGATATTTTTAGTAGGTATGGTTATATTTACTTGATGAAACATAAGTCAGAAACCCTTGAAAAGTTCAAGGATTTCATGAATGAAGTACATAACAAATTAGTAAAAGTATCAATGCACTTTGTTCTGATCGAGGTGGAGAATACTTAAGCCAAAAGTTTGAGGACCTTCTGTGAGCATGTGGTATCGTATCACAATAGAATCCACCTAGAACACCACAGCACAATTGTGTAACAAAAAGAAGGAATTGCACATTACTTGATATACTATAATATATGATGAGTTTTGTTGATCTTATGACTTCCTTCTGGGGTATGCTCTAGAAAGCGCAGTGTTTACACTTAATCGTATACCATCTAAATTGGTTCAGAAAACACCATATGAGATATAGACTGGGAAGCATCCCAAAATGTCTTTTAAGAGGGTTTGGGTATGTGAAGCTTATGTCAAGAAAATGTTTCCTGAAAAGCTTGGTCGTAGATCAGATAAATGTTACTTTGTTGGATATCCTAAAGAAACCAAGGGATAATACTTATATAACCTAATTGGCATCAAAGTGTTTGTTTCCATAGATGTTTCATTCCTAGAAAAGGAATTATTTCTAGATGAACCAGTGGCAAGAAAGTAGAACTCAAAGAAGTTTGATACCAACAAGAAAGCATTTAACCTATAGAGGTACAATGGGGACATAGAGAGTCACAAATTATTGTGGAATCTCAAATTCATCATGTAACATAGGAACCTCACAGATCTAGTAGGACACACATTGAGACAGATATATTTGGTTATCTAGTGACTCAAGAAGGCAAATAGTTGGTCATTGATGATGAGCCAAATACATACCTAGAAGTTGTAAAGGGTCTAGAGCCTGATAAATGGCTTGACGCCATGATATTTGTGATGGAATCCATGTACACCAATAAGGTATGGACCTTGGGGGATCCACTTGAATGGGTAAAACCCATAAGGTGCAAGTGACACTTTTCAATAAGAAGATTGACATGGATGGTAATGTAAAAACCTGTAAGGGCATATTGGTTACAAAAGATTTCAAACAAATTCAAGGTGTTGACTGTGATGAAACGTTTTCACCAGTTGCCATGGTGAAGTCCATTAGGATCATGTTTGACATTGCAACTTACTATGACTATGATATTTGGCATTTGGATATTAAAACCACATTCCTTAATGGGAATATTCTTGATGATGTGTACATGACACAATGTGAGGATTTTATAAATCCAAAGGATGCTAATAAAGTTTGTAAGCTACAAAGGTCAATTTGTGGATTGAAGCAAGCATCTTGGAGCTAGAATATTTGAATTGACAAAATAGGAAAAGAGTTTGGCTTTTGTCAAAACGAAGATGAATTTTACATTTGGAGAAGAAGTTACATTTGAGGGGATCTTATGCAAATCATAGCTCATACATTATAGCATAAGGTGCTTAATGTCTAAGGCATTGTTGTCATGCTTCCAATAAGCATACACCTCAACCCTAGGCGCATCAGGAGTAGGTTCCCTTAGCACTGGCATATCCAGGACATAGAGCTTAAGCTCATCATTGAGAACCTTCTCAAAGTTCAACATTTCTCCCACTATTTTGTTCAAATTGATAGCCCTCACTATCGATTCGGAAGATTGCAACGTACAACGTTCTAGTGAGATAAGATCCAAAATAATTAAGTTAATGCCTAGCCAACGTTGGAGATCATAACTAATTATTAAGGTAGGAAACATTTGCCAATTGATCTTATGTAATTTTTGGATAGATGGTTTGCACAACTCTTTTGCATAGTCCATCTGTATGGTTCTAGACACTTAATCATATTACGGTTACCTAGTTAAGCCTGACCCATAAGCCAAAATGATAGAATATGCTCCCTACTTTGGCTGACCCACATATCTACCATCACACTTCCATGAGATAGAAGTTGCACCATGCTTTGGTGTAACCTACACTTGATCAATCAAGCTTTACATGTGTGTTGCTTATGGAAAGTAACTTAGACTTAATATGCTATTTAGAGATTTTATATAAGTATATATACATATCCAATCACCATATACTTATAGTATGTACCATATACATGCTATATCCACAAATGAAAAATATGTAGAGTAGAAATACATGAGTGATGGTTTTGGCTAGTCTAATGAAATTCTTTAAAACCACAAAGAATTGCTACCACCTAAGGTCCACATCACATGTAGGAACTTGTACTGTGCAACCTGTACCATCCCAAATAGTCGTCTAAACCCTTCATTCAATCAGTTAACCTTCAGGTTGATCGGTTGGCTCCTCCTTTCGTCATCCTCCTTGGTCCTCCAATCAATCGGTTGGACCCTCAAGTCTGTAACATCCCAAATTTTCACATATGTAACTTAGATTTCTTAATGGAGTTCTTTTGATAAAAGATAAGTAATGATGATAGCCCCAGTTTATAAATTTCCATTTACATGATGGAAAATATGTGCACCAAATAACTCACGTGTATCTTAATATGCAAAGAAATGAGACATAACTCTTTTATTTTATCTTTCATATGATAATCCCTTCAAATATATGTAAAAAGATGATGAATAGGCCACAGAGTGTATAATGACTCTCCATCTCGAAATTTAAGTCAACTATTTCATTAAAAGAAGGATGACTCACTAAATTTCATATTTTAATACTTACAAACAAAAATAATGACCCATATGGATTTTATGAACAAGAGATGATCAAATCTATATATAATTGGATAAGGAGGTTCTTGAATCCCTAATAACTTAAGGTTACATTTTCATATCATTTGACTTTGCTTAACCATCTAAACTAATTAGAGAAGATTTATATAGGTTTTAATCAAAAAATAAGGTATTTAATTATCAAACTTAAAGTCCTGTTTTTTTTGGGTTGTCACAGGATGGGCATCCCATTGCAGATCGGACTAATGAACACAGACTTTTCCATGTACGGGGAGGTGTCACCTCCACCCAAGTCCTAGACGATCGGGATTCTACAGGGCACAGAGTCCTTGCACTTCCCGACCTCTCCCCCTACTACACCTTAGAGCAAACAAAACTATCCCTCACAATCCTCTCATCTTCTCAAATAGTTTCATCTGTAACACGATAGGGTTTTGTGCCCTGGAGTCTCTAGTTATCTAGACTCTCTAAGATTTTCCCTTGTTTCACCTTCCGTAGGAGACCCAACCTAGTCTTGGACAATACCTATAAACATAATCCCTTAAAAACACTCAATATACCCTCTGGAACAATTCCCGTCTCTAGAAAACCCGTCTGGGCCCCTGCGACACTTTCCCCTAACTCTATTTGCCTTCTCGAGAAAACTCAACTTTGGCCTATCATTCCCCTCAGCCTTAACCACCAGAGTTGACCCACAAACCCCTTGGGGACTCTCACGAAGCTTTCCCCTTCTTCAATTCATCCGACTAAAGGTACTATGCTTTCCCTTCTTTTCTTCTTGTTTGGAATCTCTTCAGCAATACTTGACTCCCTATTCATCTTGTCACCTCGCGTCTATGTAGTTACCTTAATCAAGTTTCCACACACTCACCCAAAACTCCAATTTTCTATATGGTTGTGTCCTTCTTAGTTTTTCCTCTGCAACAACACCTGCTCCCATGGTCGAGAGGTACACATCGGTATGTCACCACTGCCGGACCTGAGTCTGGGGCCTTTCGAACAGCCTTGACTGAAGGAATCCATCACCAATGTTGGAGCAGGCTGGTATTCATATCGAAAGCTCACGATCAGAGTCAACATTTTGGGCCCCATCCACGATTCTTCACTTCTCTTCTGGGAACAAAGATCCCAAGTGGTGGTTTTATGGTTTTGCCATCAATCAGATGTTATATATGTCTAGCTTGCATGGGCTATATTGGTTTTTCATCTGCATATTTGTTATCACATGTGCCCTTAGTCTTTGGACACATTTACCCTTGCTATTTTGATTTCAAGTAATGCTTGACATGGATTTTTTGGTCCTTTCAAACATTATTTACATCATTTGCATTTTTCTTTTAATTAAATGTCACGCCTATGGTTTCTTGTAATATGATTGGCCCATCTTTGAAAATTCATATCTAATAAACTGTTGGTCAGAAAATTTCATATAAATAGTCATTAAAAAGGATTTTTTGACTAGAACCCAATTACATTATTTTCAAACCTTAAATATATTATATCTATACATGTTTCCATAAAAACCTAGATTAGAGTTTTAGATTGTAATTAATATGGTAATTGATGTAAAGTATAATAATTTTAGGAGATCTAGGATTTTATCAGCATCAAGGGAATGAATAGGGATGCTTCAAGATTTGTAAGTGGATTCATGCACTCTGATTTAACAAGTATGATTCAAGGGTTTTTATTAGGTTGTGATTATGAGAATCCATTATAATGATATCAAATATATAGTTCTAATGGTTTCTTACAAGAAAATTTACTATGAATCAGATTATAGTTTTTAAAGATTTTCTTGTATATGATTATGATATTTAATGTAAATCCTTCTTAAATAATATTTAAGGATTCAAGTTGTTATGCTCAAGAATAATGTTAAGAATAAGATAGTTGATTAACGTTATTCATCAAGCTCCTGAAAGAAAAGTTACAGATCAAGCTCTTGAGAGCAATGTTATCCATCAAGCTCATGAGAACAATGTTACATATTCAAGCTCATGAGAGCAATTATTTATCAAGATCCTAAGAGCAATGAGCACTTTTGTGTCAGTATATTCAATCTCCTAAGAGCAAGGTTATGGAAGAAAGGCAACATAGTCAAACCAGGATGATAAAGTCAATGATAAAGAGAGATATAGATATTGATAGAGGATATGAAAGAAATTCAATGTTTACGATGCTTAATTCATATTTTCTCAAAAGTATAGTTTAATTTCAGTTCATATAATATTACTCAGTGCCACTTACTCTAATGTATTTTTTTTGTTTTTCTTTGCATAGTTGGGGATGCTATGTCCACATGACAGAAGGATAAGAACACATAGGCAAGGACCTTATACCTCAAGAAGAAAGCTAGGAGTCTAAATGTCACAAAACCATTTGTTACCCTAAATCCACACTCCTAATGGATACAAAGCCAAAGACGAGTGAACTTGGGCGTCTGTCTCTAGAATGGCACATAGTTTCACACAAGCAATATATATGAAAAAGTCAATAACAACATAAAAAGATAACAAGATACAAAATATGAAGACAAGAGATATGTACCCATTTCTATATTGAAGTTTACCCATTGGTGATTTGTTTCCAAACTTTAGAGCCTTGAGTGTAGCAGACCTTCATTTCGAAACTAAAAACCTGATAAACACAATATATTAATGCTAAAACATTAAGTATTCTATGAAAGGGCGAGTAAGCATAGCTTAAGTCTAGTAGAAAAGTTTCTTGTCTACAAACATCATAAAAAGGAAGAATAAGGAAAAGGCGTGAAACAGTTAATGACATTATTTTATACAAAATGTGTTTTAAGTGCATTTCCATTATACTTAAAAACATATTATGGTCATTGACCAAATTCCCACTGGAATGGTTCGTAAGGATGTTCGAGATTAGCCAACCCTTTTATCAACATGGTCCACCTTATCTTGACATCTCAAGTAAGGCGCCCAACCTTGTGCCCTTACCCCGAGAATACAGGTAGGTACACAAGGTTTTTATAATGGATAAGTTCAATTATGTTTGAGGTTTGTTCAACATATCTCAAGCAAAATTAATGTACTAATCATAGGTAACAAGTAGCTCAAACAAGTAATTACCTAGCCAAGCATTCATATGAACATACATAGAAACAAGCCAAAAACTTAGTAGGGTGAAGAGATTAAGTGTACCTTACGAGTAGTGAGCAAGATATGATATCTCTAGAGATCGTCCAGCCTAAGGGGACCTAAGATTCAAAAGATATAACATGGGGTCTTAGATCAAAAGGATTTTGGTAGTCTAAACATCATATGATTTCTTTGGATGTTCCTGTAGACCTAGGCTTCAAATAGATCAAACATCACTTGTAAAGTTCCCATCATGCATGTACCGATTCAATATAGCATAGGTATCAACATTAAGGTGTAGTTCTAGTCAAACCATCCACATTATAAATAACACTAGATAGATAAAGTTCGATTTGATTATAGGGGAAGCATGAGAATTGGATTATTATAATCGTCTATTCATGTAAGAACATAGTTAGCCATATTAGATTCATTCAATGCAATACTTCCACATATCCAAGTCATAGGATAATTAAGTAGAACAAGTTAGGATGTGGAAATATAGCATGACAATTGTACTTATTTGAAGTCATCAAGATATCATGGATAACATTAGATGATCATTCTTATAAGATTAGGGTGCCAAAGATTAACATGTACAATTAGAGAAAGTTCAGTATCATAGGTAGGTCATATGTAATTGACAAGCCCATGAGTGTGTTGCATGGTGGGAATCACAAGTCGTAATAGGGTATGATTTTAAGGCACACATAGGGATTGTATCATTTCTAAATCCACATTAGCACAAGGATTAAAGTTCCAAACATTTAATCATTTGAACATTACAATTAGGGCATAGTAGAGAACAAAGGTGGGGCCTTAAGTCATAAGAGTTACTAAAGTAAACCATAGAATAAGAGTTTAGTCAAACATTACACTTAGAATAATACATTTAGAATAATAAAGATTACTTATTTCAAGAAATAAAATGATTAGGGCGCATATAATCAAGTTGAGCATCAATCTAAAGATCATTTAACATCAAAATCCATGTTACACATGTTTCATGGTTTCTTTCATTAATAATGGTCATTAATATGAAAAAGCATGATAAAATTTGAATCAAATATCACAAGATATGATATGTTACTAATTTGGACCATCGAAAGCAAGTGGGCATATTATATGATCATAGTTAGGAATTAATCACCATTCAATGTAATAAAAGAGATTAGTGATGCCTTTTTCAACATAACAAGAGATACAAGTTGATTTTGTCTCTAAAAAAAGTCTATTGGATAGACCCCGTCGAGTAGATCAAAATTAATATATATATATTGCTCATTTAGCATAAGGAATTTAAAGTTATCATTTTATTAGTTTTGCCTCAAAAATAGAGACCATGGATCGTTGGATCTTGATCCAATGGTCATAGATGGCTCACAAAGCTAGGATGGTTGTTGACTCACCCAATAGTGCCTCCTAGACTCTCTCTGTCACCCTCCACATGTCGTTTGTGAGTGGTTGATAGAGGTTTTGCACTATTGCCCAATTGCACGCATACTGTGAGGGGTCGAGCATGGTCAATGGTCAACCGGCTCAGTGATCTGGACCCTTGATGTCGGAGCGCTCAAGATCCTACAGCCATGGGTTCCCCTCGCCTTGGCTCCATCTGCACGTGATAGGAGCAGCCGATGCGGTGGTCGTGGCTAGAGAGATAGCTGGAGCTCGGACGAAACATGCAGATGTAGGTACCACGAACCTTAGCAAGAGGCCTCCTGACCTTATCTTGGTCTGATGGAGTCATAACCACCCTTGGATGGTGCCAAAAGCCATCAGGGAGGAGGCGCCCATGTTGGGCTAGGAGGCGGCGCCATGGGAGGTTGAAGGAGGACAAGAAGTGCTAGGGTTCACAAAATAGCAAAAGAAAGGGTGCAAATGAGAGAGGGAGTTTAAATAGGAAGCTTTAGGGGCTCAAAAGTGTCAAAAGGGGTAGGAAAATGTGGTGCTAAATTTCCCTCTCCTTGCTTAAACACAAGGTGTAGGGAGGTTGAATAAGATGCATTGGCTGTCAGATTAGGGCACGAGTCCGTCGGGCTGAGATTGGCCTAAAAACAAGCAAAAAGGATAACTCTCTTGGCAAGTTAAGGGGCAAACTTGCAGCTGGGCCGCGTTTATGCATTGGTCCCAAAAAGGGTCGACCCAATTGGGTGAAAAGGCAAAAGTTCGAGCTAGAAATAGAATTAAATCAAGTAAAGTTCAAACATGCATATCTCTCTCATCCTAACTCAAAATCAAGCAAAATTTGGTGTATTGAAATCGTGAAAGATTTCTCTTCATAATGAGAACAATATTAGCATAGAGTGAGACATAAATATGAGATTGTAAGGGGATGAGAGGTGATATGTGTAAATATAGATGCAAACTTGTTTTACATCAAAATGAAGGTCACCAATCATCATGTGGATACCAGATAAACCCAAGAAGCATAAGAACATATGAATTCACAAAATTGATGATAAGAGTGGGAAATTAGTGAAAAGATGAAGTGCATATCACCTACATGAAGAGAGAGAGAAAAGTTCAGGTTATCACATCCTCCCCACCTTAAAATAAATTGTGTCCCCAAAATTAAATTAGGTCATCAAATGAGATAGGGTTTCCATATTATGTATCATAATCCACTTGGTATTATTTCAACATCCAAATATTTCAAAATCAAGCAATTGAGCATCGTGGATAAGGTAAAGTCACATTGATCATTAACTTGGTAAGATCATCACATAAATCACAAACTCAGAGAGATCATCCTATAGATCACAATTTTGGAGAGATCACATTTTTAAGTTAAAAAAATAGAACTCTTACATTAAGAGTACAACATGACTTTCAGTCCCAACATTTAGGGTTCTAGCTTATACATTGCCCTAGGTTGGTTCCATGATTAAGATTTAATATTTCAACAATTCAAGACCAGCATCACATTACAACATCATGATTTCATGCTCAAAATCGATGGAAGGCCTCAATTAGTCCACATGGAGCTTGCCCTAAGTCATAAATTGAGCAACTTCACATAATCATCATAGTCATAATTTTAAAATTTTGAGATTTGAGAACATGAAAGTCATTAGCCATATATCAAGGGTGATCTCTAGATCTAAATAGGTGATCATAGAAGTTAAGGCAATACCAAGATCAATAATCATGAGTCAAGATTTCATACATAAATATCAAGAGTCGAGTTTGAACATCAAATTCATAGGTCCAAACATTTCTAAATTAGGGTTTAGGTTCTTATTTAGACCTTAGGAGTGATCATTCATCCATATACATCAAGCGAGCAATAATCAACTGACATTTTGAGCATTATTCAGCAGTTCATGGCATCAACATCATGTTCATTTTCATGGTGTGGAAAGTTGATGAATGATCTAAGCCTATGTGTTTATAGGAACTTTACCACAAGCTATAGTCAACATCATCATGTTTCAAGATCATCATTAAATTGAGATTCAAAATCGAATATCAAAATCATCATGGGTGTAACCTATTAGAGACTTAGGTCAAGAAATCAAAATAGCATGAAAGGAGTAACCTTTCCAAGCTCTAAATAATCTACAAGGTGAAAAATTAGAGGTAGTCAAATAGGGATGTGACTTAGGTTAGGGAAGTCACAAGTCAACTACCACCCTAATCTAGCACACTAGTCCATATTAATCACGAGTCATGAAGCATATCCAAATAGGGAGAGTAACAACTATCAAATTTTATTACACAAGATCATGAGTCAAATATCAAGATCATTAATAGGGAAACCATACTTCAAGATTTTGCAATATCAAGGTCAAATTTCATTCCCTTCTTTTCAAGATCAAGGTTTGGGTAGATTTTAGAAATTGAGAAGTCAATGGGGAACTCATGAGTTTGAGCATAAAAGGGATAGATTTAGATCCATGCCCATTATATTATTCAAATTTGAGTTTACAAAGAGGATTAATAGTCAATAGGGATTTTACCCTTGTAACTAGTCTTCACATCATAATCTAGGCATCTGAAGACATGGTCATATCAGAGTATTCACATGATACATATCAATAGGGTGATTTTTTCTTAGATATGTTTGGGGTTTGATCAAAATAGGGACAATATAGGTTTAATCAATAGGGACCCCATCCACATGGGGTATAGAACAAGAATTCCACTTATCTCATCATATCACAAATTTACCTCAAACATAGAAAGAACTTATATTTGATTGGGTAATATTGAGTTTTCATGAGTACGTCACTTTCAAGAGTACTTTCTTACATCAAATAGGGTTTTCAAGTTAAGATCATATCATAGCATGATTGTGTTAATAAACTTTCACAATTTCAAATGAGTTTGACCTTTTCCATGCGTAACTTACCCATAATCAAGACGTTGTGTGTATAAAATCAAGAGAGAAGAATCACATGAGGGGATAATAAGACTAACTAATCATCATCTACTTGGGTGGCTTAGGTGGTCTTTAAAGAAGAGATGTGATGCTAGAAAACTCTCTAAACTTCAAGAAAAGGATTTTAGTCCTCCCTGGGTTCTTAAGATATGGTATGCCTTAAACACATATAGAGGCTTGTGTGTATGGATCTGATACCATTTGTCATTGAACCATTTGTTACCCTAAGTCCACAATCCTAATGACTACAAAGACAAAGGCAAGTGAACTTGGATGTTTGTCCCAAGAATGGCACTGTAAGGAGTGGGACCCAAGAGGGGATCTACTCCCTACTAAAAATTGAAGAATAAAACACCCATTCCAAACACACTCAAAGGTATGTTGGCATAAGTGTCAAATTTTCAAATTTCAATAAATGGTATTCAAAACAACCAAAGTGTAGAAGTAGAATTAAACAAATAACTATATTCAATTTTTACAAAACATTACAAAAGTACATTATAATATCCCATAAGGGTTTACATGTATGGTACAACATAAGGATCAAAGTAGAGGGAAGTATAAACTACTTCAAATATGTCCCCAAGAAACATCTCTAAGAGCTAGTCCATGTTGGAAGCTATGTCCTCCTTGGTCATTTTCAACACCTCGATCTAAACCTGTGTGGCTGGGAAATCACCCAGCAAGAGAGAGAAATACAAGGTATGTGTCAAATAATGAACAAGAACAAAATATAAGGAAATAACATGAAAGTAAATGCTAATATTTCATCATAAAATGAAGAGAACAAGAGTATGAGGCATAATCGGGTAGTTTCTTGCCATATCAAGAAAAACAATACAAAGTTTTACATGCATGATTAATATTGACTACATTAATGATGTAGGGTTGAGGCACCTATCGGACCTCAACCTATAGGTGAGGGGAGAGTAGCACATTCTCAGTCACCTACACAATTTTATAAGGGGAGAGTAAACACATTCCCTAGGGTGAAAAAATGTGCCCTATCTATGGGTGGTTGTACAAAAGTACCACTACTATAGCTAAATAGTATAATAAAATCAACATGCTAAAGAGAACTATTGCAAGTAAAAGCATCATATATTTGAAACATGGTAGTGGGGTACAAGACCCAAGAAATAGAATATCATTATTTATTTTGAGGCAATTTAAAATAATCATGAATAGAGGAAATAGGGTTCATTAAAGCCTCATTAGGGAAATATAGGGTTTGGTTATAATTATCCCAACATAGGGTATAAGGAATGCACATACCTCTCTTATTAATACCAATAACTAACTTTCACCAGTTTAATTGACTCCACGTTCCACTTTGCCTATGCTCAAAGTATTAACATGTATTAGAGTACATAATGCACATTAATGTATAGAAACCCTAATTTTAGACCTTTTAGAAGAACTTAGATTTAGACTATAAAAGCCTCACCAGTGAACTCATTAGGCTCTCCTGATCAAGAAATATATTTTATGTTAATTTTGGAGTTGTGATGATTCAGATGTCATTTTTATGGATTTTATGTATATTTCCAAAAATCACCCTTCGTCAAACCTCAAAATAAGACCTTGAAAATATTTTTATTAGATAGAGATTAATTTTCAGATTCCAAAACATATATATTTGTAAAATTTGGATAAGTGAATTAAAAGATATGAATTTTTCAATTTGAACCAATTTGGAAATGACAAGTCAGAAATCTTCAAGAGAGAGGGAGAGAGAGAGAACACCATTTGACCCAATATCAGGGTTGTATTTTCATAGGTAACCAAACTAGAGCTTCTAGAGAAGGTGAAACATCAAGAAACCAAAACCTGAGAAGAACGTGGTAAATAGAGATGGAGATCATCGATTTTAAACATAGAAGCATGAGTTTTAAGCATGTAGTAAGCAATATATGAGAAGGGGGTTATAAAACTCACCTCTAGGGAAGGTGGACAGGTTCAAGAAGAAAGGTTCCTGAGCTAGAGAGTCTGATTTCTCCAATAAATCTCCTATCTCGAGCAAGAAGCACCTTCTCCTCTTTAGAGGTGAAAAACACTAGCAAAAGAACATGGAGATGAGGTGTTTAAGGGCTCTAGGTGGGGTTTCACCATGGAAGGCCATGTTTTTGACCCAGTAGAAGGTGGAAGGAAGACGAAAAACATGAAAACAAGGAAGGAAAGGAGGAAACTTACTAGTTTTTGTCGAAATCGCCAAGAAGGAGCCTTAGAAACCCTAAATAGAGAAAATTTGGAACCCTAGGAGCCTTCTTCACCAAGGTAGGCACCCTCTTTTACCTTGGGACAGTACCTTCATGGCCAAATAGAGTAGGAACGGTTATCTAAGATGGAGGAAAGATAAGGAGAGAAAGAGTTTTTGAATTAGGAGGTGGAAAGGGGTAGATATGTCTTTATAAAGAAGGAGTCAAGCATGAGGTGTCTATGGGACTTTCCATGTGTCCTTAGCCTAGGGCTTCATGGCCATGCAAGAGGACATCTCATAGGGGCTTCTTGAATATCAAATGTTGGTTCTCAAGGACCATGGAGACTTCTAGGCCATACCCACCGACCTCCAATCAAATAAATAACCCCATTGGTTGATAGCTTCTAAAGATAAGCTCATTTATAAAGAGGGTAATCCCTAAAATGCCCTTGGAGACAAACACCTTCAAACTAAGGTACAACTAGGAGCCACATGGCCCAAAAAGCTCGAGAATAATAAGGAAACATATAAGGATCATAAGGCATGTGACAATTTGGGAAAAAAAACCTCCCAACTGGGTAAATTATAAAAAAGTCCAAAATGTGCATAAAAAGTGTATAACTTGCACAAACAACGTCCAAATTGGACCAAACTTGAAACTTAATATTATATCATGATTTCAAAACACCTCAAAAGGTTATACTAAGGTTTATAGAACTTAATTATGGTAATAAAGCTTGTTCAACACACTAAGCAAGGTTTGGGGCCTTACACTTCTAGCATGAATTTATTTACCATTGTTCCACTTAAGTGGTGATTTTGCATTTAGATCCTTAAATAACATTTCACTAAGGTATTTGTACATAAACCCTTTTATGGGTACAAATAGAGAATAAATGTTCACCAAACCACTATAAATTCCACTAATTAAACATCAAGGACATAAAGGACATAAATGAAAGGGGAACTTGGGAAAAAGTATTATATGGAGATTACATCTAAGATTTAGTATGTTACAACACTTCACCCCTTAGAAAGGATTGTATCCCCAAAATCTCAAGAAAAAATATAAGGGTGAGTACGTAATATCCCAACACTAAACTCCCAGGTTGTTTTCATAAAGCTTCCACCAAAACTTTCACTAACTCAAACTCCTTGTTTTTTAACTGCTTAATTTGGGAGTTCAAAATCTTCTCAAGCAACTCCACATAGTTCAGGTTCTCATGGATCACTGGGGGTTCAACTATTAAGATTCCTTTTTATTAGATATAACACAATTAACATTTTAGGCCTATTAATATTATATTCATCATGATATTATATCATCCTTATTATTCTTTTAATTATGTCATGTTATATTTACTTTATTGAAAAAAGAGTTGTATTTTATTATTATACACAAATTCATATATATTTTTTATTTATCTTGTTATGGGTTTTAGCACAATTAGGGTTTACTCAATTATCTCAATATACTTGATTATTATCCTTAATAATTTGGATTTAGTCTCTGTTATTAACATGTTGAATTATAACAGACTATTTTGCATGAACTAAGACATTTTATCCAATTTTTTACAATTAATCCAAATAATGTCGCATTAATTACTTATATCTATATTAAACATTGTCACATTACCTTTTTTACGTTAATGTCATCATTAATCATTTTCTCATATTTATTCACTTCTTATTATTGATTATGCACATTTATGTGAATCCAATTACTTCTTATCCATATTGAAGTCATCATATGTATTTTAGTGATCAAGGTGGGACATATTATATATTAATGATCTGATTCACATACTAAGTATTGATTAGGTGATTAATTATGTGTGTATTAGAGAACAAGGTGATATGCATTTCATATTGATGACCTGATTAATCTATGATTACAACTTAGGGTTAGGTCAATACGATCATTATTCTTCATCTATAGATTCTTAATATGCATTAAATCCAAGAATAGGTTACAATTATCTTGATCATCATTTCATTTGGGTTTATTGGTCCAAGACATGTTTAGCATCATGTGTACCCAATATTAGTGTTAATATGTGAGTTACTCATATTATGTGCATTAGATATTTATTAGGGTTCAAACATGTGAACTATTCATTAAATGACCATTAAATGTTCTTTAGGATAACAAAAAGCATGTGGGGTTACAACTATAACTTGTTTGGTCAAAACTAAGGATCCAAACAAACTATCCTCCTAATCATGGAGTTAGGGTTTCTAGAGTTAGTGTAGTTATATTTCGGTATGTTACATGATTCCATCCCCTTAAAAAGGATTTCATCCTTAATATCTAACTACCCAAACATCATCAAACTAACTACTCTCCACCCCTTAATAGGTTTCACCTACCAATATAAACTAATCTAGAGGTAAAATGGTGAGTCTAACTAAACCATGTACAAGATCCATCACGCTTCCACTACGGACTCTGATTGCTTACTAAACACCAAACTGTAAAGTCTAGGTTATTAAGGATAGACTATCCAAACATGTGGTTCTACGGGACATAAGAAAACTATAGGTATCCATCCTCAAACAAGTCATTATATATGAAAGACAAGGTCAACATATTAGGTTCTCAGGAGTATCGAACTTAGGTGCTGATGTAGTCCTATTTTAGGGCTCCATATTGTACTATTTTGGACTTTCTTCACATCTAAACATAGTAGAATGCAAGTTAAATTCCCCAATATGAGTATTATTGTCAAATGCACTTATGGACGTTCTTTGCATTATTTGTAGGTACTTTGACCATGCTTTGGATGGATGAGAGAGAAGGAAGGAGTTATAGGGTTCCTCCACTCATGGAGGGGGTCCAAAGAAGGCCCTGAAGCTCCCTCAACCTACCCCTAATGGTCGAGATTTGACCTCAAGCAAAGAAATCCTTTGATGATGAAGATTGAAGCTCATTTTTCGATTGAAGACCCCAACACGGCTGTGGTACCAAGGAACAGTCGTGCTGGCAGATGCATAAGTTACAGGGAAATTCTCAAGATGTGCAGGCTACAACAACTTAGCTACCACGGCTGTGCTACCCAGCACGGTCATGCCATGAAGCTCCCAAAATGGTTTTCCTACCCAGCACAGTCGTTCTAGATGAAGACAGAATGGGCGTGCTTGTGGGAATGACCTCCTCTCAAACTCCACCACCAAGGCCATGCTACCTAGCATAGTCGTTCTACCTAATCCTCACCACAGTCATGCTGCCCAGTACGGCCGTGCTACCAGCCTCCATTCCACTGCTTCAACCTATGATTTTGCCACTTTCTTGGAACGACCATTCTCCACCACCACGGTCATTCCCACTACTACCCACCATGGCCGTGCTGCCCAACACAGCCGTTCTACCACTTAAACCCTACCATTTTCTGCACTATTTTTTCAACAATGACCCTACTTACCCTAGTGCTTCCACCACCACCTATATATACATAGGTGGCGGCTGGGGCACGAAGGTTAGATCCCCTAGCTGCCATTACTCCTCTCCACCCACTCCTTGGGCATTCATTGCATCCTACTTGCATTTATGCTCTCCATCCATCATTTCCACCTCATTTCCACCTTGAAACCTAGATTTCTAGGTTTTCTTCCATAATCCCCCATATTCTCATGCCCATCTACACCATTGGAGGAGAGAGGACGTCCCCAAGCTGCTAGGAGGTGAAGAAGGTGGATTCTACTGCAAGCTCCATGGAGTTCTACACCCTTGTTCCCCTTTCGTTTGCTATTTCTTTGATCATGTCTAGCTAAGCCCCTAGTGGTAGGCTGTTTGGGGTTAAAATGTGACTTTGATACCATGTTGGGGGGGGGGGAATAATTTGTAACAAACATGATTTCTATCTATGATGGTTACTTTTGCTTCTATCTCATTTCCTATTTTATTGCATGTGATTTGTTCTTATAACATGGATTGCTTGCTTTGAGATGTTTGATGACACTTAGCTTCTAGGAGGAATTAGAGTGTATGTATCAATCTTAGGAATGGCTCCTAGATCCAATTAGTGGATCCTTGTCTAGCCCCTTTGTTCCTACATACATATCCCTACTTCTACAAGTGAGTGTGAGATCTAAGTGGCTAGTGTAAGTGTGATTAGTGCAATTGCTTAGAGATTTCTAAAGGCTAGATGGCTAGTGGCATGAGGTGAAAAACCCTCATCTCTACTCCCACTTCTACCCTTGGCTCTCAATTTCCCTAATACCATTTACCCTAGAGACCTAGACTTGACAAGTCCTACTATAATTACACCTAACCCTAGTTCTCCAACTAGTAGTATAGGGTACATTCTAATAGCACTTGCCTTGTTGTTTGGTTTGGTAATCTAGATAGAATTGTGATATTTGTTTGCTATGTTGACACCCCCCAACTAATATCAAACCACATCCCCAAATGGCCCACCTATATAATATCATTGATTAAAACCCACTTTTCCTTCTTAGCTTGTTCATGCTAGTCTAGTTTAGTTGTTGTTACTTAATCTTGTTAATTGCTTAGCCATACTCTTTAGTGTTAACTTAGGCTCTTTCTCTCTCTTGTGGTTAATTTATTTCTTAGTGCCAATTGCTCTACTAGTGTAGTGTAGTTAACCTTTGCTCTTGTTTGTCTAGTTGCTTAATCTAGTTCCTTAGACTTGCTTGCTTAGGATAATTTAGAGTTGTGATAACTTTGATTTCATAATTGCCTTTACTTGCTTGTTCACCTAGTTTAACAACCAAACAAACCATTTTAAACCCTTCAACCCTAGTCTTTGTAATAGGAATGTAGCCAATGTGAACCTAGATCTAGTGCCCCCTCTGTCCCTGAGGATTGATCCCTACTCTTGCCAATCACGTGTACTACAATAGTACCTCGTGCACTTGCGGGTGACCTATTTAGTTTTGTGATCGAATTTTGTTAGGGTTAATATAAATTTTGAAAAATCCACATGTGTGTTCGAGTCCTATGGAGTGCATCTAGTCACCCCTTGTTGGCTAGTGTGTATGCCTCTAGCTCAGATGCACCAAGCTTTCTGGTGCCGTTGCCGGGGATAGAGGCGCTCATCCTAGCTAGTTAGTGTAGCTTAACTTTTCCTACTGCCCTCACCATTGCTATTCTTTATTCTTTGTGTTACTTTTGCATCTTGGTTTGCTAACTTGTCCTTTTTGTTTAATTGTGCCTAGTGTATGTAACCAACAACCCTTTGAAGTCAAGATGGTAGACTGAGATGTATGAGCCCCTTCAATACCTCAACCTCCCTACATGATGAAGATACTTGAAGACTTTAAATCTCATAAAGATTCATTTGGGAGGTTCTACTAATCACTCTGCCAACAACATGGAGGATCCTTGCGAAGATGTCCAAGTTCTAAAATCCTATGACATTCAGAACAACCAAGGCTCCATGTCAAGCTCTTACACTTTAGAATGGAGAAACGGTCCAAACTTTTCATGGGAACCACAAGGAGACCGTGAGCCAAGAGACAACTCCATGTTTGAAGAAGAAGTTCTTGCAAGGTTGAGAAGCCTTGATGAAGTGAAGAGAGAGGTGTCCTTTCATGGAAAAACCATTGATCAGCTTGAGAAAAGGATGGATGAGATTTCCCTTTCACTTGCCCTTTGTGAGGAGGGAAGACCCCTTTCCCAAACTATAGCCAACCCAAACAATGCAAATAGTTCTATGGGTTCCCCTCAAGTTATCTATGATCAGCCACCTCCTCAACCTTCATAAAACTTCCAACACACCTCACAACCACCACCACAATATCAACCACAAGAGACACCCCCAAACCAACCACCTCCACAACAACCATCCTACATCCTTTACAATCCTAATCCACCACTACCACCATTGCCACCACAACCATCACTTGCTCCCCATCCTCCCCATGAGCAAGTGGATACAATTTCAATCTTGAGGTGACAAGGTTATAGAGGAGCTCAACACGGGAGGGAATCAATTAGACAAATGTCATGATGGAGAACCCATGCCGCAAAGTCCTTGTGAGAGTGCAAAGTGCACTAAAAATTATACAGTCCTACCAGATTTTGAGAAGATAGAATCTTGTATCCCACCTTCCTTTGAGATGACACCACCAAGTTCCCCAATTTCTGATCCAAGACACCCCAATGTGATATTTTTAGGTTCAAAAGTATCCAACGGGATGGAAACCCCTTTCCTTGATGCCTACAAAGATCCATTCCTTAAGGGAAAGAAAAATTATAGCATGAAAATTCTAAAGGTCTCAAGGCTGATTAAGAAGATTAGGGGGAAGTTGTCCACGAGAAACATGTTGAATGAGCTGAAAAGTTTTGTTGATGAGGATTCTTACTTTGAGACCTATGATGATGACCCTAGAGGAGAGACATATGAAGAAAGACACTTGAGGAACTCGCATAACCCTTGGGAGGAAGATCAAACAATGAAGGCATTTGAGAGGATTTCATATGATGGGGATGAAAACATTTTGCTTTTGGATAATGGTTGATTGACGGAGGAACAACAAGCCTAGCTAAAGGCTCTAAATTTAGCGCTAGTGGGAGGCAACCCACGTTGGTTTGAGACTCTTTCTCTCAAAAACCTTCTTTTTTCTTGATTATACTTTTTTTAAGAAACACACACACACATACTATACTTGATAGTTTTTCTGTTTGTGAATCATGTTAGTATAGGTACAAGGAAGAAAAGGTGATGCACAAAAAGTCTAGCCAAGGAGAAGACCAAAGTTCAAGAGAACATTGCAAAATAGTAGAAAAACTACATGAAGGAGTCCAGAACAGTCATGCCACACAGCACGGTCATCTGACTGGTAAGACAAAATGGCCACGCTGCTTAGCATGGTCATAGTGGTCATGCCCTGCTCGCCTAGTGCTACATTGATCACTCCATCTCTTGGTGGTTGTCTTTTGTGACTCCATGCCCTTTACCCTACTATTATACGCTTCTATTTTGTGCTGAAGTCAGCATGATTTAAAAGTTTGGGGTGTTAGGGCGATAAGACCTTCTTTCACTGCATTTTTATCTATGTACCTTGTGCTAAATTTTTGCAAGATGATCAAACAATTTGACTAACATTCATACTTGTCTATCCTGACCTTGTGTGTCTGCTAGCATTCATGCATACATGTGGTATATTTTCATGCATTTTTGTGTAATTTTTCAAAAAAAACTATTTTTTCTCTTCCATGTCATGCATTGCTTTTCCATGTACATTTTTGTAATTTTTGTGTGTTTAACTAGGATTTGCTGCTTTATGTTTAAATTCCCTAAAAGTTAGGTTTAGATGTGATTGAAGGCAAATTGGCACCATTTTGGCCAATTTTGCCCTAACTTGAAGGTTCTTGCCTAAAAGCATGTTTTGACTTAACATCCACTGTTTGAAATGAAATTTTTAATCTTTTGACAAATGCATGCCATTTTCTTAGATTTATTGCTATATGGTCTTGATTGTTGACTTTTTACATGTGTACCACTTCTATTAAGTTTGTGAGTGTTTCAGTTCAATTATGAATTGAGCAAGCTACAAATGCTTAGAGCATATGGAATCACTTGATATAAATGTGAACATCATGTTGTTCTATCATGTGGTGTGATCTCATTTGATGAAGTGTTGGATTATCTTTCATGCAAGGAATCTTATGTTGAAGACTACATTAATGACCCCTCTTTGAACCGACTCTTCTTTCACCATCTTCATACCCCTCTGCCTCATGAAAGGATGCCCTAGTGCACAGAATCAGCCTTGGCCACCTCCAAAAGTTTGGGGTGGCCATATCTATATCTCCCTGCTTCACTCTATCCACCATATGCCCAATCTACACCAAGGGCAAAGAAAATAAAAGGATGCTCCTATTTAAGAACATTCAAATAAAGAAAAGATGAGTGCTCTATGTAATAGCACTCCAAAAATCTTTCTACAACCCTTTCTTCTATTTTCATAATCGTTGATCTAGAAAACATCAAATCTAACTCACTTTACCCTTTTCTACTGCCATGTGGGTCATTTGGTGTGGTTTGAGGCATAAGATTGAATTCATGAAAGTGAAACAACACTTGTAGTCATCTTTAATTAACGCCAACATGAAACAGTTTACCCTGAATGATATGAAGGACAAATGGATAGCTTGTGTATTCTATGCTTTATATTTGAAGTTTGTATGCTCAGTGCTCATTTCATGATTGGTGTGTGAAAGAGGAGAGGAGAGAGGTGGAACACATGCATTTCGTCACTTCCAAGACCATGTGGTCAATAATTTTATGTTGCTATGCAATTGTCCTTCTTGTTTATTGAAAGAAAGCTGAAAAGAGAGATTAAGTTGGAGCACACTTGAGGACAAGTATGATTTAAGTTTGGGGTGATGATGTAGTCCTATTTTAGGGCTCCATCTTATGCCATTTTGTACTTTATTCACATCTAAACATAGTAGAATGCAAGTTAAATTTCCCAATATGAGTATTACTGTCAAATGCACTTATGGTCATTCTTTGCATTATTTTTAGGTACTTGGACCATGCTTTGGATGGATGAGAGAGAAGGAAGAAGTTCTAGGGTTCCTCCACTCATGGAGGGGTCCAAAGAAGGCCCCAAAGCTCCCTCAACCTACCCCTAATGGCCAAGATTCGACATCAAGCAAAGAAGTCCTTTGATGATGAAGATTGAAGCTCATTTTTCCATTGAAGACCCCAACACGACCGTGGTACCGAGGAACGGTTGTGCTGGCTGATGCATAAGTTATAGGGAAATTCTCAAGATGTGCAGGCTACAACAACTTAGCCACCAAGGCCGTGCTACCCAGCACGGCCGTGCCATGAAGCTCCCAAAATGGCCGTGCTACCCAGCACGACCGTTCTAGATGAAGATAGAACGGGTGTGCTTGTGGGAACGAACTCCTCTCAAACTCCACCACCACGGTCGTGCTACCCAGCACGACCGTTAATCCTCACCACGGTCGTGCTGCCCATCACAGCCGTGCTATCACCCTCCATTCCACCACTTCAACCGATGATTTTTCTACTTTCTTGGAACGACTGTTCTCCACCACCACGGTCGTTCCCACTACTACCCACCACGACTGTGCTACCCAGCACGGACGTTCTACCACATAAACCCTACAATTTTCTACATTGTTTTTCCAATAATGTCCCTACTTACCCTAGTGCTTCCACCACCACCTATATATACATAGGTGGTAGCCGGGGCACGAAGGTTAGATCCCCTAGCTGTCATTACTCCTGTCCACCCACTCCTTGAGCATTCATTGCATCCTACTTGCATTTATGCTCTCCATCTACCATCTCCACCTCATTTCCACCTTGGAAACCTAGATTTCTAGGTTTTCTTCCATAATCCCCCATATTCTCATGCCCATTTGCACCATTGGAGGAGAGAGGGCATCCCCAAGCTGCTAGGAGGTGAATAAGGAGGCTTCTACTTCAAGCTCCATGGAGTTCTACCCCCTTCTTCCCCTTTCTTTTGCTATTTCTTTGATCGTGTCTAGCTAAGCCCCTAGTGGTGGGCTGTTTGGGGTTAAAATGTGACTTTAATACCATATTGGGGGGAAATAACTTGTAATGAACATGATTTCTATCTATGATGATTGTTTTTGCTTCTATCTCATTTCCTATTTTATTACATGTGATTTGTGCTTATAACATGGATTGCTTGCTTTGAGATGTTTGATGGCACTTATCTTGTAGGAGGAATTGGATTATATGTATCAATCTTAGGAATGGCTCCTAGGTCCAATTAGTGGATCCCTAGCTATCCCCCTTTGTTCCTACATACATATCCCTCCTTCTACAAGTGAGTGTGAGATCTAAGTAGCTAGTGTAAGTGTGATTAGTGCAATTGCCTAGATCTTTGTAAAGGCTAGATGGCTAGTGGCATGAGGTGAAACTCCTCATCTCTACTCTAATTCTATCCTTGTCTCTCAATTTCCCTAATACCACTTTCCCTAGAGACCTAGACTTGACAAGTCCTACTAGAATTACACCTAACCCTAGTTCTCCAACTAGTAGTATAGGGTACATTCTAATAGCACCTGCCTTGTTGTTTGGTTTGGTAATGTAGATAGAATTGTGATAATTTCTTGCTATGTTGACACCCCCACCTAATATCAAACCACATCCCCAAATGGCCCACCTACCTGATATCATTGATTAAAACCCACTTTGCCTTCTTAGCTTGTTCATGCTAGTCTAGTTTAGTTGTTGTCGCTTAATCTAGTTAGTTGCTTAGCCTTTCTCTTTAGTGTTAACTTAGGTTCTTGCTCTCTCTTGTGGTTAACTTAGTTCTTAGTGCTAATGGCTCTACTAGTGTAGTGTAGTTAACCTTTACACTTGTTTGTATAGTTGCTTAATCTAGTTCCTTAGACTTGCTTGCTTAGGATAATGTAGAGTTGTGCTAACTTAAATTTCATAATTACCTTTACTTTCTTGTTCACCTAGTTTAACAACCATATAAACCCTTTTAGACCCTTCAACCCTAGAATCCACAATAGGAATGTAGCCAACTCTAACCTAGATATAGTGCCCCCTCTATCCCTGAGGATTGACCCCTACTCTTTCCAATCACCTATACTACAATAGTACCACGTGCGTTGCAGGTGACCTATTTAGTTTTGTGATCAATTTTTGTTAGGGTAAATATAAATTTTGAAAAATCCACATGTGTTTTCGAGTCTCGTGGAGTGCATCTAGTCACCCCTTATTGGATAGTGTGTACCCATCTGGCTCAGATGCACCAAGTGCCTAAGGTTACTATCGTGTATAGGCATGCTATTTCTAACAGTCAGTATCAACTCAAGCTAGACATGTATCATATGGATACGGGAGTCCTCATAAACCAAGCTAGTGGTGCAGAGGAAAATCTTGCCAGTCCTCGAACCTTGATCCTTTCTAGACACCTTTGCTTTCAACTTAAGCCCTAATAGCTACCTAACATGCTCATCACATTATGGTTAACGAAACAAGTTTCTAATGTGAAACTCTTATGATCCTACATCAATCTTTCATCATCTCAAGTGTATCATAGATCAATTCTAGGGCAAACATGTCACTTAAAGAGGAACTACATGAGGAAAGGGTTCTAATTAGGGAGACAAAATTGAAATTGTTAGATTCTGACTACCATGGGATCTAATAGCATGTTGTAAGGAATGGGACCCGAGAGGGGATCCACTCCCTACTAAAAATTTGAAGAATAAAACATCCATTCAAAACACACTCAAATGTATGTTGGAATAGGTGTACAATTTTCAAATTTCAATAGATGATATTCAAAACAACCAAAGTGTAGTAGAGGAATTAAATAATATGACTATATTCAATTGACATAAAAGATTACAAAAGTACATCATAATCTCCCATAAGGGTTTACATGTATGATACAACTTAAGGATCTAAGTAGAGGAAAGTCTAAACTACTTCAAATTTGTCTCTAAGCAACATCTCCAAGAGCTAGGTCCATGTTGGAACCTATGTCCTCCTTGGTCATGTTCAACACCTCGATCTAAACCTGGGTGATTGGGAAATCAACAAGCAAGAGATAGAAATACAAGGTATGTGTCAAATAATGAACAAGAACAAAAGATAAGGAAATAACATGAAATTAAAGTCTAAGATTTCATCATAAGATGAAGAGGACAAGAGTATGAGGCATAATTGGATAGATGCATGTCATATCAAGAAGAATAATACAAAAATTTGCATGCATGATTAATATTCACTACATTAACTGTGTAGGGTTGAGGAACCTATTGCACCTCAACCTATATGTGAGAGGAGAGTAACACATGCCCAGTCACCTATATAATTTTATAAGGGGACAGTAAACACATTCCTCAGGGCGAGAACACGTGCCCTATCTATGGGTGGTTGTACAAAAGTACCACTAATATAGCTAAATAGTCTAATAAAATAAACATGCTAAAGAGAACTATGGTAAGTAAAAGCATCATATATTTGAAACATGGCAGTGGGGTACAAGACCCAAAAAATAGAATATTATTACTAATTTTGAGGCAATTTAAAAGAATTATGAATAGAGGAAATAGGGTTCATTAGAGACTCATTAGGGAAATATAGGATTCGGTTAAAATTATCCCAACATAGGGTTTAAGTAATGCACATACCTCTCTGACTGATACTAATTACTAACATCACCACTTTAATTGAGTCCAAGTTCCACTTTGCCTATTTTCAATGTATTAACATGTATTAGAGTACATAATGCACATTACTGTATAGAAACCCTAATTTTAGACCATTTTAGCAAAACTCGGATTTATACTCTGAAAACCTAACCAATGAACTTATTATGTTCTCCTAATCAAGAAATATATTTTTATTTAATTTTGGAGTTGTGATGATTCAGATGTAATTTTTATGGATTTTAAGTATTAAATTTATTTTCCAAAAATCACTCTTCGTCAAACCTAAAAATCAGACTTTGAAAATATTTTTATTAGATAGAGATTAATTTTATGATTCCAAATCATATTTATTTGTCCAATTTGGATAAGCAGATTAAAAGATATGAATTTTTCAATTTGAACCAATCAAGAAATGATAAGTCAGAAATCTTCGAGAGAGAGGAGGAGAGAGAGAGAAAGAAAGAAAGAGAGAGAGAGAGAGAGAGAGAGAGAGAGAGAGAGAGACCATTCGACCCAAGATCAGGATTGGAGTTGCATAGGTAACCAAACTAGATCTGGTAGAGAAGGTAAAACAGTAAGAAACCAAAACCCTGGAAGAACATGGTAAATAGGGATGGAGATCATATATTTTAAACATAGAAGCATGAGTTTTAAGCATGTCATAAGCAATATATGAGAAGGGGTTTATAAAACTTGCCTCTAGGGAAGGTTTATAGGTTCAAGAATCAAGTTTCCCTACCTAGAGAGGTAGGTTTCTCTAGAAAAGCTCCTATCTCGAGTAAAAGCACCTTCTCCACTTTAGAGGTGAAAAACCCTAGCAAAAGAACATGGAGATGAGGTGTTTAAGGGCTCTAGGTGGGGTTTAACCATGGAATAACATGGTTATGACCTGGAAGAAGGTGGTAGGAAGATGAACAGCATGAAAATAGGGAAGTAAAGGAGGAAACTTGCTAGTTTTGGTCGAAATCACCAAGAATGAGCTCTAGAAACCCTAAATAGAACAAATTTGGAACCCTAGGAGCCTTCTTCACCAAGGTAGGCACCCTCTTTTACCTTGGGAGAGAATATTAGTGGTCAAAAAGAGTAGGGATGATTCTAAAAGCTGAATGAAAGAGAAGGAGGGCAAGTATTTTTGAATTGGGAGGTGGGAAGGGGTAGATATGACTTTATAAAGAAGGGGTCAAGCATGAGGTGTCTATGGGACTTTCCATGTGTCCTTAGCCTAGGGCTTCATGGCCATGCAAGAGAGCATCTCCTAGGGGCTTCTTGAATGAGAAATTTTGGTCAAAATCCCATGGAGAATTCTAGGCCATCCCCACCGGCCTCCAATCAAATAAATTATCCCATTAGTTGATAGCTTCTAAAGATAAGTCCATTTATAAAGAGGGTAATCTCTGAAATGCCCTTGGAGAGAAACACCTTCAAAATAAGGTACAATTAGGCACCACATGGACCAATAAGCTTGATAATTATAATGAAACATATAAGGATCATAAGGCATGTGACAATTTGTAAAGAAAATCTCCCAGTTGGGTTCATTGTAAAAAGGTCCAAATGTGCATAAAAATTGCATAACTTGCGGAAACAACATCCAAATTGAACCAAACTTGAAACTTAATCTTATCTCATGATTTCAAAATACCTCACAAGGTTGTATTAAGGTTTATAGCACTTCATTATGGTAATAAGGCTTGTTCAACACATTAATCAAGGTTTGAGGCCTTACACTTCTAGCACAAATTTATTTACCATTGTTCCACTTAAGTGGGGATTTTGCATTTAGATCCTTAAATAAGATTTCATTGAGGTATTTGTCCATAAACCCTTTTCTTGGTACAAATAGTGAATAAATTTTCACCAAACCACTATAAATTCCACTAATGAAACATCAAGGACATAAAGGACATATTTGAAAGGTAAACTTGGGAAAAAGGAGTGCATGGAGATTACATCTAAGATTCAGTATGTTACAGGCACATAGTTTCACACAAGCAATATATATGGAAAAGGCAGTAACAACACAAAAATATAGCAAGATGCTACACATGGAGATAATATGTATGTACCCATTTCTATATTCAAGCATACCCATTGTGATTTATTTCCGAATCTTAGAGCCTTGTGTGCAGCGGATCTTCATTTGGTAACTAAAAATTTGATAAATACAATATATTAATGCTAAAGAATTAAGTAATCTATGAAAGGGAAAGTAAACATAATTTAAGAGTAGTATAAAAGTTGCTTGGCTAGAAACATCATGAAAATCAAGAAGTAGAAAAAGGTGTGAAACAGTTAAGGGTATTATTTTATACAAAGTGTGTTTTAAGTGTATTTCCATTATACTTAACAACATATTATGGAAATCGACCAACTTCCCATTGGAAGGGTCCATAAGGCTACTCAATATTAGCCAACCCTTTTATTGACATGGTCTGCCTTATCTTGACATCTCAAGTAAGGGGCCCAACCTTGTATCCTTCACGCAAGAATACAGGCAAGTACACAAGGATTGTATAATGGAAAAGTCAATTATGTTCGAGGTTTATTCATCATATGTCAAGAAAAACAACTGTACTAATCATAGGGAACAAGTATCTAAAACAAGTAATTACCTACGCAATCATTCATACGAGCATACATACAAACAAGCCAATAACATAATAGGGTCAAGAGATTAAGTGTACCCTACGAGTAGTGAGCAAGATATGGTATGTTTAGAGATGGTCCAGCCCAAGGGGACCTAGGATGCAAAAGATATAACATGGGGTCTTAGATCAAAAGGATTTTTATAGTCGAAATGTATATGATTTATTTGGATGTTCCCTTAGACCTAGGTTTCAAATATATCAAACATCACTTCCATTGTTCCCATCATGCATGTACCAATTCACATAGCATAGGTATCAACATTAAGGTGTAGGTATAGGCAAACCGTCCACATTATAAATACCACTAGATAGAGATAAAGATTGATTTGATTATAGAGGAAGCATGACAATCGGATTATCATCATCGTCTATTCATGCAAGATCATAATTCGACGTATTAGATTCATTCAATGCAATAGTGCCACATATCCAAGTCATATGAGAATTAATTAGAACAAGTTAGTATGTGAAGATATAGCATGATGATTCTACTTATTTGAAGTCATTAGATCATGGATAACATTAGAGCATCATTCTTATAAGATTAGGGTGTGAAAGATTAACAAGTACAATTAGAGCAAGTTAGGTGCCATATGTAACTCATATGTAATCAAAAAGCCCATGAGTGTGTTTCATGGTGGTTTGATTCACAAATCATAATAGGGTCTGATTTTAAGGCACACGTATGGATTGGATCATTTAGAAATCCACATTAGCACAAGGATTAAAGTTCCAAACATTTGAGCATTTGAACATTACAATTAGGGCATAGTAGTGCACAAAGGTGGGACCTTAATTCATATGAGTTACTAAAGGAAAACATAGCATAAGAGTTTAGTCAAACATGACACTTAGCATAAGCAAACAATTAAGGGGCGTATAATCAAGTTGAGCATCAATTTAAAGATTAGTTAGCATCAAATTTCATGTTAACAATTTTCATGGTTCCTTTCATTAATAAGGGTCATTAATAGGACAAACATGTTAAAATTCGAATTAAAGACTACAACATATGATATGTTACTTATTAGGACCATCAAAAGCAAGTGGGGTTATTATATGATCATAGTTTGACATTAATCACCATTCAATGTAATAAAAGAGATTAAGTGATGCCATTTTCAACATAATAGGAGCTATGAGTAGAGTTTGGCTCTAAAACAAAATCCATTGGATAACTCTCATTATTATATCAAAATTAATATACATTATTGCTCATTAGCCTAAGGAATTAGGAGATATCATTTTATTAGTTTTATCTCAAGAATAGAGATCATGGATCGTTGGATCTTTATCCAATGGTCGTAGATGGGACATGAAGCTCGAATGGTTGTTGACTCATCCAGCATTGCCTCCTAGACTCTCTCGGTCACTCACCACCGCTTCCACCTCCATACATTGCTCGCGAGCGGTTGATAGAGGTTCTCCACCTACATTCAACAGCACACATGTTGTATGGGGCTGAGCATGGTTAATGGTTAACCGACCCAACAATCTGGACCCTTGATGTTGGAGAGATCAAGATCCTATGGCCACAGGTGTCCCTCACCTTAGCTCCATCCCACATGTAATAGGAGCATCCAACGCAGCTGTCGTGGCTAGAGAGCTCGTCGGAGCTCAAATGAAACATGGGGAGGTAGGTACCACGAACCTCAACAAGAGGTTGTCTAGCCTTATCTTGGTTTGGTGGGGTCGTAGCCGCCCTTGGATGGTGCCAAAAGCCATTGGGGAGGGATCACCCAAGCTGGTCTAGGAGGTCGTGCCGTGGGAGGTTGAAGGAGGAGAAGAAGTTCTAGGGTTCACGAAATAGCAAAAGAAAAGGTGCAAATGAGAGAGGGAGTTTAAATAGGAAGCTTTAGGGGCTCAAAAGTCTCAAAAGGGGCAGCAAAAGATGAAGCCAAGTTTCCCTCTCCTTGCTCAAACACAAGGTGTATTGAGGTTGAAGAAGATGCATTTGTCGTTGGATTAGGGCCCCAATATGTGGCCTATGGAGATAGGCCTAAAAACAAGAAAAAGGATAACTGTCTTGGCAAGTTAAGGGAAGACTTGCAGCTGGTCCGTGCTTATGCATTGGGCCCAAAAAGGGCCAACCCAACTGGGTGAAAAGTCAAAAGTTCAATCTAGAAATAGAGTTAAATCAAGTAAACTTCAAACATGCATATCTCTCTCATCCTAGTTCAAAGTCGAGCAAAATTTGGTGTGTTGGAATCATGAGAAATTCCTATCCATAATGAGAATAAGATTAGGATAGAGTGAGACATAAATATGAGATTGTAAGGGGGTGAGAGGTGATGATGTGTAAATATAGACACAAACTTGTTTTTATATCAAAATGAAGGTCACCACTCACCATTTGGATATAAGATAAACTCAAGAAGCATTAGAAAATCTGAATTCATGACATTGATGATAAGAGTGGAACATTAGTGAAAAGATGAAGTGCATAACACCTACATGAAGAGAGAGAAAAGTCCAGGTGATCTCACTAAACCTGGTGGGGTGCCAACTATGGTAGAATAATTAGTTTAGTTTTACCTTTAAGTTGAGAGAACCATGTATTACTTTTAAATGCAAGCTTTTCATTTTGAACCTTAAGAATGAGAAATGTTATTTTATCATGTGTTGGTTCAATAAATTATATTTTATGCAATGATCATCATGTTTGTGACAGCCCAATAAGAATTATGCTTCCGCTCAGTACTATACATGTTTTAGAAAATTGGGGTGTTACAAAGTGACTCTTCAAGTGCATAATGTCTTCTCATAATGAAACATAAATTAAAACTATCTTATTCCATATTATATGGTAAAAGGGAAAGCCTCGAGTTACATTTGAGGGAAAATAGGAAGAGGATCATTAATTTACATTTGGAAAGGAGGAGAGAGGTTGCATATGCAAACTGAATAATAATGGGACATAAACAAAACAACCTTGGACACAATCCATAGGGGTATTGGCCATAACCATGCTTCTGATCACCATCAAAACAATTTTAAGATGACGTATATATATTTCATATATATATATATATATATATATATATATATATATATAATGGGGATAGTATGTGGTATTTAATCATATATGCACATTAATCATTTAATATTCACATCATATGCAATAAAATTAAATCTGATCATATTGATTTAAATCATGATCCACCTTAAATTGACTTGGCTCTGATACCACTATTAGGGAATAGGGACAACAGATAAGGTAGAGGAAACAAAAAGCTTTTGTCCCTATTCCTTTCCAGAGAGATCGCATCAACAACAATGTATCTAGGAAAGAGGGTAGCAAGAGATCTACATGGTCCTAGAGCAAGTCCAGCGACAGCTCTTGCATGACAATGTGCACACTTTGCAAGCTGCACATGGACAAATAACGATGACGGCCTCCTGGTGTAGCACCATGGATGGAGGTGGTTTTAGTCCTCCTAGCATGGTGGCAACGACCTCCACACCTCTACATAGCCCACGTAGACCATTAGGAACTCCACGTTGCACTACTAGAGCCAATGGGAAGGCATTGTTCCTTCAAACATTAGTGTGCTAGCGTTGAATTGTCCTTCCTTGTGGTCTCTCCCTTGCTATCTCTCCCTTTAACATGTAAGACTTTCTCAGACTCTCTGGTTACCAAAATTAGAGAGGACAACAATTGTTAGAGCTTATTGTTGTTTCTCTAAATGCCTAGATTGTCCCCCTTTATATAGGATGGTCGGGATCAGGATTTCTAGTTCATTTGGGAGTCGAAGAGACATAATTTCATACATTTTTTGGAAGTTGTGAATGATGAACTGGTCGGTTCACATGTGAAATGATCGGTTCAATTCTTGAATTGGTCAGTTCACCATGTTTCCTATTCACAAACATATTTTTAATATTTGATTAATGCACAACATGACATCAGCATCAATTCTCGATCCAGTCATATTCATGATTTCACAAGTTGAACCGGTCGTTTCAAACCTTGAACCAGTCAGTTCACTAAGTGAGTCGATCAATTCATGCACCAGTTCTTGCAATATTCAACAATGTAGTTTAAATTGACCTGACACTTGGATCAATCAGTTCAACACTTGAACTAGTCAGTTTACAATCCAATCAGTCAATTTCTAGCCATTATTGTTTAATTTGAATACCTAAACACTTTAGTAATCAATTAAAACATCATTCATGAATATTTTCCTATTCCAGGTGCATCCTAGTGTGTAACCATATAGGTCCTAAGTTACGTTGACAATGAATGTCTATAACCAATTTATGACATCACAAGCAATGAGCAATATCTAGCAACACGTCATTGCTACCCAAGTAATTGGAAGGTTGGAGAACAACTTCAACCAACCAGTATTACCATGATCATATAGTCCCTTTGTCTCTAATACCCAGATTGAACTCGAGGTATGGAATCATCATCCTCTTCAACGTTCAATCCATGTTTCTTGAGCTAGAGAAGAATGTATGAGATGCATGTGAGCTCACATATCATATATTAAGTCACATGAGCATGTCCATATGTTTCTCAGTCTCTTTTATCAAGTGGCATGGTTATAAATCTCCTATACGAGGGAGAAATCCCATCTACATCACTCACACTCAATCCCCATGTGTCACAATGTACCCAAGCACCACCTTTATGTCAACCCTTATTCAAGATCACATTGGATGGTGTCAAAGTTCATCGGATGACATGTGATGAGTGTATTGACTTCAGGTCTAAGAACCGCAATCACTACTAACACTATGAGATCTGATTTTGACTACCATCCCTTGGTCTCCATGTATCACTCTCAATGTGATTATGTCCAACACATTGTTCTATAACAAGTATCTATGTGCTTGGTTTGATATTACATATCATGACTAGTGAGATCTTGTCATCAACCCACACACACACTACTCTTATGTATTACTATTGTCTATTTTGCTTCCATAGTATTATTTTACTAGCGACAAAATAAGAATATATGTACTCTTATTATACATATGATCTCATTGTTCAGGTCCTCAACCTAAAGACATATGTCATCGAGCAACACCATTGTTTAGACATCTACTATGTATGTGTCATGATCTCATGATTGAGACAAACATAATAGACGAAATTACCTTTATCATTATCAAATCATGTATCTAGCGCCCCATACAATCATTATATGATTGACTCTCTAGGCATACATACCAACACACCAGGTCAAGAAAATTTCAATCTACTAAAAAAATCAAAGTGTCGTAAATAATGAAAAGCATGTAGTCCACAAATACACTCTTGATCCAAGTTTCCTATGATGCATGCAATATTTTGAACATCAAGACTTGGACTTTGATCCCTGGATAAAGGGATTGTACGAAGACATGGAGTAAGAGGGGTGAGACCTACCCACCAAAGATCCTATGAAGAGTGACAAAGAAGTACCATTCACTCCCCTAATTTTAAGAGAAGATGCATGTACAACAAGAATAGGTGAAGGTTCTACTATGCATTAGAATAACACAATTGGCAAGGAGGCATCAATGTTTAATAAGACAACTCCCATTAAACTAAGTTATGATGAATTGGGGAATGGCACTAGATCAAGCTTAGGGTAACAAAGCACTAGGCAGTCATACATTCCTCCACACACGTGTCCCATCTTGTCGGCTCCGATTCCTATTCATGATGCTAAATCTATGAACAACCCCAAGTCAATGAACAAATAAAAGTAGTTCAAAGATTTCTTGAATATGTTTTGCAAACTCCACATCAACCTTTCATTGGTGGAGGTTCTATGTAAACCCCATCTTATGGAAAATTCTTGGAGAAGATTATCAACAAAAGGAGGCACGCCAAGGATTGAAACCATTTCATTGTTGATGATGTTGTTAATGCTTTGATATAGAGGTGCCTCCATACAAAGAAGAAGGACTCAAATTGCTTCAACATCCCATGTTCTATAGGGGCATGAAATTCACAAAATCATTTTTCAATTATAGGGTAAGTATCAATTTAATGCCCCTTGCCACGTTTAAAAAGTTGGGACTAAGGGAACCCACAAAAACTAGTATGACACTACAACTGGAAGATGGATCCATAGTCATACCTCTTGGGGTATTTGAAGATATTCAGGTCAAGGTCAATGAATTCATATACCCAATAGACTATATGGTGATGCATATACCAGAAAAGAAAGGATTTGAGTTACTCTTAGGAAACCCATTACAAGCTACAACATATGTGATCATTGCCATGGGACGTGGATGTTTGAATCTGGGGACCAAGAATGATAGAGTGGTATTTGTACTGCCAAGTCATGCCTCACTCCTGACCCATGACAACCCCAGGTAGAGGTAAACATTTTTTTGAGCCTGATACATAAAACAATGACAAATTATGGGAGGCAATCCACAATTTTATTTGCAGTTACAAAGTTCTTTTACTACAAAATAATGATACAATAATTAGTGTATTCGGTGTGCATCAACATGAGTAAGTCAGTACTGTTGATATTTGTCAGTGACACTGACACATTGGAATTAGGTTGATCATAGAGTGATGGTAAACAAATCAGTAGGACCTCGTCGGGGGCACCAAAAAAGTCAATACCACCATGATTAAGGAAGAGCATGATCTATGGCTACAAATCCAATGGACACATGTATAGAAATACAAAAATAACCACACCACCAAGACTAAAAGTTGGTGCCACTAACTTGATGAATATGCAAGTCGATACCTTCTTCTACTAAGACCTTTGATGTCAATGGTCGACACCAAAAGAGAACATGTATAAGGGTACCTACCAGTACCATCATTATCGGTAGCATTGACATCTTGCTAGATGGGTGTATCTCCTTCTATATAAAAGGAGGAATTCATTTGTAATTCTCACCACTCAGGCATGCACTCTTCTAGCACTCTTCTACAAAGATTTCCCGAGTGCTTCTATGATAAGAAGTTATTTCCCCGAGCTCCCATCTCTCTCTATCTTTCATTCCTAACGATAAGCAAGTGGCCCCAAATGGAAGCATTTTCCTCAGATCATCTTCTTCCTACCTCCTTAATAGGACACTATGATTGGAATTGGAGATAGACGATCAAAAGAAGAGACATGATCTTATGAAGCACAACTTTGAGGCCACTCACTATGGCGATGTGACCTTCATCGAGGAGGTCATTTTTATAGAAAATTTGCACAAGGTGTGCATAAGGCAAGGGCTGGCATCCACTAACCCCTTCCTAGTGGAATGGTCAATGTACAAAGAAATTGTGTTGGAGTTTTTATCATATCTGGATGTATTCTTCCTGACATGGCACACCCTTAGCAACGGTGAAGTTCAAACACTACAATGCCACCTACCACCTCATCTTGTAGGTATTCAATGCCATATTTGTATGGGTGCACCCACTATAACATGAGAGAATGTTCGTACAATTTTAGTCACTCCTTTGCATGAAGTAAGCTCATGGCAGCCTCTACTCATGATGAGGTTGAGTGGCATCACTCTTCTATCATTGGCATTGAGCATCCCTTCACCCACATTTTGCACTGACTTTTGATGAACACACTATTCGCTAGGTCCACCCAAGGGAAAGGGAAGGTCCAAGCCATGGACCTCTTCATGCTCTGGGCATTCCTCTTGCTCGAAAAAGAGAAGGTCAACTTGGGTGCATTGTTTCTTGAACATGCACACTCGATGGCCAAAAGTGAAAAGAGGAAGCTCCCTCCAATTTGGCTTTCTCATCATGAGAAATGTTGAACACCATAATCTTAGTCTCTATGATCTATAGCCCATGGAGTTGAAGGGAAACCTAGACTTTAGGCATTTTCTTAATGCCAAGCTTTTTGAATGGATTGGAGGTAGCATTCATGAAATCTCCAAGTTAGGCGTAAGGGAGGTCTCAGATCCCATCTTCAACATCACCATTGATATTGTTCATCTCTAATAGCTAGAAAATGACATGAGAGAGTCAGACAGGAGGATGACATCAACAATGAAGCTAGTGAGGATGACAATGACGAGCTCATGGAGGTGCGGGTATTACCCCCAGGCTATTACAAGAGGCCATAAGATCGGCCACATGACCATGTCACCTCCTCTTCTACCCGACTCCATCACAAGTTGATGCATACTCATTTGAGTTCATGTATAATATTCTCAATATCATTCAAATAATTAATCGAAAGTAGCAGGAGGTGATGACTCAACTAACCTCTTAGAAATTGAGGATCTTCACCAACAAATAATATATCTTCAGACATCAGCATGCTATGTTTGGCAATGAGCATTTTCTCGTAGGTAATCAAGGGAACTTCCACTAGTGCCTATAACACATAGAGTACACTCAAGAACCTTTCTATGATCACTATTTGATCTAGGGTTGATTTTTTTTGTTACCCACAACCACCACCCATGCAATCCGACCCACCCTAGTTTGTTGGCATTTTCTATCCATAGCATCCCAACATGGAGTTGGGAACATTTTATTCCTAGACACCAAACATCCATGACACCCATTACATCTATGTGTTAGTTTTATATAAGGTGGAAATTGTAGAAGTCAAGGTTAGGGGGTATGGAATAAGATATATCTTGCTTTCATCACATTTAGCATCAATCCATATATCTTATTTTTCTATTTTTTGTTTTTGTTTTGCATGCATATTAGTTTGTTCTTGCAATTTAGCTAGTTTTCTTTCGTATCAATTGTTATTTTCTTGTGTGCATCCACATTTGTATAGTGTAAAATGTGGATTTTGAAAAAAATCTCATAATGAATCAGTTGAAGTTTGATCTTTATGTGCCAATGTAATCGAGTGGTAAAGTTGATGTTGTATGACGGAGAGGTCACAAGTTTAAAACCCCTTGGAAAAGGGATGGATGAATTGTAATTTTTTATAAATTGATCTTTATGTATTGTTATCTTTTTAAATTTGATGTTTCTTATCTAAGGGTACTATACATGAGGAATTGAGGGGTTTAGTCAACTTAGAGACATAAGTGGTAAACTTAACATATAACCTTATCCTTGATGTTTTTATCGACAATGATATTTGAGTTTGATCTATCCAAGCATTAGAGTGACCTTTTATGCTAGCTCATAATTAAGATTCTAGATCACCTTGACATGTGAGTTAATAGAGGAGAGACATATCATAATTAGGAAAAGAATGTATCTCTTAGTCACTTCATCTCACCCACCATCATCTTACTTCATTTCATCACCACCATAGAATTCATATTTGATTCAAGTCATTATTCTTATTGGTTGTATTTCATCATGATGGGTAGCATGTATCTTAGTCTTTCATAAGAAAAAACAAAAATACTTGTTGCATCAGTGATTCATTCTTCTAGGTTAACTTGCATACCAATTTCCATATAATGCATCTTTGTTTTCATTAATCATTTATATGGGTGTAATACATTATTTTCATATATTTGTCTGAGTATAGGGAGCAAGAAAGTGCATATGTACTCACTCCTACTCCAAATCATAAAATGCCTCAGCATACATATCAACTGTGTATAGCTAATAAGAGCAACAAAATTGTAATATATGCAAAAAAAGAAAATAATGAAGAGTATGCACATACTTGTTATGACCCTAGTTGGATATTATTATGGAAGAAAAACAGAAAATAGTAATACATAAGACTAGAGTGTGTGTTGACTGATGACAAAATCATGTTAGTCATGATATGTGATATCAAGTCAAGCATACAGGTACATGTAAGAGAATAGGGTATCTGACAGATCCACCATGAGAGTGATACATGGATACCATGGAGTGGTAGTCAAAATCAACTCTCATAATGATAGTGGTGATTGTTCTTCTTATACTTGAAGTCACTACATTCATCACATGTTGTTCATCTACTTTGACATCATCCACTGTAATCCTGAATAAGGGTTGCCATGCTTGGGTGCATTGTGACACATGACGATTGAGTGTGAGTGATGTAGATGGGATTTGTCCCTCCTACAGGAGATTGATATCTAGACCACATGATAAGCAAGACTAAGAAATGTACAATCATACTCATGTGATTTAGTATGTGATATGTGAACTCACATGCATCTTAGACAGTATGCACTAGTTCAGGGAACATGGATTGAACATTTAGAGGATGACGATTCCATGCCTCGAGTTCAATCCGGATATCAGAGAGAGAGAAAGGAACAATACGATCATAGTAACACTAATCATGCATTGTAGGTTGAAGTTGTTCTCCAACTTTTCGAATTACTTGGGTAGCACTGATGTGTTGCTAGACGCCGCTCTTTGCTTATGATGTCATAATTGGCTATGAACATTCACTACCAACATAATTTTGGACCTATGGGGTCACACACATAGTATACACTTGGAATAGGAGTATATTCATGAATGATGATTAATTTGATTACTAAAGGTGTTTAGGTATTCAAATTAAACAACTGAGGTTCAAAGTTGACTGACTAGACCTTGAATCGACCGGTTTAAGTGTTGAACAGATAGGTTGTAGTGTTAGGTTCATTGGAATCAACATTGGTTGATCGATGGCTGAACTAAGGTGTGAAATTACTGGTTCATAGGTCTCAACCGATCGGTTCATGGGATGAACTGCGAGGTTCAATGGTCGATTCAATTGGATTAAGGATTAATGTTGACGTCATGTTTTGCATTAATCGTACATTGAATGAAAATGTGATTCAGAAAAGGAAACTACACAAACCAACTGATTAGTGGTACGAACCGATTGGTTCACACACAAACTGACCGGTTGGGTGTGCAAACCAATTGGTTTTCCACTCAAAGTTTCCAAAAAATTCATCCATTCCGTCCTTTCGACTCCTGTATAGATTGGGAACCCTAACCCTGACCTATCCTATAAATAGAAGGGGTAATGGGGGCTACTCAGAACACAACAGTTGCTCTGACAATTTTTGTCCTCTCTAGTTGTGATAACCAATATAGAGCTCGAGGAAGTCCTACCCGATAAAGGGAGGTATAGCAAGGGAGAGAGAATTTTGAGAGAGTGAATCAACTCTATCAGGTTGACGTTTAAAAGTGACAACTCCTTCCCATTGGCTCTGGTAGAGAAACATGGAGTTCTCAATGGTCAGTGTGGACTACTGTTGAGGTGGGAGGTTGTTGTATGCCTCTAGGAGAATGCCTTAAACCACCATCTGTGGTGCCAGACCAGGAGGCCCTTGTTGTCGACTGTTCGAGTGTTGCTACAGAAGAAGTAAGTTGTTGCCTGAAGAAGAAGTGCATTGCTGTTTAGAGAAGAAACATGGTATTGCATCAAGAGTTGTTGCTGGACTTGCTCCAGGACCAGGTATAACTCTTGTTACTTTCCTTCTTAGATACATTGTTGTTGATGCAATCTTGTTGTTAAAGGGAATTGAACTTTAAATTTTTGTTTCTGCTACCTTATCTGTCACCCTGATTTTCTTACAGTAGTACCAGAGCCATGTCAAGTTATAGTGTATCTAGATTTACATTCATATGATCAGATTTATTTTATTTCATATGATGTGAATATTAAACTGGTTAATGTGAATATCAGATTAGTTGCCACGTATGATTCACAAACTAAAAATATATATATGTGACTATATATGCAATTTACATGTGTCACCTTAAAAGTTGGTTTTGATGGTGGATGTGAAGCATGGTTATGGCCAATAACCCTTGATTTGTATGTGCATGGTTGTGGTTGTTTATTCCTATTTATATCTCAATTCGGATACCGAGCCTCTCTCCTCCTTTCCATATGTAAATTAATGTTATTCTTCCTATTTATCCTCAAATGTAACACTAGGTTTTCCCTTTTATTTGTAATAAGAAGTAGGATAGTTTTAATTTCTATTTCATCGTGAGAAGATGTTCTGCACCAGATGATCTGACCGACTCATGAGACGAACTGATCGACTGGAAGACCATGGAGGACATACGACAAGAGGATGAATCGATTGACTAGTGGCCCAATCGATTGGATGGAGGAGTCTAGACATCAGTTGAACCTAAGATCAGATGACCATTTCAAGAGCCCAATCTAGCATCCAGGACATGAGCCAACTAGTTCAAGTGTTGAACCTATCAATCTATATTGGTTCGAGCACAAATCTTCATCAACAACATGTTGCATATGATATGGACCTTAGGTGGTAGTAATTCCTTGTGGCTCTAAGGAACTACAATAGTATTGCCACAATCATCTCTTGTGTGTTTTATATTGCATGTTTTCATTGTGGTTATAGCATGTATATGATATGTACTATAAGTATGTGGTGATTTGATATGTATATGTATTTATATATAAAATCCCTCAGTATATATTAAGTCTAAGATGCATTATATAAGCAACACACATGAAAAGCTTGATCTACTAAGTATGGGCACCCCAAGGGTGGTGTGTCATCTATCTCATGGAAGTGTGATAATAGTTATGTGGGCCTACTAAGTGGGGTGCTTTACTAACGTGTTGGCTTTTAGGTCAGTCTTAACTTGGTATCCTTAATGAGATTAAGAACCTAAAGGCATACATATGGACTATGGCAAGGAGTTGCACATATCGTCTATCCAAGAATTGTATGATATGCAATTGGCAAAGTTTCCTACCTTAATAATTGGTTATGGATGATGGCATTGGCCAAGTAATAATTTAATTATTTTGGATCTTGACTCACTAGAATATTGTACATTGTAATCTTCTGAATCGATACATGACAGTTATCAATTTGAAGAAAATAGTAGGAGTGATAATGAATTAAAGACCTAATTTTATCGTTAACTTATCGAATTAAACAAATAAAAAATATTTTAAAAAGTTACAATATATCTTTGTAGAATATAATGACAAACACTATTATGATCAGTCCTTGAGAAGGACAAAAGTAAACAAGATTTAATTCCATATTTGGTTTAAGAATTGATAAGCATTCTCATAAATGAGAGAAATCTCTATGTCCTCAAAAGACCAGAACCAAAGGAACCCACTCTAAATTCACCTAAGGCTGAAATGGATGCTTACTGGAAGCATGCCAATGATGCTATAGACATTTGAGTACCTTATGCTATGTTGTATGAACTATGAGTTGCATGAGTAGCATGCAAACATGGACATTCTCGAGTTGGAAACACATCTTAAGAATCATGTTGTAACAAACTAGACATTAGAATCCTACCCAAGTGAGTTTTGTTCTTTAGACTTGGCCAAACAAGGATACAAATTAATATTATGCTTTGTTGTAATAATCGGTAATTTCATGACCATAAATATTAAAATTGTCATGTAATTTAAATAAATAAGTAATTAATGGACATAATGTATAAAATGAGTAAAATGTATAATTTTATGCATAAAAATAATATATAAGGCTTTTAAAAATTTATTGAAGATAATAATACCCAATTGAGTGAATGTTTAAAATAAATGTATAATGTCTTGATAAACATAATGGTAATATGTTAAAATTTTGAGTTGTACCATAACTCATAAAAGGAAATCTCAAAACAAAAATATAACAGTGAAAATGTGTTCTTTGGTCCCCAGTTTCCTTGGGAGCCAAGTTTCACAATAATAATTATTTTAATTCTTTTTGGAACAAAAAAATAGGATAAGAGCTAAAAGTGTTAAATGAAATACTAAAATTTTTGAAAATTGGAATTAAACCTAAAATTCAAAATCCACATACCAAGTTTACTCTATGTGTAGATTTTTATCTATTTGAACAATCTTAAATACTCTAGTATAGTTTAGGAGAGAGAATGTACTTTTAAGTAAAAAATATTAAACAAAATGTTAAATAAGTCCACAAGTGAAAATTGATGCCAAAATCTAAATGTACATGTCCTAATTAGTCTGAAAAAAATTGGTATTAATTGATCATAATTTGTGCCCTCAAATAATTAAGGGGAGAAAAATGACTATTCATTTAATCTCACTTTATGTGAAATCATACTTATTTAAAGTTTTTAGGGAATGTACATGTCACGCTGGCTTTCCTTAACTTAACAACACAGACACACTCCTAGACATCCAATTTTGATCGCACGATAACTTAACTATCTCCTACCTCGGTCACTAGTTTCACACAATGGAAAAGGAAAGGGGTTTTCCTACTTTGATCTTCTCGCATTCATAAATCCTTCGCCTCTCGACAGATTTTCTTGATTTCTTCTCTGTTAGTTTCCTTAGTTGATTCATAACCCAACCATCATGACTTTCCATACCTGTTTCTCTCCTAACTAAAAACCCTAATTCACGCTCGACACCCCTTTTCCCTGGGGGCCATGTCTGCAAGCCATAGTTATATATATGTGTCCCTCTAGTATCACTGGGTCAAGAGTGATAGTTTCCTATGCCCAATTCAATCAGATAATAATCTTGACCCTTACCACCAACACCATCTTATTTCTCTCACGCGGGGTTTCCATTATCGCTACATGGCCTAGAACTCCAATTAACCTCGCCAAAGCGCTCGCAACATCACCCTTTGGCCTATGACATCAATTTTGTTCGACAGTTTGTGCTAGTCTGACCAGTTGTACTCTGTTAGTGAAGGACCACTAGAGCCACCTTCATAGAAAGCTGTAGGGTGTTGTCCAGTGTGACAAGTTTGTGTAAGGGTCCATCGATGTCCTATGGAGCCTTCCCCGTTGTTGGTTCACCTTACTACTAGGTAAATCCTCGATTCCATATTTCTTCTCTCCTATGCTAAACTTGTACATGCTTCTATCAATTTCCTCCATGATTTTCGATCACGTTTGGAACTCTGGCTTCGTGAGTTCATGAAAAAATCGACTCCACTTGTTCCATATCTGTTAGCATTTATTTTCTTGCGCTTCTCACACCCCGAGAGAGACCTCAGGAGCTATGTTGCTTTTGTGCTTGCTTTGTATTGTAGAGTGTTGATCATGGCAAGGTTCTAATAGATAAAACCCCAACACTACCCTTGGTTGTATTTTTCATTCGTCATTCAAGGGAGGGGTATAATCATCTTTTTGGTAGCATATGAGTTTTTCTTATCGCAATATTCCTTTATCCACCTGGGGTGATAGGCTTGATGTAGGCCCACCCATTTGGTATATGTTGATTGGGACATTTCACCCTACTTTTAAAAAATGGATAATAGCAAAATATGTGGCTTTACCAAATTTTTGATTGCCCAGTTTATGTGAAATTCATAGTAAAGTATTTGTACCTTCCAAAATAAAATAAAATATGTTTTAGAATCAAAACATTATCTTCCACCTATTGGTATCTGTTTTATGACCTAATTCCAACATAATAATTATATGATTTTATGGACTTATCTAATTTATTGATATTTATAAAATTCATAATTAATAATTTGTAAGTCAAAAAGTTAAACTAAAAGGTGGGAATGAAGTGATAAGAAAATGAATCATATATGATGCATAACTGCCATGGTAGAGACACCTAGTGAATGTAATAGTGACACATAATATGATGATGAAACCCTAGCAGGGTAAATTTAGAATGTAATCCATTCAAATGGCCAAGTAAGAGAAAGGAAATTCAATTGATAAGATAAGGAAGACTTTAGTAAAACTTGTGAGATCCAAATTTTGACTTTCAAATAAAGGGAGCAAAGTCACACCACAATAACGTCATGCTAATGATAAGGACCAAACCCTAGAATGTTTAGAGTTGTAGTAGTTCAAGGGTTGTCACTAGTGATTTGACCTTGAATACTAGCATCTCTATAAACAAGATCATGAAATTTGCACTATGAGAAGTAAACTAGCACTAATAGTAATCCAGGGTTTAAAGGTAGCTAATCTGAAAGGTTGATAAACAATATGGAAATGATTCAGAGAAAAGGGTAAGAAATAAATTTGAAATGTAACAAGTGTGTTTTGAACAAAAGGAGAAATGCAAAATGAGCAAAGTGTAATCTAAAATAAATTCTTGCAGTGATATCAAGAATGATGAATAATCTATTCTTACCTTATATGTTTCAATTTTAGGGATGTTTATTCTATATGATTAAAATGAGTTGGATAAGTAACAAGAAGTAGTAATGAATGAGGAAATAAGAGAAAAGCAGTGGCTTTTAGTAATACATGAATTTGTTTTTAGAAGTGTAATTTGTTGAAGGTATAATGAGGGGTGTAAATTGGTTCCACGTATGATTTCAGTGTACTTGTGCAAGCAATATGTTAACTAAAGGTGTCTAATAGTTGTAGTCATTCATATCAGTAACCCATATTAGTATTGTACAATTGTGGTATGGTGATATGGGTTGAATGATGATGGAACAAATGGAGGGTTACCCTGAATAAGGTAGCCTTACCTATTCACTCATATGAATAGAAGGGATGATAACCATATTGTATTGATATGTAACCCTAATGAGGTATAGCTTGTTATACCTAGCTTTAATATAACTAAGTGATGGTAATTGGGTATGAATAGTCATTGAATGACTAATACAATCACGGACTAGTCTGTTACTGTTGTTGAAACCCTAGTATGCTACAACATGATGGTTACATCTTGATTTATGTGTAGGATTCATACTTGAGAATAGTATGGAATGTGATGGTGATGCTTCACCTTATGCATCCATGATCCAATGGGGATGTCGTGAGTAAAGGTTTGAGTATAAGTGTTGATTAGTAACATTAATATAATTTATCTTGTTGAACCTAACTCTAATACAAATAGATAAAGATGAGTATTCATGTTTAACATTATAATATGATGGAATGATGGTAGAATAACCTCCTTAATATGATCATAACTTCAATATGTTAATTGGTGGTTATCATAGCCACATGTTGATACTTTCTTATGCTAAATATGTGCATTATGAATATGATGAGGGTTAATCACATCTAGATTCCTTGCATGTTGATGTGATAAAGAAAGGTTCTTAATGTTAATATAACCCTGCTATGGTTGTTTATGAATATCTCCTAGCTCATTTATCCAATATTGTGTTGATCTGGTGTATTATATGTAAGTGATGTTGGTGAGCCTTATTATAAGGCATGAAAAGATAACGATGATTTTGTAGGGAATAGTATGATGGTCTGAATGACCTTTGGGCATGGTTGAGCCCTGGATGAGGTGTAATCCTCTTGTGTTGATAAGGGTTGATACCCTGTGATATTGTGAAAATGATTTATATCTTATGATAGTATGATGACTAGTTTCGTCTCATGAATGGTAAGTGAATAGCCCCATGTGATGATGAGATGGGAAATTATGTTTCACACGTTTTATATCTTTTAAAAGATGTGATTTGAAGAGAAACATATGACTCAATGTTTAAAATAAAATTCTAGACTGTAGTATTTGAATGCTTAAAAGGAGAGATATACCCCTAGCAAAGGTTCTTTGGAGGAATCATGGTGTAGAAGAATCTACCTGGCGAGTGGATACAGATATTTTTAACAAGTATCTTTTCTTCTTTTAGAAATTTCAAGATGAAATTTCTATTAGAGGGGAGAATTGTTACAACTCGTTCCTAGCTTTGCTGGTAATCCTAGAGTTTTAAGACAATCTTAATGCTTGGCATGCTTTTATTAGTAATATTCAATTTTGCACTATGTCTTAAATTTTGTAACATTAAATACTTATTTGGGCAACTCATAATCATAACTTAAGCATACTATAAATATCCGAGTTGGAGTTAAGATAGAATTAACCCACACATTTGTGCAAGAAGAGAGTTAATGACATTGGAGGAAATAATTAATAAATAATTTTATTTTATAATATTAACAAAACAATATTGTAGTATTATATATAATTCAATTATGAATCCAACTAAAAAAGAATGAACCAAATCAGAGTTAAAATGAGAGAGTTATGCCCTTTTTAGTAAGCATGTATTGAGGACCGCGACTGACGCTGCATCGACACCGTGACCCCCGGTCTACACCGTGATGGTGACGCTGCGTCAACACCGTGACCGTGATGCTGCATTGACACCATGACCCGCGGTCTACACCGCGGCCGCGACGCTGCATCGACATCGCGATTGCGATTGTCGCCGACCAGGACAGCAAATCGTAGAACAATCTTTATCTTAAGCAATACTTATTCATTTTCAACAAAATGAAGTGCGTTGGAACTGCGATTCAATACTATATCATCCCAGACATCTTCCTCTGCATGGGGGCAACCTGGAGGGCTATTTTTGGGGCAATTTTTGGGGAAGAATGTGAAGAACAACAGAAATCAAAAGGGGTTGCTATAAATTCAACTTGGTAAGTAGTTTTAACCATGGATTCCTTCTTCTATTCACTTACCCTTGATCGAAACCCTTGATCCAGTGATTTGGAGGTTTGGTTTAACCTCTAATCTCATCTTCTACCTACAACAGGCCCCGTTTAGGGTTGAAAGGAAGAAGAAACCACAGATTTTGATAGAGTCTTGCTATGGATTCGAGATCTTCAGAGATGGGCTGTGTTTTTAGGGTGTTTTCACACCTTAGGGTGAGTGGGTACTTCCTTTAAATAGTATATTGCACAAAAATGTGTTAAATTATCAATAATCTTCAATTGTTTAGTATGTGAGTACAAACCCTAAGTTGCCTTTTTGATCTAGCTTTTGCAATATGATATGATATGGATTATTCCTCTGTTGTGATGAATTTCAAATTATGAAATCACATTAGAAATGATTGTAATCCATCTAAATGATAATTCTTAAATTAATTGTAGAGGTTACATGATTATAATGAAATCTAAGATTTTCAGCTATGACTGAAATTGTTGTACAATTGAATAAAGAAGTTTTCCTAGTTGAATCTCCTTTGTTACAAATGATTGTTTTATTTGTATGCGTATTGCATATATGTCAGATAACATCTTGGATTTCATTCGATGATATCAATATTTGCTTGATATATATCAATAAGGAGGGTGAAACCCTAAATGAATGGAAATTTGTAGGTTTGCAATTAGACATCTTGATTCAATGTTATTCTTGATGTATGATATATACAATTCTTATGTGAGTTATGTGATAAGTGAATGAGGTAAATGAAACCCTAATGATAGGGTGTTCAGTGAATCAAGTATTGTGATATCAATGTTGCTCAGTATGAGATGTGGTTATGCTTTACAGTTCAATTGTGGTAAATGTTATCAGATGGTTTATGAAATGAATGGTTTACAAAGATGAAGAAAGATATGTTGATTTGATGATTGAATTGTGAATTTAAAGAGTGAATTAGACATGTAGATGCCATGAACACTTTAGAATCCTCACAGGATGAGGCATGCGCTGTGAGGAGGAAATGATTTCCCGACTGGAGGTAGTCCAGATCGAGGTAAGCCATAGTGCACCAGTAGGGTGTGGGGGTCTTGACCAGTAGGGCAGACTCCTTACAATTGTATGGTACCCAACACCAACCAGGGATGCCGGTGGTACCCGTGTTACTTGTTGAGTGATCAGTGGTCAGTAGGTCCACTGATGCACAATAAGCCTGAGGGCTTTGACTCACCGCCTGAGTACCCAATTTGAGAGGTGGAGTCTGAGATATCTGGCCACTCTTATTAGTTGCCGAGAGGCAGACGTGCCGAGGCCCACTGCAGACGGTGATACAACCCGACAACAAATTAGATCGTCAATGTGTAATTAATTACAGAATTAACCATAATCAATAGAATAACAAAATCACTAAAAATTAAAACCTTTTGCAAAGAGATCCAATTCTAGGAAAACTCCTAGAAAGAGAACCAAAGTATTGCATACATTCTGGTTCACATTGTACATGCCATGTATCATCTCATCTCGAGGAATATTTTTACAATAGTTGCTTTACCAAAACTATACAAAAGCAACATATAATCTTGAGGCATTCAAGCCAAAATCTCATATCGATCATAAAAAACTAAGTACTTACTCCAAGGACCTGAGAGTATAGAGACGACACATAGGACTCATATCTATAAGACAAGATAGTCAGTATCTCCACCTGAGATGTTACTATTATCCCTGATGCTGCTATCCTTCCCCTGTTGTATGGTCTCTACCTCCTCGTCTGTGTCCACCTAAAAATGTTGGTGACCAATGGGGTGAGACCCATGTCCTATCGAGAGATATAACTCTCTGCCAAAAATATTATTATAGCAGATAAATAGTAATAAACTGAGCAGAGGATTCTTTTATATTAATAAGCAGAATAAAGCAATATCATCTTTTAAAGCATTACAGGCTATATGTGATACAGTAGTAAATCATCTATTTAAAAAGAAATATGAAGAACATGTATAACATTTATCCAATTTAGGATACATTAAGCAATGTAACATCAACTAATGATTTTCATATTTCATCCTTAGCAAATATGCTACACGGCTGATTACATTTTACAATCACACTTATTCCCTAAGGAGATGGGGTAATCCGCTCATACTCCAACCGAACACGGCGAAGTAAAGCATCAGTTCCATACCTAGGTCAATGGAAGAGTCAGACTCCATGACCTCATCCGTCTCAGTCAGTGCGAGACCACATGCAGGACATCTCGTGTCTCTGCTAAATAGCTTTCCAGGGTATACTTAGAGCTACAACGGTGGCTTCACTCTCTTCGCAATTGAGAGATTTCATGTTTATCTCACATCGATCTGACATTAAACATCATTGGGATATTCATGATACATCCATCCCGGCACATATAATGAAGGATTGAGAGATCTCGGGTTTATCTCACATCAATCCCACATTAGGGCGTAAGCATATTCGTGCCCATTACCCCCACATATTCAAAAATATGTCCTCCGGGAAATCCCATGGGAAAACCCATTTCACCATCACCAGCTACTGACGATGATGGATCTATGTCCAGGGCTCTACATGATAAAATTCCACTTGATTAATTAAGTGAATTACCATACTCTTTTAGCATCAGCCAAGTTTTCAAACATGAATTATTATGACAAATTCTATAAAGAAAAGTGTAATACATTTATCAAATACTTTTCAAAACTTTATAAAACATTTGGAATCTCAATCCCTTATCTCATTACTTGGAATTCTCATCCCTCAACAATATCATTATCATGTTTACTAGATCTAGGTATTCAAACCCTTAGTTCATCACTGAACATTGTTATCACTTATCAGATAACTATTACCTCTAGGTCATCTGACCAAGGTATACTTGTTACACAAGCATCTCACATAGCTCACAAGGCACATTAAACATCTTGTCACCTCTCACTAGGCAATAAATAATATAATGGCTCACAAGGCCCATTAAGCATTTTATCAAATAAACATCATAGCTCATACATGTTTATGCTCATCAACTTATAATACATGCATGGTTAGTATACTTGATAACAACCATATCAATTACATATCAACACTATGCAATACAAGGGTAACACCACTATTCCTTCTTTAGGGATTAGGGTCTCCCATTCTTTATCAATTAGGGTTTCTCATACCATTACCCACAATTAGGGTTAGGGTTTTCCATTCTTTGTCAATTAGGGTTTCTCATACCATTACCCAAAATAAGGGTTAGGGTTTCCCATTCTTTGTCAATTAGGGTTTTATGATCACATTATCAAAGATCAAACCCTAATTCATACTCTACACTTATTAAACGTATCAATGTATGCACATTATATGTTTATTACACAAGTATGAGTTTCTCTTTCATCCTCTCTAGGATGTTGATTACTCCATACTTTATTAAGTTGGCTCAATCTTTCACTAAAGTACATGCACCTACGTTTATCATAGTGATTTGCTTTTATTACTTTCATAGGCATCAAATGACAATCACTCTAAGTGTACTATTCACCTAAGTACTTTAGAGGTACTTTCATTGTAATCAACTTTGAGATACTTTACAAACACTCATAGGGTTGTTTGACTTTACAAGGTTTTGGGAATATTTGGTTTCTAAACAGTTTGAGATTATTTGATCTTCATACGATCTTGAAAACCCCTTTAACCTTCAAACGGTCTTGAGATCACTTGACCTTCAAATGGTCTTGAGATCACTTGACCTTCAAATGGTCTTGAGGTCACTTGACCTTCAAATGGTCTTGAGGTCACTTGACCTTTAAACGGTCTTGAGATCACTTGACCTTCAAACGGTCTTGAGGTCACTTGACCTTCAAACGGTCTTGAGGTCACTTGACCTTTAAACAGTCTTGAGATCACTTAACCTTCAAATGGTCTTGAGGTCACTTGACCTTCAAACGGTCTTGAGTTCACTTGACCTTCAAATGGTATTGAGGTCACTTGACCTTCAAACGGTCTTGAGGTCACTTGACCTTCAAACGGTCTGGAGGTCACTTGACCTTCAAACGGTCTTGAGGTCACTTGACCTTCAAACGGTCTTGAGGTCACTTGACCTTTAAATGGTCTGAAATCGTTTGATCTTGCTAGGGTTTAAAACTATTTTCACTCTCAAAATGATTTGAAACCATTTGAACTATCCAATGTTGAGACTGTTTGATCACTAAACGATTTGAAACCGTTTGACCTAGGTTGTGTTGAAACCATTTGTCCTCTAAACGGTTTGAAACCGTTTGAACATGAAACGGTTTGAAACTGTTTGGTCACTAAATGGTTTGAAACCATTTGGCCATAAAAATATTGAAGCTGATTGATATTGTTGATCTAGAGGTGTGTGCTAAGATGATGTCATAATCATCATAAAGCTTCATACCTCCATTTCTACTGTCCATACATCTAATGAATTCATCAATTACTCAAGAAAAAATTTGAGAAGAAGGAAAGATCAACATATATTGCAAGATTGAAATCAAATGATAATATCAATGGGTTCAAGTTATATAACCCGCCTTGAAAGAAACTTCAAAGCTCCAAGATTTTTGTCTTTAATGGTGAAGATAGCTCCTTCAATTATCCAAGGCACATTCTCAACCCTTTCTGATGTAAAAGATTGCCAAAGTTGAGTATTGGATGGAAGAGAGAAGAAAAGAAGAGTTATAATTCGATTTAGCCTTCAACCCAAGGTTGAAGATGACCATAGATCTTACCTCAAGCTTGGGAAACTATCTCCTCCTTCTCCTTTGCTTCCTTGGTCATTGGCCTAAGTGAGGAATGAGTGTGTATTGTGAAAATAACCTTTCTAGTAGGTGAATAATTGAATGTATATAATTGAATTCTTAGGAGAGAGAAAGTAGGAGGAAAGTCATCAACTTTCCTTGCCACACACCCCCTCCACTTCCTTGTCTCTGAATCTATCCTTCTTATCTTCAAATTCCTTTGAATTATCCTTGAATTATAGTCATCCATTAAGCTCCTTAATAGATATAATACTATTATCCATTAGCACCTTTATGTTAGTGGATATTACTTTTCAACTACAAATGTAGGTAGATATTTTCACCTACTTAGAAATATCGGTGCCTCTCAAGGTATTTTGGCTTCCATTCCATTATAGAATTTCTCTCAAAGATTTTTAGTTGATGGGTACTTTTAATTTATATATTTTTGCTACAAAATAACTTTGGATTTCAATTATGTGTATTTCTTGATTATTTTATCAAGAGTATCATTTCTCAAATGTGGTTCAAACAAGATGTCACTTTCTTTTTATTTTCTCTAAATGATACCAAGAGACAGTAGGGACACTCTTGAGGTGGTATTTTACATATTCAACCCTATGTTTTGGTTAAATTACAAATTACACCAAAACTAATATTTAAGGTACAAGTATTATTCAAATAAGCTCCTTCTTGGAACTTAGGCCTCCACAAGCCATCTCTTAGCATCATTCTCACTCTTATGATGTTAAAGTACTTGAGGAACATTTATCATGTAACATTTTAAAAGGTAACCCCTTATATTGGGTAAATTGCACTTAAGTTCAAAATAAGAAAATATTACTTCAACATTATTCAAATAGGACCAAAATTGAAACATAAACTCTCCTTTAGTCTTAATTACTTTTCAAAAGATAAGGACAAGAATATAAATGAATTACTTAAGCAAAACTCCTAGGGTTAAGGCATAACCCAGGTCATGGATGTTACAATTCTCCACCCCTAATAGGGATTTTGTCCCCGAAATCATCAAGAGAAAAGAGAAGGGTACTTCCTCCTCATCTCTTCCTCTAGTTCCCACGTAGCCTCTTCAATGCCACAATGATGCCAGAGAACTTTCACAAGAATTATGTCTTTCTTTTTCAACTTTTTGATTCTCCTATCAAGAATCATCATTGGTCCTTATTCATAGGATGTATCTTCATTTAACTCTACCTCTACATGTTGCAATACTATCTCCGTATCAGGGTGACACTTTCTCATCATGGATATATGGAATACTAGATGCAATCTATGTAGTTCAGGTGGAAACTCCAACTTATAGGCTACCTTTCCAATCCGTTCAGTGATTGGATAAGGCCCCATAAATCTAGGAGCTAACTTACCCCTCTTCTCAAATCTAAGAACACCTTTCCAAGGTGAGACTTTGATATATACTCTATCTATAACTTGGAATTCTAAAGGTCTTCACCGTTTATCAGTGTATGACTTTTGTCTATCTTGTGCAGCTTTTGACTGTTGTTGTATTACTTTAATCTTCTCAGTTGTTTGTTGCACAAATTCATGACCCAAACATTGGTATTCTCCTGTTTCATACCAGCACAATGGAGATCTACAACGTCTGCCATATAATGATTCATATGGTGCCATATCAATATTGTGCTAATAACTATTGTTGTAAGAGAATTCTATTAAGCTCAAGTGTAGATCCCAACTTCCTACAAACTGAAGGACACATGCCCTAAGCAAATCCTCCAAAGTTTGTATAGTCCTCTCAGATTGTCCATCCGTCTGGGGGTGAAAGGTGGTACTAAATCTTAACTGCGTACCCAATGCTTTATGTAGTCGTTCCCAAAAATGACTCATGAATTGGGGACCTCTATCAGATACAATTGTGGTTGGAACTATGTGCAATCGTACTATCTCATCTATATAGATTTGTGCAAGTTTCTCAGCAGTATAGGTTGTTTTGATAGGAAGAAAATGTGCTGACTTAATCAACCTATAAACTATCACCCAAATGGAATCATGACTTTTGGATGTTCTGGGTAAGCCAACCACAAAGTCCATGGTCACATGATCCCATTTCCACTGTGGTATAGGTAAAGGTTGTATTGTTCCTGCAGGCTTTTGATGTTCATCTTTAACCTGCTGACACACTGGACACCGCATAACAAACTCAGCTACATATTTCTTCAATCCAGGCCACTAATACATATCTTTCAAGTTATGATACATTTTGGTGCTCCCTGGATGCATTGCATACATGGATGAATCAGCTTCCTCCATGACTAACTTCCTTAAGTTATTGGCATTAGGTACTACCATCCTACCATGGTAATAGACTACCTCATCATCTGACTCATGAAAACCATCCCGTTTCTCACTACCGTACTCTGCTCTTATCTGTTGAATCATAGCATCAGTCCGTTGTGCTTCTTTGATTTGTTGTTTCAGAGTAGGTTTCACTTGCATTTCAGCTAACAGTCCAGCTAACATGGATACTTTAAGTTGTACATTGTTTTGTCTCAAAGAGATAAGCATGTCTAGTTTAAAGTACACTAAAGAGTTCAACTGTACTTTGTCTATGGTTGGCGATGATGATTTTCTACTTAGTGCATCAGCCACTACATTAGCCTTTCCCGGATGATAATCAATTGTACAATCATAGTCCTTGATTAAATCCATCCAGCAGCGTTGTCTCGTGTTCAACTCATGTTGTGAAAAGATGTATTTTAGGTTCTTATGGTCTGTGAAAATCTGGAATGTCTCTCCATAGATTTAATGTCTCGAGATCTTCAATGCATGAACCACTACAGCCAATTCTAGATCATGCGTCGAATAATTTTCCTCGTGTTTCTTAAGTTGTCGAGAAGCAAAAGAAATCACTCGTTTATCCTACATCAAAACAAATCCTAAACCGTTCTTAGAAGCATCACTGAATACAATATACCCCTTTCCTTGCTCAGGTAACACTAGCACGGGTGCACTTGTTAACCTTTCTTTCAACAACTGGAAAGAATGTTGACACTTGTCATTCCATACAAAAGGAACCTCCTTCCTGGTTAACCTAGTTAGGGGTAATGCTACAGAACTGAAGTTCTTAATGAACCTCCTATAGTAGCCTGTCAGTCCTAGAAAACTGCGTATCTCCGTTGGTGTCTTTGGCTGTTCCCACTCCAAGATAGATTCTACCTCTTTAGGATCAACACGGATACCTGAGGCAGATATTACGTGTCCTAGGAAAGACACTTCTGATAACCAGAATTCACACTTGCTAAACTTGGCGTATAGCTTGTGCTCTCTCAGTAAAGTCAGGGCCTGACGAAGGTGTTGCTCATGTTGTTGAGCATCTCTACTGTAAATCAGGATGTCATCTATAAAGACTACTATGAATTGATCAAGGAATGGCCGAAAGATTCTTTTCATGATTCCATGAATGCAGTTGGTGCATTAGTTAGTCCAAATGACATAACTATGAACTCATAGTGACCATACCTTGTTCTAAAGGCTGATTTAGGTATGTCACTCTCCTTGATATGTAACTAATGGTATCCTGACCTCAGATCTATTTTAGAGAATATAGTTGCACCACACAACTGGTCAAACAAGTCATCTATCCTTGGCAGAGGATATTTGTTCTTTATGGTTACTTTGTTTAGTTGTCTATAGTCAATGCATAATCGCACAGACCCGTCTTTCTTTTTAACAAAAAGAACTGGAGCAACCCAAGGTGAAGTACTTGGTCGAATAAAACCCTTTTCAAGCAACTCATGTAACTGTTTCTTGAGTTCTTCCATCTCAGCAGGTGCCATTATATATGGTGTTTGAGCTATAGGTTGCGTACCTAGGATTAGATTAATCTCGAAATCAATCTCTCGGGGTGGAGGAACACCTGGAAGTTCCTCAGGAAACACATCCTCAAACTCCCTAACAATCAGAACTTTAGAAAGACTAGGACTCTCTGCTTTGGTATCTACCACATGTGCCAAGAATGCCTCACATTCGTGTCACATCAGTTTCTCAGCTATCATTGATGACACTAGACAGGTTGGAAGAATCTTTTTGTCCCCCTGAAAGATCCATATAGCACCATTGTCTAAGAACATAGCCTACTTGGAACTGCAATCCAAGACAACCTTATACTTTTCTAGGGTGTCCATCCCAAGGATTATGTCAAATCCATGCATCTCAAGTGGTATAAGATCCACCTGAATGCTATGTTCTAAAAAATAAAGAACACAGGGAGAACATACCTCCCGCAACACTGCATATCCAACTAACGGAGTTTCTAATAACAAGTTATCTACTCTATGACTGACAGTCATATTGCAGTCATGAATCACTCCTCGAGTGATAAAGGAATGTGTAGCACCCGGATCAATCAAAATAGATACAAAGCAGGATGAAGACATATCATAATGAAATAATTCCATCTGACCTGTCACAACTCGTGGGTTGACCACTGCTTCCGGTTGATTAATAGCATAGAATCTTGTCGTTGCTAGTTGTCAACCACTCGCCCTGTTGTTGGGTGTAGATGAACCATCTTGGGATGCATGTCCATGTCCTCATGTGCTACTATTAAACTGTCTCTTCTGAGAGCCTTGTTGACTCTGCCTCGGTGGTTGGGTTACACTCATGTCTCTAACTAGACAATCTTTCATCAGGTGTCCCATCTACCCACATTTATAACAACTTCTGTTCTCCCTCTGTGACCTAGATGGTCCTATTACTGACATTGTTGCTGAGTTGTGGGATCCCTCTGGTGGTAAACTACGGCCTCTACCCTTACTGGATGTCCACTGCGTCTGAGTATTGAACCTCGGTGGTACTATTGGTGCAGAAAACCTTGGTTTCTTAAAACTTTCAGACCTCTATCCTTGGAACTGTGTATACACTTTCTTACTGTTGGCTTGACGTTTCTCAGTCACGGACCTTTCTATCCGCTTAACTGAGTCCAAAAAGGTGGAAAACCTCTCTCTATTTTCTAGAGCAGATGCGGGTGTGGTCAAATCAGCATTCAAACCCTTCTCAAAATGCTAAATCCTCTCCTCATATGTAGTAGCCATGTGCAGACAAAACCATAGAAGCTCCATGAACTTAGCTTCATACTCATTAATGTTCATTGGTCCTTTCCTTATCCGCTCAAACTGAGAGATTTTCTCATCCAGGTAAGTCTTGGGAAAATATCTACTAACAAACTCTCATCAGAATTCTCTCCATTCGACCTCAACACCTGGTCATTTCTCTTCCTCAATGGCCCACCAGTGGCCAACACTCCCTTTCAAAAGATACACTGCATGCTTAACCTTCTCAGCTTCTGGGATATTAAGAATTCTGAAAGCCTTCTCCAGCCCAGTCAGCCACAAGTCTGCGTCTGTTGGGTCAGCTGTACCAGTATAATCAGTAGCTCCTTCCCATTGAAGTTGTTCAAAGGTCTTGCCAACTCCATGTCTCTCATTGGGGACTGGTGCCCTAGGTACAGGTGGTGGCACCCTATCCGCCATATGTGTCATTATCTCCATGAACTATCCAAATAGAGCATGGAAATCTGGGTTTTCTATCGAAGCTTGGTCAAGCTGGGGATTCTCATGTACTAGTTCTATAAAGACCTCGCCTCCGGTAACCCCCAATTGAGGGAGACTCGAAAGTCAGAGCCGTTATTCAATTAACAGGATCAAAGGTTCGACAAATAATCAATAATAATTATGAAATTCTACTAACTAACTAGAATTTGGTATAAAATTAAAACTTTACTTACCTTTGAAAACTTTGGAAATCTATCTATCTATAGCTTGAATTATTCTATCTAATCCTCCTTGCACTTTATTTCTTATTTCCACAATGTGTCACCTTAATATTTGTTCTTTTAATTATTGTACCTAAAATGCCGACAAATAAAACGTCGGTCAGTATATCGAAACATACTGGTATGTGGGAACAACCAAAATCTTGCAAATATGGCTAACAATTTAATAATCACAATCAAATTAATTAACAAGCCAATTTACACTTTTTAGTATGACATTCTCCACCGCATTTGCCCTAACCTTGGCATACCCACCTTAGGGTTTCCTTTGCCAATGACTTAAGGCCACCTTCTCAATCCTGAGCTTGATGCCTGGGGGTCACCACTCATGGTGCCCACTATTCATGCAATATCATAGGCCACCTTCTCATTCCCGAGCTTGGTGCCTGGGGTCACCACTCAAGGTGTCCATTGGTCTACCCATCTGGGCATGACCTTTGGCATCATCCATCAGGGTGGCATGTAAGTGCGAGAATCCATACTTCTATTATTAATGTGATAATCATAGTGACTTTATAGTTTACAAGTATGAACATCCAAACTGATAATTTGCATTCAATGTGATTAACCATCTGGAAAATCTTCGGGAAACTAAGGCGGTTATTCATAATTAACCACATACCTGATCTGACGATTTGAACAGAAATATCCATGCAAATAAGAATCCAAGCAAGCAAGCATTTTCAACAAGATCCTGAAATAATCATGTAATTCCCTTTTTATTATTCATGTCATCAAGATCCATTAAACCTAGCTCACTTCCAAGGGTTTCGAATCCACTTTTAGTGTTTCCATTGCAATTAGGGTTTCCCTTCATCTTTTATTATTTTAAACCCTAAATTAACGCAATTGATCACAAACCCTAATTATTTCCACATCTAATCCTCAATTTCATATTAGAGGCATAATTAACCATTAATTAAGTTCATTAAGCCTCTTTTACAATAAAGCTACTATTTTTATCCCTTTAATCCATGACAAGATCATTATACACATTTATCATCAATTCATAGTTCATTATGGTCCAATTCCCATATGAACTCTGTTTATTATTAATTCTACCTTGATTCAATTGAAAACCCTAATTTCTATATTAAGGTTATTTATCCACAAATTAGGGACTTTAATGCTTGAAATAGCTTAGATTCATCATATTCCAACTTTAATCATGAAATTAATCAATTAAAGCCATTAAGAGTCGAATTTACCAACATTAGGGTTTCAAGGCCCATTAAAGTATTATTCATGCACATTAAACTCAAAATTAAACTAATTACATGCAAATTTCATCCTTTTTGTTCCTAATGTGCCCTTTTATCATTAACAGGTTAATACTAACTCTAATCATCCATTAAACCCTTATAAATATATGATTCATCTCAAAATAGGGTTCTTTAAACATTAACACATTAAAGTTGATATATTCCATTACTTTTCAAACTGCATGAGGAATTAGCTTTTAAAAATAATTTTATTGGATTCCTCTCGTTTTTCTGAGCAATTTTCATATTTTATGTGTGTTAATCCGAGCTATGAATAATTAGTTATGAATTTAGCAAAATTGACTTACTTCTGACCAATCACAGAGCGCCAGGTCGCCTTATGCATGCAAGACGACTTGCCTTTGAGTTTATAACCGAATTACAGTTTTGCCCTCGTTGAGTCCATCTTCTCTTCATCCCGCGGAGGGGCAGAACTGTCAAACGTGCCAATCCTTCTTCAACGTTGCGCAACGCAGGAGGCTGCCAACCTGTAGCTCGGTTGCAGGTGTGTCCCCTCCACCTAGGACCCCGAGACTGCCATCGAGGGCCGCCCAGGCTCCTCTACCTCCGACGCACCTAGGGCATCGCCCAAGTCACGCTATAACTGGCCAAAGTAAGCATTCTTGACCTGTCAAGTGCGGCCGCCATTGTTTCCATGTTGTTGCAACTGCTCGCAACTCAGGGCTTTCCTTCGTTGGTGGAGCTTGTTGTAGCACCAACGAGGGTTCCCATTACCTTTTCCGCCTCTTGCCGTGCCTGCGGAGCCCCAGGTTAGGGTCAAAGAGAGTCGGGGTCAGGTTGCGGTGCTCCTCCGTCTGCTTGTTCTTGCAGTCCTACTGTAGATGGCCAGAGCGGTAGTGGGAGCTTGGGGATGATGGCTATGCCTCCCCTGGTCGATGGGAAAACTACATGCCGCCCTCGTACTCCATCATAGAGCTTGGATGTCCCTTGGATCGTTCCACCCTCTCTTATATAGGATTTATGTGGAGATAAGAAGAAATAAAGAGACAGATGCTCGAGATCTCTTTGGCTCAAGGCCCTAGATCCAACCCTTATATAGGGAAGGATGGCAACGTCCCATTGTGCTTAACCACAGGGAAAACAAGTCTCCTTTATCTTACTTTCCTTGTTTAGGTGCAACTTCTCTTTTTAACTCTATTCCTTATTTATTAGTATTCCTTGGTTATTAAGGAATCTATTCACCTAAAGGGAAAACTGAAAATTACATGTTTTAATCTCCTTGTGCTTGACTTTTAATCCATTGGCCACGAGGATCAACTTCCTTAAGGCAATTAACATCCCCTTTTGATATTATCATAAAGTTATTAATTATATAGTACATAATCCTCTTATTTTGCATTATTGGCATTTTCTCTTTCCTATTTCTTCATTGGGGCTCCTTGGACCCCAAGAAAACCTATTATTTCGAAATTTCTTTTCAAGATACCTATTATCCTTCTAGATGCATCTAAATGCATTATTCTTCATTATTTATCATTATCTTGTTTATTTCTTATTAAAATATTTCTTTTTGAGGATTTCTCTTTTATTTTCCTTATTGGTATTCCTTTTATCATTAGGAATCCTTGGAATACGAAATTCCACTAAGGATAACTCAATTATACCTCTTTTCACTTATTTTCCACCTTTTGCATTGTTTTCAATTTCTTTCTTAATAAAGAAATACTTAATTGATCTTTTCTTTTCTTATTGCATTCTCTATGCAACTTTGGACTCCTTGGAACCCAAAGAACCCAAGAGGCACGAAATACCTCTTTGTATTTGCCTTCTAGATGTTTCCACACTTTTCCTTTTCTCTATTTTCTTATTTACTCAATAATAGTGGAATTTCTTTTGTCTTTTCCCTTATTGGGCCCAATAGCTGATAAAGCCCACAAAACAACCATCAAGGCTATTGTAAATGAAATTCATTTATTCAAAATAAATTATATCATTATTTTTTCCAATATCTTTAATATGAGAAATTACATTTCTCACCAATGAACCCAAAAGTTGGGGTTGTAACATCCTTCCCCTCTTATAAGAATTTTGTCCTCAAAATTCCATCAAGCAAACAAATCAGGATAAGTCTTTCCTATGTCCATCAGGGCTCCCATGTGGCTTCACCCTTTCCATGGTGCTTCCCAAGAACCTTCATCGTCTCATATTCTTTCATCTGAGTTCTTTCTTACCTTGGTATATCATACCCTCATAGGTGACTCAGGACATTTTAGCCTCTCAAAAGATGAATAGGTTCAGGGCTCACACATGGCTTGGGTACCTCACATAGTGCTCTAGATCAGACCCATGGAACACATTACACATCATGTTATCCTGAGGGCAAGGCTAAACACAACCATCTCCACCAATCCATCTGAAAGGACCCATATATCGGGGACTCAGCTTTCTCAGTTGTAGCTTAGAGGGGTCGGATTTTCACATCACATATTCTCCCACAGTGAACTGCATGTCAGTCTTCTTTGCATCAGCTCATGACTCATGTCACCACTGGGCCCTCTCTCAGCCATTGCACGATCAAAGTGACTTCATCTGCACACACTGTGGTTCTTTTATGACCTTTGCGAGGCCTCCTTCACCAACATCATCTCAATGAAGCGGTGGTCGACACAACCTCTCTATAAAACTTCTTGCATCCCGATAAGGCTATGGTGGCTAACGTCATATCACAAGAAATGTCTCTTTGTATCACCCTGAATGAGCACACATGCTCTCATTAGACCCTCTAGTCTGGATCATACTAACCATTAGTATGGGGTGCTAAATTGTTCTAACATCGAGTTCTTCATGTATCTTCTTCCACCTCACGGGAGTGAACCTTTAGATTATTCTCAAAAACTTTGCACTCGCATCATGGTTTAGTTGAACCATCTCTCTCTTATAAGAAGTTCAACCAGATCTGTCCCGTGATGGTACTCTTTCTTTCTCATGTCATCTCGGTAAGGCGATCTACCATAACCCATATTGCATCTAGACCTTCCTTGATCTAGGGGAGACTCACGACATCCATAGTGATGAATTCCCATTCCATCCCGGGAACTCTTTATATCCATGCACAGGGTTACTGGTGTTCTTCCTTCACCTCCTGGTTTGCATGTTACATGCAACATCATATCGAGCAGCCAAAGTGCTACTATCCCTTACTATCTTTGTAGTATCATGGTGTTTGGTGATCTTAAAACCATGATTTCCGGTATGTCATGATTACTCAAGATCGATACCTCAGAAACCCTAAACCACTTTCATCAAGGTTTCATCACTTTCCTTTCCAAAGAAGTACATCTGAGGTTCGACAACCATCCTTTCATTATATCACAGACTAGGCTGGATAACCCACAACTACTAAATTGTTCAACAGATCTCGTTACATCTGAGTGTTAGCCCAAACATATCTCTTTTTCTCAATTTAAGGTTAGCCTAGCAACCTCAACTTCTTCTAGCTTCCAGCTAAACCAGGCAGCTATACCTCAACCCGAGCATTCATTACCACTTCTTACCCTTAGGTGTTAGGTAAAGTTGAAGACATACACCTCCATGTATTCTACTTATCATCTCATCTCTAAGTTTGTCTTCATCAAGAAACTCTGAGCTCCTTTTCATGGTGGTCAAACTCAACCTTGCATATCTTGCAAATTCTAGGTAGCTCATGGTATCACATCCCCAGAAGATGATCTCCTTAATACTCTTAGTGTTTGTAAACCATCCTTGTATCATTTTCTCCACAAGGGCACGTTATCATCTCTGTCCTCATTCCTTATAGCAACGTTCCAACTCACGTCATCTTTACCCTTGGTGTATGGCATGTGTACTATCCTATCTCTCACTCCCATAACAAGAAGAAATAAGCATTTGGCGTCCGTCCAAATACATAGTTCTTCCTATTCCAAGAGTAGAGATAGTACAACCCTCATTACCAATACACCTTTAAATCTGAGTTAGAACGTGCAACTTATGTCTATACATCAAAAACATCATGATATCAAAATTACTTCCATGGAAAACTGGTCTCGAACTTACTTGGTCCAAGCACAATCCTTAGTCATCTCCTCTAGGTCTATAGGGTGTCGGCACTATTGGGGTTATCCATCTTCCCTTATGTGTCCAGAGAGTGCCCTACTCATCTGCCCTTTGGGTCCCATGAGTTCATGAAGGTGATCAATCTCCTAACCCATGGCCCTTAGACAATGATAGTTGTTACCTCCCGACCCTATGGTCATGTGCAACTAGGGAATTAGGAAACTCCTTCTTCCATTGGTCTTATCCCTACCTGACCCTAGGATAGACTTAGGATTCCATTATAGTGCATGTTCAACTTAGAACCTTACCCAATCCTTCCTCATCTCTCTCTGCATTCTTGACTGACTTTCATCCCTTCATAGGGGTCATGGCAACCTGCCTACCTTGGTCAGTCCCCATACTGGTTACCTCCATGGTAACACATCCACATGCACTTAGAGATGTCTATTTATGGGTCTACAGGTTCATTCTCATACCATGTACTTTTCATCTAGCTTCTCAAGATCCTCTGAAACCTCTTTAGGTTACCTCAAAACCAACAAAATTGGTATACACTCTACAAAAGGGTCCCTCTCCCGGGATGGGAGGAAACTACACCTAATAACAGCAGTCACAAACGTCCTTATGTTTAGGGTATGCATCCATATGAGCGTGCTTAGCCCCAGCAAGCTACTAAGGCATAAGAAGATACTTACCAAACCATGCTAGGTCACACTTGTTCTCATCCTCAACATTAGATCAACTTAGTTGTGAGGGGTTCATCAAACATACCCTTAACTTAAGGGGTTTCCTTTCCTCTAAACACGAGGAGTACCATGCTCGAAACTATAGAGACTCAAATCACATTATGAGCATCAGATACACTACTTCCCCTCTTAGGCCTAGGAACCCTAGGTCCACCTTTAGGTATCCAACTGCATGCTCAATCTCTTAACCATGAATCAAGCATGTCCAAGGTATGTCATGTACTTCCATGATCTTTTATATAGGCAGCACCTCAGAGTGGAGTCCTCTTCAAGGACAACCAACTAGGTATAATGCTTCACAACTAGTTACTTAAACCTCCTCAGGGTCTGAGGCACCCTTTGTCTCATCTCAGCATGTAACCACTTATACCATAGGCACATAGGTACCAGAAGCATCATCCTCTCTCTAGGGTTTGGTTCCTCTCAAGATAACCAAGACATCACCAGCCTCCAGGGTCAAGCATAAGGCAACCACTATCATCCACTTAGGTCACATCATCCTCAACTCCCACTGTTCCTCATGTCTTGGAATCTAAGTTTCCAACCTTTTTGCTCGGGTCCTTCTTTCTCTCTCCAGAGCTAACTTCACATCCATCCTTACAACTAGAGGTCCTCTCTCCATGAAGGATCAAGCTCACAAGCATCCTCTACATAGGTGAAGCATATGCTCGAACTTATGTTTGCTCAAGACCATCCATAGCCCTTTATGCTTATTTCATAAGTCGTCCATCTTGATCTCTAGACCAGGGTTTCATCCTACTGTCAGTACTACTGACGTACCTTGGGTGCAAGCTATACCCCACTTGCACAAGCCCATAGGGTTTCTATAGGTTCTTCTCTAACTTCATCCATGAGAGAGCTATCCTTCGCTCAAACATGCACGGCCCTTCCCAGGGTGGGGTTGCCAAAGGTGTTAGGTCATCCAACCTCTCATGGCTCGTATGGCAATCCAAAGGCATGTCAATCCAAACATCTGGTCAACCATGTCATCTAAATCATCATGTCATCTCTCTCTCTCTCTAACCTTCACTTAGGGTTAGGGTTAACGTCATCCTCAAAGGATGTACTAGGTCTCTACTTTTAATGGAGGTCTCTACCTCCAAGACTAATTCTCTCTACTCACACTCCTGCCAAGGAGGTCTATCCTCAGGTCTCTCCTGAGGACAATGACAACTCGTGTCATATGACCTAAGCATGTATCTATTCCTTTACGCTTACGCTATTAAGCTTATGTCCATGACATCTTATTTACATGATTTTCATTAATTTGGTGGAGGATTCCTTAGATCTTATTAACCTTACCCATACCTCAAGAGGGTAAGGAGAAGAGATAAAACCTTAATCCTTAAGGTCCTTAACAGAATTTGAGTTGAGAAGGGATAAACAAGATGAGAGATTCCTAAAGGTATCTTATTTTGATTCATACCCTAAAACTTTATCCAGGCAGTCACACGGGTTCGGGAGTCCTCGTATTATGACTAGTGGTGCGGCGGAAAATATTTCCAGCCCTCGGTCGTGATCCTTTTCTAGACACCTCTGTCTTTTAGATAATCCTTTAATATCTCCCTTGGGTTCTACAAAATTTGTAAAATTTAATAATTATTAAAGATTAGATGAGGAACCTATGCTCTGATACCAATTGTAACGACCCCGCCTCCCGGTAACCCCCAATTGAGGGAGACTCGAAGGACAGAGCTGTTATTCAATTAACAGGATCAAAGGTTCGACAAATAATAAATAATAATTATGAAATTCTACTAACTAATTGGAATTTGGTATAAAATTAAAACTTTACTTACCTTTGAAAACTTTGGAAATCTATCTATCCAGAGCTTGAATTATTCTATCTAATCCTCCTTGCACTTTATTTCTTATTTCCACAATGTGTCACCTTACAGTTTGTTCTTTCAATTATTGTTCCTAAAACGCCGACAAACAAAACGTCGGTCAGTATATTGAAATATATTGGTATGTGGGAACAACTAAAATCTTGCAAATATGTCTAACAATTTAATAATCATAATCAAATTAATTAACAAGCCAATTTACACTTTTCAGTATGACATTCTCCACCACTTTTGCCCTAACCCTGGCATACCCACCTTAGGGTTTCCTTTGCCAATGACTTAAGGCCACCTTCTCAATCCTGAGCTTGATGTTTGGGGGTCACCACTCATGGTGCCCACTAGTCATGCAATATCATAGGCCACCTTCTCATTCCTGAGCTTGGTGCCTGGGTTCACCACTCAAGGTGTCCATTGGTCTACCCATCTGGGGCTGACCTTTGGCATCATCCATCAGGGTGGCATGTAAGTGTGAGAATCCATACTTCTATTATTGATGTGATAATCATAGTGACTTTATAGTTTGCAAGTATGAACATCCAAACTGATAATTTGCATTCAATGTGATTAACCATCCGAAAAATCCTCAGGAAACTAAGGCGGTTATTCATAATTAACCACATACCTGATCTAACAATTTGAACAGAAATATCCATGCAAATAAGAATCCAAGCAAGCAAGCATTTTCAATAAGATCCTGAAATAATCACGTAATTCCATTTTTTTATTCATGTCATCAAGATCCATTAAACCTAGCTCGCTTCCTAGGGTTTCTAATCCACTTTTAGGGTTTCCATTGCAATTAGGGTTTCCCTTCATCTTTTATTATTTTAAACCCTAAATTAACGCAATTGATCACAAACCCTAATTATTTCCACATCTAATCCTCAATTTCATATTAGAGGCATAATTAACCATTAATTAAGTTCATTAAGCCTCTTTTACATTAAAGCTACTATTTTTATCCCTTTAATCCATGACAAGATCATTATACCCATTTATCATCAATTCATAGTTCATTATGGTCCAATTCCCATATGAAGTCAATTTATTATTAATTCTACCTTGATTCAATCGAAAACCTTAATTTCTATATTAAGGTTATTTATCCACAAATTAGGGACTTTAATGCTCGAAATAGCTTAGATTCATCATATTCCAACTTTAATCATGAAATTAATCAATTAAAGACATTAAGAGTCGAATTTACCAACATTAGGGTTTCAAGGCCCATTAAAGTATTATTCATGCACATTAAACTCGAAATTAAACTAATTACATGCAAATTTCATCCTTTTTGTTCCTAATGTGCCCTTTCATCATTAACAGGTTAATACTAACTCTAATCATCCATTAAACCCTTATAAATATAGTATTCATCTCAAAATAGGGTTCTTTAAACATTAACACATTAAAGTTGATATCTTCCATTACTTTTTGAATTGCAGGAGGAATTATCTTTTAAAAATAATTTTATTGGATTCCTCTCATTTTTTTAGCAATTTTCATATTTTATGTGTGTTAATCCAAGCTACGAATAATTAGTTATGAATTTAGAAAAATTGACTTACTTCGGACCAATCACAGAGTGCCACGTCGCCTTATGCATGCAAGACGACTTGCCTTTGAGTTTATAACCGAATTACAATTTTTCCCTCGTTGAGTCCATCTTCTCTTCATCCCGCAGAGCGGCAGAATCGTCAAACGTGCCAATCCTTCTTCAACCTTGTGCAACGCAGGAGGCCGCTGACCTGTAGCTCGATTGCAGGTGTGTCCCCTCCACCCTAGGACCCAGGGACCGCCGCCGAGGGCTGCCCAGGCTCCTCTACCTCTGACGCACCTAGGGCATAGCCCAGGTCATGCTATAACTGGCCAAAGCAAGCATTCTTGACCTGTCAAGTGTGGCTGCCATTGCTGCCATGTTGTTGCAACTGCGCGCAACTCAGGGCTTTCCTTCGTTGGTGGAGCTTGTTGCAGCACCGACGAGGGTTCCCATTACCTTTGCCGCCTCTTGCCGTGCCTGCGGAGCCCCAGGTTAGGGTCAAAGAGAGTCGGGGTCAAGTTGTGGCGCTCCTCTATCTTCTTGTTCTTGCAGTCCTGTTGCAGATGGCCGGAGCGATAGTGGGAGCTTGGGGATGATGGTTACGCCTCCCCTGGTCGATGGGAAAACTAAAGGCTGCCCTCGTACTCCATCATAGAGCTTGTATGTCCTTTGGATCGCTCCACCCTCTCTTATCTAGGGTTAATGTGGAGATAAGAAGAAACAAAGAGAAAGATGCTCGAGATCTCTTTGGCTCGAGGCCCTGGATCCAACCCTTATATAGGGAAGGATGGCAACGTCCCATTGTGCTTAATCACAGGGAAAACATGTCCCCTTTATCTTACTTTCCTTGTTTAGGTGCAACTTCTCTTTTTAACTCTATTCTTTGTTTATTAGTATTCCTTGGTTATTAAGGAATCTATTCACCTAAAGGGAAACTAAAAATTACATGTTTTAATCTCCTTGTGCTTGACTTTTAATCCATTGGCCATGAGGATCAACTTCCTTAAGGCAATTAACATTCCCTTTTTATATTATCAAAAAGTTATTAATTATATAGTACATAATCCTCTTATTTTGCATTATTGGCATTTTCTCTTTCCTATTTCTTCATTGGGGCTCCTTGGACCCCAAGAAAACCTATTATTTCGAAATTTCTTTTCAAGATACCTATTATCCTTCTAGATGTATCTAAATGCATTGTTCTTCATTATTTCTCATTATCTTGTTTATTTCTTATTAAAATATTTCTTTTTGAGGATTTCTCTTTATTTCTCTTTTATTTTCCTTATTGGTATTCCTTTTATCATTAGGAATACTTGGAATATGAAATTCCACTAAGGATAACTCAATTATACCTCTTTTCACTTATTTTCCACCTTTTGCATTATTTTCAATTTCTTTCTTAATAAAGAAATACTTAATTGATCTTTTCTTTTTTTATTGCATTCTCTATGCAACTTTGGACTCCTTGGAACCCAAAGAACCCAAGAGGCACGAAATCCCTCTTTGGATTTGCCTTCTAGAGGTTTCCACACTTTTCCTTTTCTCTATTTTCTTATTTACTCAATAATAGTGGAATTTCTTTTGTCTTTTCCCTTATTGGGCCCAGTAGCCGATAAAGCCCACAAAACAACCATCAAGGCTATTGTAAATGAAATTCATTTATTCAAAACAAATTATATCATTATTTGTTCCAATATCTTTAATATGAGAAATTACATTTCTCACCAATGAACCCAAAAGTTGGGGTTGTAACAAGTCCTCTCTAGCATGATCCCTTGCACCTCCTCCTAGTGCAACAACACTGCTTTCAGCAGCATGTTCTTCATGTAATCCAGCCATCTTCAAGCTTTACTTCTTCTCCTGAGAGCAGAAGTCACTATCAGATATACTAGAAGATACTAGAACAGACTCAACGACCTTAATCCTATGTCTCTGTAGACTCAGCAAACCTTAGGCTTTGATACCAAAACCTTGACATGACCCGACAACAAATCAGACCATCACTGTGTAATTAATTATGGAATTAACCATAATCAACATAATAACAAAATCACTAAAAATTAAAACCTTTTGAAAAGAGATCCAATTTTGGGAAAACTCTTAGAAAGAGAACCAAAGTACTGCATACATTCTGGTTCACATTGTACATGCCATGTATCATCTCTTCTCGAGGAATATATTTACAACATTTGCTTTGTCAAAACTATACAAAAGCAACATATAATCTCGAGGCATTCAAGCCAAAATCTCAGATCGATCATAAAAACAATAAGTACTGACTCCAAGGAACTGAGAGTATAGAGACGACACATAGGACTCATATCTACAAGACAAGATAGTCAGTATCTTCACTTGAGATGTTACTGCTATCCCTGATGTTGTTGTCCTTCCCCTGCTATATGGTCTCTACCTCCTCATCCACGTCCACCTAAAAATGTTGGTGACCAACAGGGTGAGACCCATGTCCCAGCGAGAGATATAACTCTCTGCCAAAAATATTATTATAGCAGATCAACAGTAATAAACTGAGCAGAGGATTCTTTTATATTAATAAGCAGAATAAAGCAATATCAACTTTTAAAGCATTACAGGCTATATGTGATAAAGCAGTAAATCATCTATTTAAAAAGGAATATGAAGAACATGTATAACATTTATCCAATTTAGGATACATTAAGCAATGTAACATCAACCAATGGTTTTCATATTTCATCCTTAACAAATACGCTACACGGCTGATTACATTTTACAATCACACTTATGCCCTGAGGAGATGAGGTATACTGCTCATACTTCAACCGACCACGGCGGCGTAAAGCATCAGTTCCAGACCTAGGTCAATGGAAGAGTCAGACTCCATGACCTCATTTGTATCGCTCAGTGTGAGACCACATGCAGGACATCTAGTGTCTCTTCTAAATAGATTTCTAGGGTATACTGGCAACTTCGCTATAGAGCTGCAGTGGCGGATGCACTCTCTTCGCAATCGAGAGATTTCATGTTTATCTCACATCGATCTGGCATTAAACATCATTGGGAGATTCATGATACATCCATCCCGGCACATATAATGAAGGATTAAGAGATCTCGTGTTTATCTCATGTCAATCCCACATTAGGGCGTAAGGATATTCACACCCATTACCCCCACATATTCAAAAATATGCCCTCTAGGAAATCCCATGGGAAAACCCATTTCACCATCACCAGCTACTGACAATGATGGATCTATGGCCAGGGCTATACATGATAAAATTTCACTTGATTAATTAAGTGCATTACCATACTCTTTTAGCATCAACCAAGTTTTCAAACATGAATTATTATGACAAATGCTATAAATAAAAGTGTAATACATTTATCAAATACTTTTCAAAACTTTATAAAACATTTGGAATCTCAATCTCTTATCTCATTACCTGGAATTCTCATCCCTCAACAATATCATTATCATGTTTACAAGATTTGGGTATTCAAACCCTTAGTTCATCACTGAACATTGTTATCACTTATTAGATAACTATTACCTCCAGGTCATCTGACCAAGGTATACTTGATACTTGTTATACAAGCATCTCACACAGCTCACAAGGCACATTAAACATCTTGTCCCCTCTCACTAGGCAATAAATAATATAATGGCTCACAAGTCCCATTAAGCATTTTATCAAATAAACATCATAGCTCATACCTGGATATGCTCATCAACTTATAATACTTGCATGGTTAGTATACTTGATAACAACCATATCAATTACATATCAACACTATGCAATATAAGGGTAACACCACTATTCCTTCTTTAGGGATTAGGGTCTCCCATTCTTTATCAATTAGGGTTTCTCATACCATTACCCACAATTAGGGTTAGGGTTTCCCATTCTTTGTCAATTAGGGTTTCTCATACCATTACCCAAAATTAGGGTTAGGGTTTCCCATTCTTTGTCAATTAGGGTTTTATGATCACATTATCAAAGATCAAACCCTAATTCATACTCTACACTTATTAAAAGTATCAATGTATGCACATTATATGTTTATTACACAAGTACGAGTTTCTCTTTCATCCTCTCTAGGATGTTGATTACTCCATACTTTATTAAGTTGGCTCAACCTTTCACTAAAGTACATGCACCTACATTTATCATAGTGTATTGAGTTTATTACTTTCATATGCATCAAATGACAATCACTCTAAGTGTATTATTCACCTAAGTACTTTAGAGGTACTTTCGTTTTAATCAACCTTGAGATACTTTACAAACACTCATAGGGTTGTTTGACTTTACATGGTTTTGAGACTATTTGGTCTCTAAACGGTTTGAGATTATTTGATCTTCATACGATCTTGAAAACCCCTTTAACCTTCAAATGGTTTTGAGATCACTTGACCTTCAAATGGTCTTGAGATCACTTGACCTTCAAATGGTCTTGAGGTCACTTGACCTTCAAACGGTCTTGAGGTCACTTGACCTTTAAACGGTCCTGAGATCACTTGACCTTCAAATGGTCTTGAGGTCACTTGACCTTCAAACAGTTTTGAGGTCACTTGACCTTCAAACGGTCTTGAGATCACTTGACCTTCAAACGGTCTTGAGGTCACTTGACCTTCAAATGGTCTTGAGGTCACTTGAACTTTAAACGGTCTTAAGATCACTTGACCTTCAAACGGTCTTGAGGTCACTTAACCTTCAAACGGTCTTGAGGTCACTTGACCTTCAAACGGTCTTGAGGTCACTTGACCTTCAAACGGTCTTGAGGTCACTTGACCTTCAAACGGTCTTGAGGTCACTTGACCTTCAAACGGTCTTGAAGTCACTTGACCTTCAAACGGTCTGGAGGTCACTTGACCTTCAAACGGTCTTGAGGTCACTTGACCTTCAAATGGTATTGAGGTCACTTGACCTTTAAACAGTCTGAAACTGTTTGATCTTGCTAGGGTTTGAAACTGTTTGCACTCTCTAAACGGTTTGAAACCGTTTGAACTATCCAATGTTGAGACTGTTTGATCACTAAAGGGTTTGAAACCATTTGACCTAGATTGTGTTTAAGCCATTTGTCCTCTAAATGGTTTGAAACCGTTTGAACATGAAACGGTTTGAAACCGTTTGGTCACTAAATGGTTTGAAACTGTTTGGCCATACAAATATTGAAACCAATTGATATTGTTGATCTAGAGGTGTGTGATAAGATGATGTCATCATCATCAAGCTTCAGACCTCCATTTCTACTATCCATACAGTTGATGAATTCATCAATTACTCAAGAAAAATTTTGAGAAGAAGAAAAGATCAACATATATTGCAAGATTGAAATCAAATGATAATATCAATGGGTTCAAGTTATATAACCTGCCTTCAAAGCAACTTCAAATATCTAAGATTTTCGTCTTTAATGATGAAGATAGCTCCTTCAATTATCCAAGGCACATTCTCAACCCTTTTTGATGTAAAAGATTGCCAAAGTTGAGTACTTGATGGAAGAGAGAAGAAAAGAAGAGTTATAATTCGATTTTAGCCTTCAACCCAAGGTTGAAGATGACCATAGATATTACCTCAAGCTTGGGAAATGATCTCCTCCTTCTCCTTTTCTTCCTTGGTCATCGGCCTAAGTGAGGAATGAGTGTGTATTGCGAAAATAACCTTTCTAGTAGGTGAATAATTTAGTGTATATAATTGAATTCTTAGGAGAGAGAAAGTAGGAGGAAAGTCATCAACTTTCCTTGCCACACACCCCTCCACTTCCTTCTCTCTAAAGATATCCTTCTTATCTTCAAATTCCTTTGAATTATCCTTGAATTATAGTCGGACATTAAGCTCCTTAATAGATATAATACTATTATCCATTAGCACCTTTATGTTAGTGGATATTACTTTTCAATTAAAAATGTAGGTAGATATTTTCACCTACTTAGGAATATCGGCACATCTCAAGGTATTTTGGCTGCCATTCCATTATAGAATTTCTCTCAAAGCTTTTTAGTTGATGGGTACTTCAATTAGTTTATATATTTTTGCTACAAAATAACTTAGGGTTTCAATTATGCTTATTTCTTGATTATTTTATTATCAAGAGTATCATTTCTCAAATGTGGTTCAAACAAGACGCCCCTTTATTTTTATTTTCTCTAAATGATACTAAGAGGACACTCTTGATGTAGTATTTTACATATTCAACCCTATGTTTTGGGTAAATTACAAATTACACCAAAACTAATATTCAAGGTACAAGTATTATTAAAACAAGCTCCTTCTTGGAACTTAAGCTTCCACAAGCCATCCCTTAGCATTATTCTCATTCTTATGATTTTAAAGTACTTGAGGAACATTTATCATGTAACACTTTGCAAGGTAACCCCTTATATTGGGTAAATTGCTTTTTAGTCCAAAACAAGCAAATATTGCTTCAACATTATTCAAATAGGACCAAAATTGAAACATAAACTTGAAAACTACTAGAGGGGGGGTGAATAGAGTTTTATAGAGATTTTAACAATAATTTACTCAAACAACCACAATAAAAATATTGGACAAGGAGACAAGGGTTTAGAGTGGTTCCTAGCCTTAGCAAATACTAAGGTAGTCAGTCCACTACCCGGTTGCTTACCCAACCGGGATTTGAAAAGAAATTTATTTTATTACCTCGCAAGGAATTTACATAAAATACAATCTCTTTTCCCAAACCCTTCAAGCAGCCTTCACCTAGAAGTAATCGCCCAACCTTGAAGCAGCCTTCCCTTGAAGTAGATGCACCAACTCCCGTTGCACCAGCCTTCTGAAGTAGCTTCCCGTGCGATAGCCTTCTTGAAGTAGCTTGAAGTCCCCTTCTCCACCTGAGAAGTCACTCCTCTCCAATCCGCAGCCTCCAACCCTAGGAGTAGCAAGGAGAGTACAAAAGATACAAAGGAACAAGAAAGAAAAAGGAAATTACAACTTATCCTTTAAGCCCCAGGCTTGATTTTCCTATATCAAGCGTGTAGATCTCCTAACCAATGTGTATGACAATGTGATTGTAGTGGATAGGAGATACTAGCCTATAGGACACGACATGTGAGCAATAGGAATGAATGGCAAGTGTAGGAATTTGCTCTATTGCTCTAAAACAGATTGCAAGTGAGTATTGAGCTCAAGTATAGCACAAGTATAGCTTAGGTGTGTTTTGGTGTCCTAAGGCATGTCCTATTTATAGGAGTGGCCTATGAATACTTAAGGACGTTCTAGACAACTTCTAGGGGCTTCTAAGTGCTTAACTAGCCGTTAGATATAAGTTAAGTGCATTAGTAACGGCTAGTTACTTTATTCTGCAGTTGCTGTCAGAGACCATCTCGGTCGAAAATTTGTCGACCGAGATACCTACTCGGTCGAAGTTTTGTCGACCGACAGGCTCTCTGGATCAACGTTCATTTGCAACTGCCAACTACTTTATCAGCTGTGTCTAACGGCTACTTGGGTCATTCTCGGTCGAGAAGTTTGTCGACCGAGAGTGTCTCGGTCGAGGAGTGTGGTCGACCGAGATTGACCCTGTTTTCAATCTTTTAATTAAACTACTAAGTATGTGTATGAGTGTGCATATGTGATCCTATTTGAAGGGATGACCTATCTAAGTGTGGTGATTAGCTAGGAAGATCCAACGCTTGATTTACATGCAATCTAAGTACTTGTACATTATATATTTGTACAAGTTTTTACAACAGTGATTACATTGCATGAAAATATAAATATGTAAGCTCTTTGGATTTGCCTTAGTTACTTTGTCATCCACCTTAATCCTGCACACTCAAGTAGCTTGTTAGATCAACAAGAATGAAATGTTTGTCATCATCGAAACAAAGGGATTTATCATAATGTCCAATTTATCCAACAATCTCCCCCTTTTTGAAGATGACAAACATTTCCTAAAATATGAAATAAGGAAATATAAAGCATGTGAGTTTCATACCTGAGTATTACCTTTTGTAGCCATTCTTGTTTTTACAAGAAGATGAAACTCATTCTTGTTTTTACAAGAAGATGAAACTCATTTATATTTATATTTTTGATTTTATATTCTTTCTCCCCCTTTGTCATTTCAAAAAGATATCCAATATGAACATTTTATTTCGTCTCCCCCTTAATTTTATATTAAGCTCCCCCTTAATTAGATATCCTATTAGAAACAGGGATTTATGTCATTTTTGTCTAATTTAGCCACAATTTATTTCTCAATTATTTGCAAAGGATGTTAAGCCTTGAAATGATATGAGATCATGTTAGGTTCATGGCATATGTATATTGATTTCTCACCCATTTTACAAGGGATGTTAAGCCCCAAAATGAAATGAGAGTCCTTTAAGCTTAGAATATATGAAGATGTCTCTAACCAAATGCAAGATTTATCATTTTTATGAAAGGCATAGATTTCAAAAAATTTCTAAGGTTGTAACAAGCTTCAAATGATGTTTACAATGTTTTTCTAAGCTTCATAATTAAATAATCAAATTTGTTTTTATAAGCTCCCCCTTAATCTTACAATTTAAGCAATTTATCATTTTTAAGGTCACAAATGATAAATTTTTGATTTTGACCTTTATCAAAAGTATACTAAGATTAAGTTTAATAAATTGATGTCCAAATAAGCATTTTGTCAAAGCTTATTTTAGGTCGCCCTTGACTACGACCAATAGCGCCCCTTGGCTAAGTTTTGTTTTAACCAAGAGGCAAGTTCTGCAGTTTTCTAAGATAAGCATTCATATGGGAGGTATAATTTCTGCAGATAGCTATAGATATCAATTTGAAGCATATTAAGATATACCCATTATAGAAATTTAATATGAGTATCATAGTGAAGTCTTTGACCTAGATTTTTCTAGAATGCATTTCCATTCATTTCATATGCTTTGCTATGGGTACATAAATATCGAATTTCTGCTTATACCCTTATCATAAGATTCTTTAGAAACATAGATTTTGAAAGCAAGATTAACATCTTAGAGTCAAGATTTTTGCTTTTGATTTCTTAGAACAAGCAAATGGATAAAAACATTAATATTTTGTTCTAAGAGGCACCGTTTGTCTTGTCATAGCAACACCATCATCTCAAGCTGTGTCCACAATTATTATCTATTATGTCAAGATGCTTTTATGCTAATGACATTTGCAATTATTACAATGATCATTCATGGTTTGTATGAATCCAAGCGTATTTTAAACCAATGAAACATAATGATCATGATGAAGCATATCCATGATGTAATGATAGAACAATTGAAGCATGTATGCAATTATGTATTCGTGCTAACACAACATCATCATGAAAGAATAATGACAGTTCCATGAAATACAATGATTGTGATCTTTTAAACTTATGATTTCCATATAGATAGACCAAAATCATGTAAAACATTATAACATAGTGATTTTTAAACATGATGTCATTTATATTTAGAAACATTCATTAACATTAAATAGATAGCCACTTAAAAACATTACCAATTGAAAACATTGTAATTTTTGCAAGCATTTCTAAGAGATATATCACCAATAAATTCTTTTGCTTGCCTATGTAATGATAGAATGATAGAACTGAAATTTTCTTTAAACTAAGAATAATTTTGGTTTTTGACCAAATTCATTTTGCATAATCTTTCAAGGATGATTTCCATAATTGATACTTTATTATACAGTCATTAATCACGAATAGACAACAATTTTGAACAATTTTAAAAGAGTTCAGCAATTTTTACAGCATTCTGAAAAACAGTGACATGCTCGGTCGACAGCTTCTCGACCGAGGTTCACCCGGTCGACAATACCTCGACCGACCAAGTTTCTGAAAAATGTTCAGAAATATATTTCAAGCAAAATATAGACTGTATCTAATTCAATTATTTCAAAGATCAGTTTGAGATAAACATATGAATATCAAAGTAACATATCTCAACTAATTATATTCAAATCTTTTAAATTTTGATTAACCTTAATTTATAAATTTGTTATCCCTATATGTTAAGTTGAGATAGACATAAAGATGTGCAAATTAAAGTCTTTGGTCATATCTCAACTTAGTCTAATCAATTCAATTTGGGGGTTTTGGAACCCATACTAACTCAACATTCCTTTTCTTGTATGGGCATGAAAAAGAGTAATGTCCAAGACGTGAGCAATAATGGCAACATATAGAATCAACCTCAAGTCTTTTTCTATAGTTTTGTTCTAGGTTGTTCTTTGGTACAAATGTGACTCGATGTTCTCGTGTCTTTTTCCAACTAGGTTGTTGATGAGTTTTTCCTTTGGGCTTATAACCTAGTCCTCTTCTCCCTATTTGATGATAGGAATTATCCAATATTCTATCGAGGATTCCATTGTTGCTTAACCTACTAACTTCTTGTTGCAACTTTACGATCTCATCCATTCTTTTCTTAATATCTAGTTTTGCTTGATCTAGATTAGATGATAAAGAATTCTTTTCTTTCACTATACTATCATAATCTATATGTGTACACAAAATAGGTTGTTTTTGAAAGTCATTTAACTTTGCAAGTAATTCAACCTTTTCTTGATATAGAAGATCATAATTTGTTTCTAGAGTAAAAATCTTCACTTCACTACTACTTAGAGATGATTTCAAAGTACGGTTTTCAGAAACAATGTCATCTTTTTCAAAACCAAGAGTATTCAATTTAGCATATAAATCGTCATTTTCAGATGTAAGAGCAAGAAGTCTAGCATTTAACTCATCGTTTGTTTTACTAGATTTCTTTAATTTCTTCTTTCACTCAATATACTTATTGTGAGTTTCTTCAAGACTAGAAATTAGCTCTTCTTTTGATAAATCAAGAAGGCTTACCTCTTCTTCTTCTTCTTCATTGGTTGTAGCAATAAGACAATTTTTGTTTTCATCTTCCTTCTTTGATCTCCATGGACAGCTGGATGTTGTGTGACTTGTTCCTAAGCACCACTCGCATCTTGTTGAAGATTTGTCCATTCTTTTCTTTTGCTTGCGGTTGTAGACACCTCCACCCTTCATTCTTCAAGACCTGGTTAGGGTTCCTTGAAGCCTGCTCTGATACCAATTGAAAACTACTAGAGGGGGGTGAATAGAGTTTTATAGAGATTTTAACAATAATTTACTCAAACAACCACAATAAAAATATTGGACAAGGAGACAAGGGTTTAGAGTGGTTCCTAGCCTTAGCAAATACTAAGGTAGTCAGTCCACTACCCGGTTGCTTACCCAACCGGGATTTGAAAAGAAATTTATTTTATTACCTCGCAAGAAATTCACATAAAATATAATCTCTTTTCCCAAACCCTTCAAGCAGCCTTCACCTAGAAGTAATCGCCCAACCTTGAAGCAGCCTTCTCTTGAAGTAGATGCACCAACTCCCGTTGCACCAGCCTTCTGAAGTAGCTTCTCGTGCGATAGCCTTCTTGAAGTAGCTTGAAGTCCCCTTCTCCACCTGAGAAGTCACTCCTCTCCAATCCGCAGCCTCCAACCCTAGGAGTAGCAAGGAGAGTACAAAAGATACAAAGGAACAAGAAAGAAAAAGGAAATTACAACTTATCCTTTAAGCCCCAGGCTTGATTTGCCTATATCAAGTGTGTAGATCTCCTAACCAATGTGTATGACAATGTGATTGTAGTGGATGGGAGATACTAGCCTATAGGACACGACATGTGAGCAATAGGAATGAATGGCAAGTGTAGGAATTTGCTCTATTGCTCTAAAACAGATTGCAAGTGAGTATTGAGCTCAAGTATAGCACAAGTATAGCTTAGGTGTGTTTTGGTGTCCTAAGGCATGTCCTATTTATAGGAGTGGCCTATGAATACTTAAGGACGTTCTAGACAACTTCTAGGGGCTTCTAAGTGCTTAACTAGCCGTTAGATATAAGTTAAGTGCATTAGTAACGGCTAGTTACTTTATTCTGCAGTTGCTGTCAGAGACCATCTCGGTCGACAATTTGTCGACCGAGATACCTACTCGGTCGAAGTTTTGTCGACCGACAGGCTCTCTGGATCAACGTTCATTTGCAACTGCCAACTACTTTATCAGCTGTATCTAACGGCTACTTGGGTCATTCTCGGTCGAGAAGTTTGTCGACCGAGAGTGTCTCGGTCGAGGAGTGTGGTCGACCGAGATTGACCCTGTTTTCAATCTTTTAATTAAACTACTAAGTATGTGTATGAGTGTGCATATGTGATCCTATTTGAAGGGATGACCTATCTAAGTGTGGTGATTAGCTAGGAAGATCCAACGCTTGATTTACATGCAATCTAAGTACTTGTACATTATATATTTGTACAAGTTTTTACAACAGTGATTACATTGCATGAAAATATAAATATGTAAGCTCTTTGGATTTGCCTTAGTTACTTTGTCATCCACCTTAATCCTGTACACTCAAGTAGCTTGTTAGATCAACAAGAATGAAATGTTTGTCATCATCGAAACAAAGGGATTTATCATAATGTCCAATTTATCCAACAATCTCCCCCTTTTTGAAGATGACAAACATTTCCTAAAATATGAAATAAGGAAATATAAAGCATGTGAGTTTCATACCTGAGGATTACCTTTTGTAGCCATTCTTGTTTTTACAAGAAGATGAAACTCATTCTTGTTTTTACAAGAAGATGAAACTCATTTATATTTATATTTTTGATTTTATATTCTTTCTCCCCCTTTGTCATTTCAAAAAGATATCCAATATGAACATTTTATTTCGTCTCCCCCTTAATTTTATATTAAGCTCCCCCTTAATTAGATATCCTATTAGAAACAGGGATTTATGTCATTTTTGTCTAATTTAGCCACAATTTATTTCTCAATTATTTGCAAAGGATGTTAAGCCTTGAAATGATATGAGATCATGTTAGGTTCATGGCATATGTATATTGATTTCTCACCCATTTTACAAGGGATGTTAAGCCCCAAAATGAAATGAGAGTCCTTTAAGCTTAGAATATATGAAGATGTCTCTAACCAAATGCAAGATTTATCATTTTTATGAAAGGCATAGATTTCAAAAAATTTCTAAGGTTGTAACAAGCTTCAAATGATGTTTACAATGTTTTTCTAAGCTTCATAATTAAATAATCAAATTTGTTTTTATAAGCTCCCCCTTAATCTTACAATTTAAGCAATTTATCATTTTTAAGGTCACAAATGATAAATTTTTGATTTTGACCTTTATCAAAAGTATACTAAGATTAAGTTTAATAAATTGATGTCCAAATAAGCATTTTGTCAAAGCTTATTTTAGGTCGCCCTTGACTACGACCAATAGCGCCCCTTGGCTAAGTTTTGTTTTAACCAAGAGGCAAGTTCTGCAGTTTTCCAAGATAAGCATTCATATGGGAGGTATAATTTCTGCAGATAGCTATAGATATCAATTTGAAGCATATTAAGATATACCCATTATAGAAATTTAATATGAGTATCATAGTGAAGTCTTTGACCTAGATTTTTCTAGAATGCATTTCCATTCATTTCATATGCTTTGCTATGGGTACATAAATATCGAATTTCTGCTTATACCCTTATCATAAGATTCTTTAGAAACATAGATTTTGAAAGCAAGATTAACATCTTAGAGTCAAGATTTTTGCTTTTGATTTCTTAGAACAAGCAAATGGATAAAAACATTAATATTTTGTTCTAAGAGGCACCGTTTGTCTTGTCATAGCAACACCATCATCTCAAGCTGTGTCCACAATTATTATCTATTATGTCAAGATGCTTTTATGCTAATGACATTTGCAATTATTACAATGATCATTCATGGTTTGTATGAATCCAAGCGTATTTTAAACCAATGAAACATAATGATCATGATGAAGCATATCCATGATGTAATGATAGAACAATTGAAGCATGTATGCAATTATGTATTCGTGCTAACACAACATCATCATGAAAGAATAATGACAGTTCCATGAAATACAATGATTGTGATCTTTTAAACTTATGATTTCCATATAGATAGACCAAAATCATGTAAAACATTATAACATAGTGATTTTTAAACATGATGTCATTTATATTTAGAAACATTCATTAACATTAAATAGATAGCCACTTAAAAACATTACCAATTGAAAACATTGTAATTTTTGCAAGCATTTCTAAGAGATATATCACCAATAAATTCTTTTGCTTGCCTATGTAATGATAGAATGATAGAACTGAAATTTTCTTTAAACTAAGAATAATTTTGGTTTTTGACCAAATTCATTTTGCATAATCTTTCAAGGATGATTTCCATAATTGATACTTTATTATACAGTCATTAATCACGAATAGACAACAATTTTGAACAATTTTAAAAGAGTTCAGCAATTTTTACAGCATTCTGAAAAATAGTGACATGCTCGGTCGACAGCTTCTCGACCGAGGTTCACCCGGTCGACAATACCTCGACCGACCAAGTTTCTGAAAAATGTTCAGAAATAGATTTCAAGCAAAATATAGACTGTATCTAATTCAATTATTTCAAAGATCAGTTTGAGATAAACATATGAATATCAAAGTAACATATCTCAACTAATTATATTCAAATCTTTTAAATTTTGATTAACCTTAATTTATAAATTTGTTATCCCTATATGTTAAGTTGAGATAGACATAAAGATGTGCAAATTAAAGTCTTTGGTCATATCTCAACTTAGTCTAATCAATTCAATTTGGGGGTTTTGGAACCCATACTAACTCAACATTCCTTTTCTTGTATGGGCATGAAAAAGAGTAATGTCCAAGACGTGAGCAATAATGGCAACATATAGAATCAACCTCAAGTCTTTTTCTATAGTTTTGTTCTAGGTTGTTCTTTGGTACAAATGTGACTCGATGTTCTCGTGTCTTTTTCCAACTAGGTTGTTGATGAGTTTTCCCTTTGGGCTTATAACCTAGTCCTCTTCTCCCTGTTTGATGATAGGAATTATCCAATATTCTATCAAGGATTCCATTGTTGCTTAACCTACTAACTTCTTGTTGCAACTTTACGATCTCATCCATTCTTTTCTTAATATCTAGTTTTGCTTGATCTAGATTAGATGATAAAGAATTCTTTTCTTTCACTATACTATCATAATCTAGATGTGTACACAAAATAGGTTGTTTTTGAAAGTCATTTAACTTTGCAAGTAATTCAACCTTTTCTTGATATAGAAGATCATAATTTGTTTCTAGAGTAAAAATCTTCACTTCACTACTACTTAGAGATGATTTCAAAGTACGGTTTTCAGAAACAATGTCATCTTTTTCAAAACCAAGAGTATTCAATTTAGCATATAAATCGTCATTTTCAGATGTAAGAGCAAGAAGTCTAGCATTTAACTCATCGTTTGTTTTACTAGATTTCTTTAATTTCTTCTTTCACTCAATATACTTATTGTGAGTTTCTTCAAGACTAGAAATTAGCTCTTCTTTTGATAAATCAAGAAGGCTTACCTCTTCTTCTTCTTCTTCATTGGTTGTAGCAATAAGACAATTTTTGTTTTCATCTTCCTTCTTTGATCTCCATGGACAGTTGGATGTTGTGTGACTTGTTCCTAAGCACCACTCGCATCTTGTTGAAGATTTGTCCATTCTTTTCTTTTGCTTGCGGTTGTAGACACCTCCACCCTTCATTCTTCAAGACCTGGTTAGGGTTCCTTGAAGCCTGCTCTGATACCAATTGAAAACTACTAGAGGGGGGGTGAATAGAGTTTTATAGAGATTTTAACAATAATTTACTCAAACAACTACAATAAAAATATTGGACAAGGAGACAAGGGTTTAGAGTGGTTCCTAGCCTTAGCAAATACTAAGGTAGTCAGTCCACTACCCGGTTGCTTACCCAACCGGGATTTGAAAAGAAATTTATTTTATTACCTCGCAAGGAATTTACATAAAATACAATCTCTTTTCCCAAACCCTTCAAGCAGCCTTCACCTAGAAGTAATCGCCCAACCTTGAAGTAGCCTTCCCTTGAAGTAGATGCACCAACTCCCGTTGCACCAGCCTTCTGGAGTAGCTTCCCGTGCGATAGCCTTCTTGAAGTAGCTTGAAGTCCCCTTCTCCACCTGAGAAGTCACTCCTCTCCAATCTGCAGCCTCCAACCCTAGGAGTAGCAAGGAGAGTACAAAAGATACAAAGGAACAAGAAAGAAAAAGGAAATTACAACTTATCCTTTAAGCCCAAGGCTTGATTTGCCTATATCAAGCGTGTAGATCTCCTAACCAATGTGTATGACAATGTGATTGTAGTGGATAGGAGATACTAGCCTATAGGACACGACATGTGAGCAATAGGAATGAATGGCAAGTGTAGGAATTTGATCTATTGCTCTAAAACAGATTGCAAGTGAGTATTGAGCTCAAGTATAGCACAAGTATAGCTTAGGTGTGTTTTGGTGTCCTAAGGCATGTCCTATTTATAGGAGTGGCCTATGAATACTTAAGGACGTTCTAGACAACTTCTAGGGGCTTCTAAGTGCTTAACTAGCCGTTAGATATAAGTTAAGTGCATTAGTAACGGCTAGTTACTTTATTCTGCAGTTGCTGTCAGAGACCATCTCGGTCGACAATTTGTCGACCGAGATACCTACTCGGTCGAAGTTTTGTCGACCGACAGGCTCTCTGGATCAACGTTCATTTGCAACTGCCAACTACTTTATCAGCTGTGTCTAACGGCTACTTGGGTCATTCTCGGTCGAGAAGTTTGTCGACCGAGAGTGTCTCGGTCGAGGAGTGTGGTCGACCGAGATTGACCCTGTTTTCAATCTTTTAATTAAACTACTAAGTATGTGTATGAGTGTGCATATGTGATCCTATTTGAAGGGATGACCTATCTAAGTGTGGTGATTAGCTAGGAAGATCCAACGCTTGATTTACATGCAATCTAAGTACTTGTACATTATATATTTGTACAAGTTTTTACAACAGTGATTACATTGCATGAAAATATAAATATGTAAGCTCTTTGGATTTGCCTTAGTTACTTTGTCATCCACCTTAATCCTGCACACTCAAGTAGCTTGTTAGATCAACAAGAATGAAATGTTTGTCATCATCGAAATAAAGGGATTTATCATAATGTCCAATTTATCCAACAATACTCTCCTTTAGTCTTAATTACTTTTCAAAAGATAAGGACAAGAATATAAATGACTTACTTAAGAAAAAACCCTAGGGTTAAGGCATAACCCAGGTTAGGGATGTTACATACGGGGTCTTACTCAAGAGATAGCCTTAGGAACTCGGGCATGCTTCTAAGCCTTGTACATTGAGATCATAGCTTACTGCGATTCGTTCACATGTTGTAGTACACCTCATGTGGGTTCAGGGCATAATAAGATGAATGAGAGGTTAAACAAGTGTGTGTAGTTATTCAATTATCCTTTGTATGTTTCTGAGTTATTAGTTCTCTTTGAGATTAATCAAGCATGTTCATATATTGATTTACTCTTGTAGATATCTAGAGTATCCTTCCATATTTATGATTGTCAATTAGACTCTTTAAAGCTTATTGTTGTTATAATTGATATCAGTTGCTCAAAGGTATATCTATAATTATATCAGTGCTTTAGACTATTTCTTTGAAGTACTCATTCACTGAACAAGTAGTCTCACCCCTCTACTCACAATTTTTAGGGAAATCACATGGACATTGAAGAAGGTCAAAGCATCAGAGTAAATCTACCACATGAGTTAAGTATGAGATTAGTTGAGTTCAGTCGGTCCCTGTCACTCTAGGTCCTTGTATAGATGTGAGAGAGTTGTAAATGATGTTTTGTATCTTTGTTTCCTTGATAAGAGAGAATGTATCTGATTGTCATGTCATATGTACATGGAAGTATGAGAAACATAATGAATGTATGGATGTGTATCATTAATGTTGAGATCATGTTAGAGTAATGAAAGTTTAATTCTCTTGTAAAGTTTGTTTATGTGATTGGATGTGAGAAAATAAAGAGTTTGAAATAAAAGGAAAATAATAGTAATCAGGAGTGAAATTTGTATCAACTATAATCATCAAACTCATACCCTAATCTCATGATTAGTGGTAATCATGGGATGCGGGTGTGACAATGCTTGGTATCAAAGCTTAGGCTGAGTTGTCAGGGACCATTAGGATAGAAAGTTAGAGTTATAAGTGTGGAAGATAGGAGGTGATGTGTCTATAGCTCTGGGAAGTCTGGGTATTTGGATACCCTGGCCCAGTATCTGGATACCTAGGTTAACCACTATCAAGCTACTCTATCTATTCTTCTCTGAATGCCTTGGCCAAGTATGTAGAGGAAGGATGGGCTTGAGAGAAACCCTAGAAATCTTAGGGTTAGGAGATTGGAAAGTAATGAAGGAGTAAGAGATTAAACATAGAATGTGATACAACTCTTGCTTTTATATTGCTTCGTTAGTTGGAGATCAATATAAATGCTCTTATATGTATGAATTCAGATTATCAGTTTGTAGAATATATATGGTTCTTTTATATTATTGTGTATCATGAAATGATTCAGTTACTATTTATATTCTTTGTATCAAGTAGACCAGAAGTTATGTTTAAATGAGTTTTCCTGAAGTGGATATTCTTTCCACATGTTTGAGATTAAAAGGAGTTGGTTAATCTTGAGTAGATCTTGGCTTCAGGACTGTAGGTTTGGCCTGGTCCGGCTGACAGGATGTGTTACTGGGATCTAATGACTCCTATTGAAAATATAATAAGAGTAGACTATGGATAAATTAGACTGACATCATAGTGAGAATGTTCATACACTAAGATGTTTAAACATATGGGAAAGATTAGAATAGTTAAGAATCAGTTGGAACTGATATATGAGATCTGACTTTGGGGCCTCATATGAGAAACCCTTAATTGGGAATAAAGGAACACAATATAAGGTTCAGATTAAGTTATGATTGGTATCATATGAACTCTAGATATGAAATATGGAATAGATATGAGAAAAGTATGTAAGGGCCAAGATAGTAAGAATCAATCATGAGGAATAGATCATATAATCGAGTACAATGCTTTTATGTACTCCAAAGCAAAGGGAAAATAGAAGAAAAGAGTTAAGTATATAATAATCACATAGAATTGAAGAGTCTTCGGAAGAGTTAAAGTAAGAGAATTGGTGAACATGTAAATCATAAGACTAGAATAACAAACTTAGTTGAAATAAAGAGAAATGTAGAAATTATGAGCTTGATTAAGGAATGAGGGTTATGATATAATTGAGATCATGGAATGTATACCTTTATTATGAAGTTTAATACATGCATCCTTACTACCTTTGGGTTATAAGTCTCTATAGAACAACAAACTAGTTTCTAAAAGAAGAACAAAAGTGTAACTTAACAAATGAATAAGTCATACAAAGGTAGACTATATTTAGGAAGGAAAAACTTGTTTGAAAGAGAAACTAAGTTTGACCCATGCATGAGTCTTTTGATTTAAAATAAAGGATATGTAATGTATTAAACATGATGTGAAACTCGTAGAGATCATTGATTTATAATTTCAACTTCACATTAGTAGAAGGATATAAAAAAATGTGCAACATGGTATACATGATCATACACATGAATAAGTAACATGATCATAAGAGAAAGGTAGAAGTTAAAGATGACAGGTGGAAGAGTAGTATATGGTAAGAGGATTATGGAAAGTAAGGAAGGGTTTGAAACATGATGGAGTAATATAGATTGTAAAAGAAAGAGGTTAGGAGATTCAAGCAAGTACTAATTAGTCAAGTATCCTTGTTGTTAACCAATTAAACCTACATACAAGAAATGTATTAAGGGAATGTTTGAAGATAAGAATTCTAAGTCTCAGAATAATCTTCTCTTTCATATCTTCCTTAATGAGATCAAGGTGGAAATGAAGTGATAATAAAATGAATCATATATGATGCATAACCACCATGGTAGAGACACCTAGTGAATGTAATAATGACACATAATATGATGATGAAACCCTAGCAGGGTAAATTGAGAATGTAATCTATCCAAATGGCCAAGTAAGAGAAAGGAAATTCAATTGATAAGATAAGAAAGACTTTAGTAAAACTTGTGAGATCCAAAGTTTGACTTTCAAATAAAGGGAGCAAAGTCACACCACAATAACGTCATGCTACTGATAAGGACCAAACCCTAGAATGTTTATATTGTAGTAGTTCAAGGGTTGTCACTAGTGATTTGACCTTGAATACTAGCATCTCTATAAATAAGATCATGAAAATTGCACTATGAGAAGTAAACTAGCACTAATAGTAATCCAGGGTTTAAAGGTAGCTAATATGAAAGGTTGATAAACAATATGTAAATGATTCAGAGCAAAGGGTAAGAAATAAATTTGAAATGTAACAAGTGTGTTTTGAACAAAAGGAAAAATGCAACATGAGCAAGGTGTAATTTAAAATAAATTCTTACAGTGATATCAAGAATGATGAATGATCTATTCTTACCTTGTATGTTTCAATTTTAGGGATGTTTATTCTATATGAACAAAATGAGAAGGATAAGTAACAAGAAGTAAGTAGTAATGAATAAGGAAACAAGAGAAAACAATGGCTTTCAGTAATATGTGAATTTGTTTTTAGAAGTGTAATTTATTGAAGGTATAATGAGGGGTGTAAATTGGTTCCACATATAATTTTAGTGTACTTGTGCAAGCAATATGTTAATTAAAGGTGTCTGATAGTTGTAGTCATTCATACCAGTAACCCATCTTAGTATTGTACAATTGTGGTATGGTGATATGGGTTGAATGATGATGGAACAAATGGAGGGTTACCTTGAATAAGGTAGTCTTACCTATTCACTCATATGAATAGAAGGGATGATAACCATATTGTATTGATATGTAACCCTAATGAGGTATAGCTTGTTATACCTAGCTTTAATATAACTAAGTGGTGATAATTGGGTATGGATAGTCTTTGAATGACTAATACAATCATGGAGTACTCTGTTACTGTTGTTGAAACCCTAGTATGATACAACCCGATGTTACATCTTGATTTATGTGTGGGATTCATACTTGAGAATAGTATGGAATGTGATGGTGATGCTTCACCTTATGCATCCATGATCCAATGGGGATGTCGTGAGTAAAGGTTTGGGTATAAGTGATGATTAGTAACATTAATATAATTTATCTTGTTGAACATAACTCTAATACAAATAGATAAAGATGAGTATTCATGTTTAACATTCTTATATGATGGAATGATGGTAGAATAACCTCCTTAATATGATCATAACCTTAATATATTAATTGGTGGTTATCATAGCCACATAGTTGATACGTTCTTATGCTAAATATGTGCATTATGAATATGATGAGGGTTAATCATATCTAGATTCCTTGCATGTTGATGTGATAAAGAAATGTTCTTAATGTTAATATAACCCTGCTATGATTTTTTATGAATATCTCCTAGATCATTTATACAATATTGTGTTGATCTGGTGTATTATATGTAAGTGATGTTGTTAAGCCTTGTTATAAGGCATGCAAAGATAACAATGATCTTATAGGGAATAGTATGATGGTCTTAATGACCTTTGGGCATGGTTGAGCCGTGGATGAGGTGTAATCCTCTTATGTTGATAAGGGTTGATACCCTATGATATTGTGAAAAGGATTTATATCTTATGATAGTATGATGACTAGTGTGGTCTCATGAATGGCAAGTGAATAGCACCATGTGATGATGAGATGATAAATTATGTTTCACACGTTTTATATCTTTTAAAAGTTGTGATTTGAAGAGAAACATATGACTCAATGTTGAAAATAAAATTCTGGACCGTAGTATTTAAATGCTTAAAAGGAGAGAGATACCCCTAGTAAATGTTCTTTGGAGAAATCATGGTGTAGAATAAGCTACCTGGGGAGTGGATACAGAGATGTTTAACAAGTATCTTTGCCTATTTTAGAAATTTTGAGATGAAATTTTTATTAGAGGAGGAGAATTGTTACAACCCGTTCCTAGCTTTGTTGGTAATCCTTGAGTTTTAAGATAATCTTAATGCTTGACATGCTTTTGTTAGTAATATTCTATTTTATGCTATGTCTTAACTTTGATAACCTTAAATACTTGTTTGAGCAACTCATAATCATAACATAAGCATACTATAAAGATCTGAGTTGGAGTTAAGATAGAATTAACCCATACATGTGTGCAAGAAAAGAGTTAATGACATTGGAGGTAATAATTAATAAATAATTATTAATTTATAATATTATCAAAATAATATTTTAGTATTATATATAGTTTGATTATTAATCCAACAAAAAAAGAATCAACCAAATTAGAGTTGAAATGAGAGAGATATGCCCTTTTTAGTAAGCATGTATTGAAGACCGCGACCGACGCTGTGTCGACACCATGATCCACGATCTACATCGTGATGCTGCGTTGATACCGTGACCGCGACGCTGCGTCGACACCGCGACCGCAATCGCCGCCGCCCAGGATATAAAATTGTAGAACGATCTTATCTCAAGTAATACTTATCCATTTTCAACGAAACGAAGTGTGTTGGAACTGCGATTCGATCCAATATCATCCCAGACATCTTAATATGTGAGGGGTGACCTGGAGGGTGATTTCTGGGGCGATTTTTGGGGAAGAATGTGAAGAATAGCAGAAATCAAAAGGGGTTGCTATAAATTAAACTTGGTAAGTAGTTTTAACCATGGATTCCTTCTTCTATTCACTTCCCCTTGATCAAAACCCTTGATCCAGCGATTTGGAGGTTTGGTTTAACATCTAATCTTGTCTTCTACCTACAACAGTCCCCATTTCGGGTTGAAAGGAAGAAGAAACCACGGATTTTGATAGAGTCTTGCTATGGATTCGAGATCTTCAGAGATGGGCTACATTTTTAGGGTGTTTTCACACCTTAGGGTGAGTGGGTACTTCCTTTAAATAGTAGATTGCATGAAAATGAGTTAAATTATTAATATCTTCAATTTTTTAGTATGTGAGTACAAACCCTAAGTTGCCTTTTTGATCTAGCTTTTGCAAGATGATATGATATGGATTATTCCTCTATTGTGATGAATTTCAAATTATGAAATCACATTAGAAATTATTGCAATCCATCTAAATGAGAATTCTTAAATTAATTGTAGAGGTTACATGATTATACTGAAATCTAAGATTTTCAGCTATGACTGAAATTGTTGTATAATTGAATTAAGAAGTTTCCCTAGTTGAATCTCCTTTGTTACGAATGATTTTTTTATTTGTATGTGTATTACATATATGTCAGATAACATATTGGATTTCATTGGATGATATCAATATTTGCTTGATATATATCAGTAAGGAGGGTGAAACCCTAAATGAATGGAAAGTTACAGGTTTGCAATTAGACATCTTGATTCAATGTTATTCTTGATGTATGATATATATAATTCTTATGTGAGTTATGTGATAAGTGAATGAGGTAAATGAAACCCTAATGATAGGGTGTTCAGTGAATCAAGTATTGTGATATCAATGTTGCTCAGTATGAGATGTGGTTATGCTTGACAGTTCAATTGTGGTAAATGTTATCAGATGGTTTATGAAATGAACGGTTTACAAAGATGAACAAAGATATGTTGATGTGATGATTGAATTGTGAATTTAAAGAGTGAATTAGACATGTAGATGCCCTGAACACTGTAAAATCCTCACAGGATGAGTCATGTGCTGTGAGGAGGAAACAGTTTCCTAACTGGAGGTAGTCCAGATCGAGGTAATCCAGAGCGCATCAGTAGGGTGTGGGGGTCTAGACCAATAGGGAAGACTCATTACAATTGTATGGTACCCTACACCAACCGGGGATGCCGGTGGTACCTATGTTACTTGTTGAGTGATCAGTGATCAGTAGGTCCACTGATGCACAAAAAGCCTCAAGGATTTAACTCACTGCCTGATTACCCAGGGTGAGAGGTGGAGTCTGAGATATCCGGCTGCTCTTATTAGTCGCTGAGAGGCAGACATGTTGAGGCCCGCTGCAGACGGGGTCTTACTCAAGAGATAGGCTTAGGAACCCGGGCATGCTTCTAAGCCTTGTACAATGAGATCGTATCTTGTTATGATTATTTCACATGTTGTAGTACACCTCATGTGGGTTCAGGGCATAATAAGATGAATGAGAGGTTAAACAAGTGTTTGTAGTCATTCAATTATCCTTTGTATGTTTCTAAGTTATTAGTTTTCTTTGAGATTAATCAAGCATGTTCATATATTGATTTACTCTTGTAGATATCTAGAGTATCATGCCATATTTATGATTGTCGATTAGACTCTTTAAAGCTTATTGTTGTTATAATTGATATCAGTTCCTCAAAGGTATATCTGTAATTATATCAGTGTTTTAGACTGTTTCTTTGAAGTACTCATTCACTGAGAGAGTAGGCTCACCCCTCTACTCACAATTTTTAGGGAAATCACATAGACATTGAAGAAGGTTAAAGCATCATAGTAGATCTACCACATGAGTTAAGTATGAGATTAGTTCAGTTCAGTCGGTCCCTCTCACTCTAGGTCCTTGTATAGATGTGAGAGAGTTGTAAATGATGTTTTGTATCTTTGTTTCCTTGATAAGAGAGAATGTATCTGATTGTCATGTCATAAGTACATGGAAGTATGAGAAATAGAATGAATGTATATATGTGTATCATTAATGTTGAGATCATATTAGAGTAATGAAAGTTTAATTCTCTTGTAAAGTTTGTTTATGTGATTGGACGCGAGAATATAAAGAGTTTGAAATTAAAGGAAAATAATAATAATCAGGAGTGAACTTTGTATCAAGTATAATCATCAAACTCATGCCCTAATCTCATGATTAGTGGTAATCTTGGGATGTGGGTGTGACACCAGCATTTTGTTGACGTGTCTATTTTTCTCCTCTTGCTGGGGTATGCTTCCAACCCCAGGTGTAGGATATGGAGGACATGTCATGCTGAAATGGACCTAGCTTAAAGAGTTGATGCTTGGAGACAAATTTGATATGGTTTAGACTTCCCTCTACTAGTTCCTTATGGTGTAATACCCATGTAAACACAATATGGGAGATGATGATGTACTTTTGTTAAATTGATTATAGTCATGTTTTATATCCACTACTATTTTTGGTCTTTTGAATACCATCATTTGAGATTTGAAAATTTTACACCTATTCCAGCATACGTTTTGTGTGTATTTGGAATGGATGTTTTATTCCTCAAATTTTAGCAGGGAGAGGATCCCCTAGCGGGTCTCACTCCTTACAACATGGTATCATAGCCCATGGTAGTCGGAATCTGAGTATTTCAATTTTGTCTCCATGATTAGAACCCTTGCCTTAGATAGTGCCCTCTAGGTGAGATGTTCATCGTAGAATTGATTTGTATTTTTTATGAGATGATGAAAGGTTGATACGAGTTTCACATTAGAACCATGTTTAGAAAACCCTAATGTGATAAGGTTTTATGTGATCTTACCCTATCATATAGGTTAATGGTGACATATATCTTTGGATGTTATCAGGTATTTTCTTGAGGATAGAGTCATGTTATGAGAATGAGTTACTTTTAGAATTAGGAGATCTTATATGGAAAAATTGTGACTTAGTTCTCGCATTGATTTTGGTACCAGTTTTGTTTTACCTTGCAATGTTTCTTGTCATCAAAATTTATTTTCAATTATACTATTATATGCACACAATTTTTCTCTAATTTTGTCAATGATTTCTTAAACTATATCACAATGAAGAGATATGTGAAGTTTTAGTGGAGAAATACTAGATTTAGTTGTATTTGATATCATACACCCTAGTTTTGGATATGTGGTGACTAGGAATATGTGGAATAATATAAGGGTGTAGTGGACCTACCTTTTGTACCCTATGACTATTTGGTTGATAATGTGAACCTTAGGGTTGTTAGATTAGAGATGCACAGAGCTAATTCTCTCACTCCTTACACATGTAAAGCAAGTAAGGTATAATGTCTCCAAGGAACTAATGAATGCAAACTAACAGAGGGAGATCCACTAGAGCCCCATGTGCTCAATATGATTGGGCATGTGGAGAGATTGGGATTTCTTTTAGGTCAAGAGTTGATCACGGATATGAATCTACAAATATTTTTATGAATCATACAACCAGTTTTTGAAGTGTTACTACTTGAGTAATTTAGCTAAACTGCTATTACAACTACTTGGCATGTTGATGCCAAAGTCTTAATGAAGAAGGATAAATCTGTGATGGTGATCAGCAAAAGTGAGTCCAAGGACAAAGGCGGGGTCAAGAAAAGTTTTGATACTGAACTGAAGTCCAAGTCTTCTACACTCAAGACTAGGAGAAGGGCAAGTGGAAAAAGGAATATGTCATCTTCACTTAAAGGAACAAAGGAAGAATAAAGAGACAAAGATCTCTACTTCAGTACCCAATAAGATGTAAGCTAGAACTGTATGGAGCAAGAGTTGTTTCCACTATAGTTGGAATCTCTCATTCATAGACATGTAATAGAATTAGTGAATTGCTATTATTTACCTACCATTCATGAAAACATCATGTATCTTGTATGGACAAGGCCGTTATGAATAAATTGATGTTTCATTTTAAAAGATAAGATCTGGTATGGAAATACCTTATGTCTCATGGTCTATAGGTGATAGTTGTAAAGACAAACGTGAATGATGCATATATTGAATGACTTGATGACTCAAACATTTAATACGTATAGAATTGTAATTTAGAGCACATAAAAGAGAAATGCATTTCTAGAATCCATATGATGGTTATCTAGACTCTTTTAGTTATTGAACCAACAAAGACATGCAAGTCTTATTTATTGGGCAAAATAACCAAAGCATCTTCACTAGATGTAGTGGGAGAGTGATTGTTCTATTAGGGCTCATACATATTGATGTATATAGACCTTTTAGAATAAATGCTAAAGGTTCTTACCAGTACCTCATTATATTTACTGATGTTATCATTAGATATGGAAATTTTTATTTAATGAAATACAAGTATGAATTGCTTGAAGTGTTTGAGGAGATCATGAATGAAGTACATAACTAACTTGATAAAAGTATTAAGACACTTCGATATGATCGATGTTGAAATATTTTAAACTAAGAGTTTGAGAACCTTCTGGGAGATCATGATAATGTATCATGATGAACTCCACCTGAAACAAAATGATAGTGTGTTGTGAGAGTGTATCAGAAAGAAGGAATCACACCTTGTTACTCATGGTGCGATTATCAACAAAATCGAGTTGATCTTCCAATTTCTTTTAGGAACATGCTTTACACTAAAACAATGTACCACCTAAAATGGTTTAAAAGACACCATATTGGATATGGCTTAGGAGCTTCCCCGATATGTCTTCTATAATGATTAGGATTGAAAGATTACGTAAGAAAATAGTTTCTTGAAAAGCTTTGTCTGCATATCACATAAATGTTTTTCTATTAGAATAATACTCTTATCCCAATCCAACAACAAAATTGTTTGTCAATCTGGATGGCTATATTTTTTAAGAGGAACTTAGTTCCAAAGGAATCAATGGGAGTAAAAGTAGAACTCAAAATGTTCAAGACAAATAAGAAAACATTGAACCTAAAGAGGTACAATAGGAACAAGGAGAATCACAAGTTGTTGGGAATCTCAAGTTCCTTATGTAACACACAAGACTTGTAGTTCTAGTAGAACACACCTAGAGCTTTAAAGATTATGACATCTTATGGCTCAAAAGGTAGAAAGTTGGTCATATATGATGAGTCAACAACCTACGTAGAAGCTATTGAGGGGCCAAAATTTGAAGCATGGCTTGAGTCCAAAGATCCAAAATGGAGTCCATGTAAACCAATAAGGTATGACCTTGGTGGATTCACCCAAAGGGTTAAAACCCATAGGGTGCAACTGAGTCTTCATGAAGAAGACCAACATGGAAGGGTAGATTGGTTGTAAAGAGTTTCAAACAAGTTCAAGGTGTTGAACATGATGAAGTCTTTCACCAATTACCATGGTTAAATCCATCAGGATCACGCTTGCAATTGCATCTTAGTATGACTGTGAGATTTGGTGTATGGATGTTAAAACCACATTCCTTAACTGGAATAATTATGAGTATTTGTAGGTGACACAGCCTAAAGGTTTTATAAATCTGATATTGCAAATAAATTTTGTAAGCTACAAAGGTCAATCTGTGGATTGAAGCAAGCATCTTAGAGATGGAATCTTCTATTTGACACAACAGTCAAAGGGTTTGACTTGATTCAGAATGAAGATGAATTCTATAATTATAAAAGATTTAGTGGGATCATATTTATAGTCTACATAATGATAGGGAATAACATACTTATCCTACAAATATTTAAACCTGGCAAAGAAAGAACCTTCTCTATGAGGGGCTTAGACAAAGCATCCTATGTGATAGGAATTAAGATCTAGAGATAGATCTGGATAGCTTCTTGAAAAAGCACATACATTGGCAAGATGTTGAAGGGTTCAACATGCAAGACTCAATGAGAGAAAAACTTATCCATATCCATGGAATTAGTCTTTGAAGAGCATAGTGTCCCACTTCTTTTGAAGAATAGGAACACATGGATAGATGCCATACACATTTGCAATTGGATCTATCATGTATGCAATGTTATGTACTTATCCTATTATCTCATATGTATTGGACATGATAAGAGGGTATCCAATTATCTCGCAAGTATTGTACATGATGAATGGATATATTATATACTCATCCAATTTATCATGTATGTATTAGACATGATGACTGGATGACTATTAGATTCCAATGGATGTCATTGGACTACCATAAAGAACATCCTTAATAGATTTAAGTGCAAAAATGATTAGTTTTTTGGTCATGGTAATAAAGAAGAGTTGGATGTAAAAGGTCACACTGATGCAAGCTTCCAAAATGACAAATAAAATGAATGATTACAATCTAAATGGTGTTTGACCTTAAAATGAGAATTGTAAGCTGGAAAAGGTTATGAGAAAGAGAGTTGTTTATATCTACAATAGAAGTCGAGTATCTTGGTGTTATGAGAACAACTCAAGATATTGTATGGATCAAGACGTTTATGTGAATGAACTTGTGACATGTTCCAAACCATTGTTGACATAGTAGAGATACTATGACAATAATGGATCTACTATATAGGTTGGCAATCTCAGATAGCATACTACAACACTTCCATCTCATACAAGATGTCATACAGTGAGGAGATGTGAAACTTGCAAATACTGACTTGAAGCAAATGTTGCTAACCCACTATAAAAGAACCACCACAGTAAAAACATGATGGTCATGTTAAGATCACTTGGAATAGGATTTGTGGGTGATTGGATCTAAGTTAAAGTGGGAGTTTGTTGGTATATATGCCCATAGAGTCAATCATATGATGATTACAATGGGGCATTAGATAGCCGATTTGATAATAATAAAGGTAATTTTGTCTATTATGTTTGTCTCAGCATGAGTGATGACACAAACATAGTAGATGTATAAAGAATGATGTTACTCGATGACATATGTCTTTAAGTGTGTGACTTGGACAATGAGATCATATGAATGTTAAGAGCATGTACATTCTTGTTATGTCCCTAGTCAGATATTACTATGGAAGCAAAATAGACAACAATAATACATAAGACTAGAGTGTGTCTTGAATGATGATAGAATCTCATTAGTCATGATATGTGATATCAATTCAAGCACATATGTTCACTTTAGAGAACAGTATATCAGACAGACCCATCATGAGAGTGATACATGGATACCATGGAAAGGTAGTCAAAATCATCTCTCATAGTGATTGTGGTTCTTAGACCTTAAGTCACTACATTCGTCACAAGTTGCTCATGTACTTTGACATCATCCACCACAGTCCTGAATAAGGGTTGCCATAAAGGTGGTGCTTGGGTGCATTATGATACATGGGGATTGAGTGTGAGTGATGTAGATGGGATTTGTCCCTCCTACAGGAGATTGATATCCAGGCCACTTGATAAGTGAGATTGAGAAATGTACGGTTGTATTGATGTGATTCAATATGTGATATGGGAACTCACATGCATCTCAAATAGTTTGTTAGTTCAAGGAACATAAATTGAACGTTGAGAGGATGGAAATTCCATGCCTCGAGTTCAATCGAGATATTAGAGACAAAGGAACTATATGATCACACTAATACCAGTCATGGATTGTTGGTTGAAGTTTTTCTCCAACTTTCAAAATTACTTGGGTAGCAATGATGTGTTTTTATATTCCGCTCTTTGCTTGTGGTATCATATTTGGTTATGAAGATTCACTGCCAATGTTATTCTATACCTATAGGGTCACCCACATAGGATACACTTGGAAGAGGAGTATATCCATGAATGATGTTTAATTTGATTACTAAAGGTGTTTCAGTATTCAAATTAAACAACTAAGGTTCAAAGTTAACTGAATGGACTTTGAACCAACTGGTTCAAGTGTTGAACAAATCGGTTGGAGTGTCAGGTCAATTAGGATCAACATTGGTTGATCAATGGATGAACCAAGGTGTCAAACGACCAGTTCACATAGTGAACCGATCGGTTCATAGGTCCCAACTGACCAATTTACAGATGAACCACCCAGTTTGATGGTCAATTTGATTGGATCAAGTATTAGTGCGGACATCATGTTTTGCATTAATCATTCCTTGAATGTCAATGTGATTCAAAATAAGAAGCTGCACAAATTGACCAATTCGTGGCACAAGTCGACTGCTTCTTGAACAAACCAACCGGTCGAGTGTAAAAACTGGTTGGTTTGACGCTAGAAGTTTCCAGAAAATTTGTGAATTCTGTCCTTTTGACTCCCGTATAGATTGTGAACCCTGACAGTGGCCTCTCCTATAAATAGAGGGGTACCAGGGATTTTAAAACACAAAAATTGATGTAATAATTGTTGTCAGCTTTATTTGTGGTAACCAATAGAGAGCCTGAGCAAGTCCTACCCAATAAAGAGAGGAATAGCAAGGGAGAGACAATTGTGGGAGAGTGAATCAACTCTAGTAGGTTGACGTTCGAAAGGGACAACTCCTTCCTATTGACTCAGGTAGTGCAACGTCGAGTTCTTAGTGGTCTGTGTGGACTACTCTAGAGGCAGGAGGCCCTTGTTTGCCTCTAGGAGAACATCATCAACCGCCGCCCATGGTGCCAGACTAGAAGACTATTGTTGATGACTGTTCGAGTGTTGTTGAAGAAGAAGCAAGTTGCTTCGTGAAGAAGAAGTGTGTAGTTGCTTGGAGAAGAAACACAATACTACATCAAGAGTTGTTACTAGACTTGCTCTAGGTTCAGGTATAACTCTTGTTACTTTCCTACCTAGATACATTATTGTTGACGCGATCTTGTTGTTAAAGGGAATCATGCTTTAATTTTTTATTTCTACTGTCGTATCTGTCACCCCAGTTTCCCTACATTGTATCTATTGTAGAATATTATGAATAAGAGCAATATCGATAGGGAGATCTTTTAACACACTCAATTCAACTTAGACTTTTCTTGATATCTCTCTACTTCATTTACTTATGTGTTAAGAACTCTGATTTAGACATTAATTTTTAGTAATTGGTTACATGAATAACAATCATTTGATTTGTGGTTTGAAAGAACCAGTTTGGGACCATTGAGTCAAGGATGATTAGAATAATTTGTACATGTGTCTCTCTTTTGACTTTTTGAATTGAATCCAAAATAGTGTTGCTCGAGGGAGAGCAACATTCAAATTTGGGAGATTTGTTGCACATGATTTCTCTACCTAAATTGGGGCTTAATGAGTCATGATTTAAGGATGTTTTATCTAATTTATATATGTTTATGAACATTTTGTCTTAATTACCTAGAATAACCCTTGTGTATTAATATTTCACATTTTACATATATTTAGGCTAAATAGTTGTGTTCTATTAAATGGATATTATAATGTTGCTTAAATGATAGGCTCGATCGAGTCAATAAAGAATCAAGTTGGTACCATGGAATTTTTCTGGTGGCACAAATGTTAAGAAGAAGGTAGTGGCAACTAAAGCAAAGAAGGATTCAAAAGAAGAAGAGGAAGAGTTAAATTGTATCTTGGTACCGCCGAATTTTTTCAGTAGCGCCAAGACTAGAAACCCCAATGGGTTTCCAAAGAGAGAAGTCGATGGCACCGACTTATGTTGGTGGCACCGACATTAAATGTGTAACCTTTATCATTTGGAGGTGCATCTAGCGATCCACAACCAAGTGGTGTCCTAATTTTCCCTATATAAAAGCAAAGGGGGGCAACCACATGGAGTATCTCTGTTGGGAGCCGAGCATCTCATGACTAATACAGATATTACCTTTATTGTCAGTTAAAATGGACTTTTTATGTTGGTTTCCAAATGACACCCAAGTGGGAGACACTAAAGGTAGAAGCTTACGACGTCGATCCCAAAACTGATGAAACAGAGCTGAACATAATTGTAACCAAAAAAGAAACTACACTGGTAGGATCAATAATCATCGATTATCTACTGAAAACCAATGACTATCTTCATAACTAAAAAAATGGCATGGGTTACGACTGTAGTTGTCGGTTATTTCAGTAAAAAATTATGACTAACTCTCTTTCCAAACAAAAAGTGATCTCATGTTTGGTTTATAGTCGTCAGTTCAAAGTAAAACTGACAACACAACTACAAATTGTCATCAATTATGATTTCAAAAATTGACGCCTATCTCCATGCCCAAAGAAAATAATTTGTCCCGACTTAGGACATAGTCATCAATTTGCTATAAAAAACCAACGACATAGAACTACATTGACAGTTCTTCTAAATAATCGACAACTAAGTGTCATTTTTTTAAATATCAGCTTGCAAGCCTGTTGTCTGGCTGGTCAGCATGATGTAGAACCTACTGTTCAGTTCTAAACTGTAGATTTAAAGCAACCTATTTTTTTAGCCTAATAACATGCCACAAACCTACAATAACAAGATGATAAAGACTATATATACATCATGTGATTCACATAGATGTAGAAACACAATTAATTCACACATGATTTACACACATTTAGAAATATGTAGTTCTATTCATTCATCCATTTCACATTCACACACATGTAGAAACCTGCATTTCCATTCATTCATCCATTTTCATATCCACACACATGTAGAAGCACAATTCATCCATCCATCTTCACATTTACACACATGTATATAGATCAAATTTCAATAAGACAGTTAAAAAAAAGTCATTCACACATGTATATATAAGCACCATATATATACAGAAATAATGACATCAAAGTTCAGAAATGTCATTCTTTATCATTAGTACCCCAATCATAATAAAAAATTACCTCCGTGTCAAAGGCTTTTTCCCATTGTTCTCTTATGTCATCTAATTGTTCTATCGTATAGGGCATATGTATATCTAATAGCTTTTTCCCTGTATTCAAGTCACTGGTTTTAAACACCTACAAAGAGAATGACATATATATAATTAATAAGTTTGATATTTTCATATTATCTAATGAGACTATACTTATGATGATCAAGACTATATATCATCTGTTGTATGTTTTCGATGTCTTGTGTAGCATATCTGACAATTATGTCCATATACCGCATCACGTAGTATCCACATGTCCAACCATTGTTTGTACATCACACTATAAATTTCAACATACAAAATGTTAATAAATAAAAATAAGTATAGTTCACATAAATAAAATATACATTGGGGTTAGGAAACTACATCCACATTCTTCTAAACTACTGCTTTCTTTTTCTTGTCCACATTTCCCCCATCATTTTTGAAATCTTTTAAAGCCCTACACGTTAATGTAACACATTGAATTACATTAGTAAATAGTCATGTAATAATAGATGTTAACGGATATAAATATAAAATTTTCTCACGTGTATAATGGTCTTTTAAAACTGTGTCCTAAACGGTCTAATTTGTTCCCCATAGGATCTAGATAATAAATAGTCAACGTCTCAGGGGAAAAATCAGTAACTCCCAATGCTTACCTCCAGTGATAAGAAAGTAAAAAATATGTAACTTAGAATCCACAATGAAATATAATTTTCTTAAGTAAATACTATAAGCAAATCAAACTTACCCAATGTTATATGGAGCTATTGTCATGCTATTTTTCGCTTCACCAAAGTATTTATAAGCGATAGAGAAGTATATGGTAACTGATGCAAGGCCTTCATTTACAAGTCTGATCAAGGATGGAACTAGAAATCCCACATGAGTCATTGAAAAATATTTACAAAACCTATATAAGTGGCTGCAAAACATATATTACATATTCATTAATATATAAGAAAATAGATCACCATATATAAAATGAGGTATATAGATACCTAAATAATATATCACTATATCCATAGTTCTATCATAGATGAATTCAGTTAAGCAAAATGAAACAACTCCAAAATATCTTATTGAAAAATATTATTATTGTATGATTGACCTATAGCATCCTCCTCCACATAAACAATAATAGGTGAAGTTTTGGAATGTTCGCCTATCCATATTGCCATACCCCTACATTGAGGACCTATCAAATCAAATAGGTCCTTTACAAGCCAACTAGGTACTTGAGGAAGAGGTGGAGGTGGAGGAGGACTAGTTGTAGTGGGTTTCTTCCTTTTGTCTTGCATATATAATTTCATATCAATTGTCATGTATATACATATAAAAATTAACGTAATGTAAATTTACCATACATGGTTAGTATAGATGACTCCCGCTTTGGGCCACAAGACCACTCTGCCTTCTGCTTCACCAAGCGTTCAAAAGGATACATCCAATGCAAAAAATTAGTCCCACCATTTTCACTTCCCTAGTCAAATGGACAACAAGATGTACCATGATATCAAAGAATGAAGGAGGAAAATAAATCTCAAGATGACATAGGGTAACAACCACTTCTCTTTGCAACTTATCGAGATTCTCAGGATCAATAACTTTGTTGCATATACTGTTGAAGAAGAAACAAAGTTTGGTGATTGCAAACCTTATATGCTTCGACAGTATAGATCAAATTACCACAGGCAATATTTGTTGCATTAGAGTGTGAAAATCATGAGATTTAAGACCTATCAGCTTCATATCTTTCATTGATACCAATCTACAAATGTTGGATGAGTAACCCTATGGTACTTTAAAATTAACCAAGCACTCACAAAAGGCTTTCTTCTCTTTTATAGACAACGTGTAACAAGCAGGAGGTAAATTTTTTCTCCGATCACTACTAACTACTTCTATTAATTCATTCCTTATTCCAAGTTCGTGCAGGTCCATTCTAGATTTGATTCCATCTTTAGTCTAACCTGGTATATTCAACAGAGAACCAATGATGCTATCACAAACATTTTTGTCAACATGTATGACATCTATACAATGCCTAACTGCCAAAGAACTCCAATAAGGAAGATCTCAAAATATTGACTTCTTATTGAATAAAGATTTGTCATTGTGAGGGAATGGTACATTGTGATCTCTTACCAAATTCATTGACAAAGTCATTTACTCTTTCATAAACAACTTCCCTTGGTTTAGATTTAGGGGCACTTCGTTCCTCATTCGATCCATTGAACGCTTTGCACAACCTTCGATATGGATGGAATTTTGGAAGAAGTCTTCAATCACCAAGATATACAGTCTTTCCGCCATGTTTTAGTCACATTGAATCAATGTTCTTTTCACATATAGGACATGCTTTGTATCCTTTTACACTATATCCAGACACATTTCCATATGCTAGAAAGTCATTAATAGTGCAAACAACATAGCATGCAAACAAAATGTCTCTCTACGTGAAGCATCATAGGTCATCACACCTTCACCTCAGAGTTTCTTTAAGTCATCAATCAGAGGTTTAAGATAAACATCAATATCATTTCCAATTTGTTTAGGGCCCGATATCACAACGAGAACATAATGTACTTATTTTTCATACACAACCAGGGAGGAAGATTATATATAACAAGCATAACAACCCAAGTGCTATGTTGGTTTCTCAATGTTCCATATGGATTCATCTTGTCAGTACAAATCCCAAGTCTTAGATTCCTTACTTCTTCACCAAATTCAGGGTACAATAAAATTAATCATATTCCACTGTGGGGAATCAAATGCATATCGTAGGATCCCATCATTATTTTTCTTAATCTCTGCATGCCACCTTAAATTCTCCGCATCTATCGGATTGACAAACAAGCGATGAAATAGTGGTATTATAGGAAGATACAACATCACCTTGACAGGAGATCCAATTTTGGACTTCCCCAAAGTCGTCATTTTATACCTTGACGCCCCACATTTTGGACAACCTTTCAAACTGACATAGTCCTTTTGAAACAATACACAATCATTCAGGTATGCATGTATCTTCTTAGACTTCATTCCCATTGGGCATAATATTTTCTTTAATTCGTATGTTGAGATTGGAAGCTCATTTCCTTCAGTAATAATTTCTTTCAACAAAGACAATAATGACATGAAGCTTTTGTCGCTCCATCTATTGTTAGCCTTCATATTATACAATCTCAACACATCGCTCAGCTTCGTAAACTTAGTACAACCTATGTATAACAGTCTCTCAGCATCATGCATAATGTTTCCAAACAAAGAAGGTGGATCGGTGTGCTCTACCCCAAAACTATCCAACATCACATCAACGATGTTTATTGGAATTGGTTCATTCACATCTACATCATCAACGGTAATTTCTTCTTCGACACAAGCACTGCTATCGACATCTATTGATCTCAGGTTTGAAATCTCTCAATGGCAGTACCATTTTTTGTATAGCCTTGTACAATCCTATTGCACATGACATGGCTTTTGATTTCGTCACCAGTGCTGACTTTCAAGTTGTTACCGCAATGCCTGCACGGACAATAGAACCTATCTCCAGGTTGTTTCCTAATAAAATGACCAAAACCAACAATAAACTCTGGGGTGCAATAATTTAGAATGAACATCCATGATCTATCCATTCTATGATCTAAGAGAAAACAAGTATTAGGATTTAGGGTTTACAGATTAAGTTAAGGATTTATAGATAGATTAGGGTTTATTATTTTAGATTTATGGATAAGGGTTTAAATATTTGAGTTTAGGGTTAAAATATTAGTGTTTAGGGTTAAACGATTAGGGTTTAGGGTTCAATAATGAATGTGTGTACCACCTATCCCATTCTTGAACACCTAATCTCACTAGTAAGTGTATAATGTATACATTTTTTAAAGAAAATTTCAGCAACATTTCCCCGCAGTTCTCCAAGTACACCGATGTAGATGGGCAAATGTCCACCAACATATGTACTTGGAAAACAAATGGGGGAGTGTTTATGAAATATCTTAATAATGTAATATACATTATACACTTACATCCTAAGTGAGATTAAGTGTTTAAGAACAGTCCCAAACCGGGGACTATCCAAGATTTACTCCTAATGAGTAGATCTTGGATGGGTTTCTAGGCCAACAAATTACATGTATGTTGTCATTCCTATACCTATGATCCTATTTTCATCATTCACATCCTAGGTTTTATGTCCAAATATAGACACATGTATACCCAAATTGAACCCAAATATACAAGCACTTATATCCAAATTGAACAATGCACCCAAATAGTTTTTACAATTCCAAATTAAAACCCGATTTACATTTCATCATTCAATTTGATAAGTCTTTTGACCTCATATAATTTAAGAAGCATTTTAAGTCAATGTATCATCAAGAACTAAATGATTTATCATTAGGCATTTTTATCATCAACCAAATGTGAAATGCCATTAATCATTCATTTTTTCTAAACATAATTGTAAATTCTAATTAGATATACAACTCAAATTTAGTGACGTATCATAATACATAATATATGCAACTATACCCAAATTGAACAATGCACCCATATAGTTTCTCCAATTTTAAATTAAAACCCTAGTTACATTTCATCAATCATAATTATACATTATAATTAAATATACAACTAGAATTTAGTGACCTAAAATAATACATAATAATACATTTTCATAGCAAATCATAATACAATGTAGAGTTATAATAACAAATCAACAATTACATGTAAAAAATAAAAAAATACTTGGGAGGTGAGCCAAAGATGTGAGGTCGTTGTCATAGGTGGTTGTTCTCTGAAGGAGAAAGTCACCACGCCACGAAGGAGAAGCAGTGGCGGCTCTCTAAAGGATAAGTCGTAGAGGCAGTGGTTTTGTGAAGGAGAACCGACGATGGCAATGGTGGTGACAGTGATGGCTGAGCAGCAGGCAAAGGTGATGACATGAGAAATAGGCGGCGACAATGACCTCAACAGTAGTGGCAGAAGGCAGCGGAACGAGCAGCGATGAAAGGTAGCGACACGAGTGGCGGCGGAAGGTAGAGCACGAGCAGCAGAAATGTCATGGGTGCTAGGTATCTCAGGTGATGAAAAATAGAATGGGGGGAAAGAAATGTCATGGGTACTATTAAGTGGATCATAGTCGTCAGTTAGAAAGAAAAACTGACGACTAAGTCCAAATCTAAACAAAAAAAGTTGTCGTAAGTTAGGATTTTAGTCGTCAATTGCTAGAGAAAAACCAACGACTAACTCATAAAAAATAGACATTGGTGATGGGAAATAGTCGTCAGTTATGTCTTCCAAACCGACGACTATGTACAAATCTAAACAAGAAAATTTGTCCTCAGGTTAGGGTTATAGTCATCGGTTATCTGTGACGAACCTACGACTAACTCCTAAACTAAAAAATAATAATCTGACATAGTCATCGATTCCTAGCGGAAAAACCGACGTCCATATATATCCAAACAAAAAATTTTGATCTAGTGTTAGGATCATAGTTGTCAATTGTCCAATAAAAATCGACAATAAAGGAGAAAATTCGGAGGAAATATTTTTGCGGGGACAAGGTGTGTAAACACCTAGTCGTCAATTTCTAATACAAAACCGACGCTATAGACCCATCCCCTAAAAAAAGTTTGTCTCGTGAAGGGTGATCAGTCGTCGGTTAGTTGTCAGAGCCAGTGACTAATGAGGGGATACATTTTTCTGTGGGGATATGACGCGAAACATGTGTCGTCTATTTTAGCAAAAATCGACGCCGGACTAGAAATTTTGGAGGCAATTTTTTTCCCTAGAAGATTATATTTTATGAGTAAGTTTAGACATCGATTTCTTTGAAAAGAGACTGACGTTAAAGTAAAAGTGGTACACATGTCTTTTATAAATTGGCAGGACTTCACATATTGTGACAGTTGTCTTAAATAACCAACGTTGTTGTTCTTTGGTGTTGGTTTTTTTGGATAACTGACGTCATCAAAGGTGACGTTATAGGTCATTTATGTACTAGTGCACCCATGGGAAAGACATCCCATTTAAGTCCATCCCAACAACTTTTCTTGAAGGAATCAAACTTTGAAAAGGAGGAAACAAAGAGTCCATAGTCACCTTTCAGGAGTTTTCTATGACTTTTTCTTCTTCCTCCTTCTTTTGATACATTGTTCAGCTTTAGGGGCTACATTCTCTTTCTTTAGAAGATATGAGTAGCCCAATGTTAACTCTTTACATGTTTATATCTTGATTCAATAAAATCTTTGCTCCCGGTTTTGATAACGGAAAAACTTTACTGATTTAGTTATGATTTATTGTCATAATTTACAATGGATTGTTAACATGACATTAATAATTATAGAATTTATTTAAAATTGGTCACCATATTATAATCGACTATTAACTTCTATTGAATTAGATTTGGCAGTTAGAGAAGCCTTTATCATCGTACTCGCTAAAGTGCACCATGTAAGTGGGCTTACCACTGTGGAATGAATATATGAGATAGTTATAATAGTTTGGTCTTTTATATTGGTGCGTTGAAAGAGAATTGATTACTAGGATTAGTTGTGTACTACATTGCAAAGTGGGTAGTACAAGATACATATACTAAATATAAAGAAGCAAAATAGAAGTTATATTTATCTAATATAATGCATGCATAGATTAATGTCACGGTGAAGCCACTATTCTAAAGAATTTATCCATATGACCTCCCATTAACTTTATTTTATGTGCTTTTTACTTTTTTGTTCTTAGCTTTTTCTAAATCACCAAATTGATTCTTCCATTGGCTTAGATGACCTGCATCATTTAATAGTAGTCTTTAGTTGTCCCAATCCTTTAGTTGTCCCTATTCCCTAAGTTTAACCTCTCAGGCTCTTGAGTCCCATATTACTTTGACATGTACACTTGTGTTTAGCACAAGCACTCAAGTTATGTCAATAGGCACATCATGCAGGGGGCTAGCATTGTGACAACATGTCATGCTAATATGCATGGCATCAGAGTGACTTGCCACCACCTGGTGGGTGGGTCCAATGTGGCCCTACTTTATAGTGGTTCCTCGATATGAAAAAAAGACAATCTAATATTTTGGTATGTTGGTTAATGAATTTTTCGTATGTAAGTGATTAAGTAATGATTGGATAATCAATTCTTGTGTAAATTTCTAAGTAAAATTGATTTAATTAGATCTTGAATTGTAATAGATTTAAGCTACAAAACCCTAAGTTGGATTAGAGTTTGAATAAAGAGGTGTAAACTCTAACTTGATGTATGATACATGTAATGATTGTGACATCTAATTGTGAGAGAATTAAGGATCATTACCAATCAATTATTTGACAAATATAAATAGTAATGCTTGTTTAATCATATCTTAATAATTGACCATAGATCTAATCAGGAGTATCATGGTATGATGGATTTATTAGGAATCACATTGAAGTATATCTATCATGACATCCCTCAGGATGTTACTCCTAGACTAAAGATGTCTATATTGCGTTCACTCACTCCAATGTAACCTTTAGTGCCTTCTCCAGATTCCAATGACTATGGTTACACCCATAGTTTAACACTAAATATGTTCTGGTTCCAATTTTTGTTTGCATCTCTTAATTTGATTCACCAATTCCTTGATTGACATTTGTCATTATAATTGATGCATTCAACAACCAATCTAGGCAGACTAAAGATGGATTGTGAACACCCACCATTCCCAAACTTTAAACAAGATGGTTGGTTCTATACACACTCCAAAAAACACCCTTCCTACCAACTATTATTGAGAAATTACTATTGAGATTTCTCCTCATAAAGTTCTTGTGACAATTGATGAGACCCTAGTACGAGAGTAGTAAGTGGTTCAACAACTAATAATATCTAGAGGTATGCAAAATTCATTTTATAGAATTGAAAAAAGAGAAACCAATTTAAAAAATCATTACAACTACAAGAAAGTAAACTATACACATGCATGTATTCAAAGTAAGAAAAATCCTAACTTCGATAGCAAATGTGTTGATAATCATCACAAAACATGGTGAAAAAACCATGTCAAAATGAAATTGAAAAGAAGAGTGTGTGCCTCTCTACCACCCCAAACTTTGGAATCATGTTGTCCTCGATGAGAAACTAAAGTCCGAGAGTGGTAGGGTAGGAGTCACTGTTTTTGTAGAAGTTTTGGTGGTGGTATTCCTAGTGGTGTAGGATTCTAGTATAATGTCCCCAATAGTCTGCCTGTGGAGGTATGTATGCCTCCTGATAACCAAATAGGGCTCCCCAAAAATCCCCCCATTGGGGGTTCCTATGAATCCGGGCATGCTTATAATGGTACATATGGTTGATCTGATGATGCATCTATTTTTGATCTAACCACATGGCCTCATGTTTCTTCTAAATACCCTCCAGCTTCACTTGTATGGTGGACATAGCATAGACGTTCACTATGGACTGTTGCACATAAAAAAATCCTCTCTCTATCTAGTGTGACAAGGTTGTTGAGTAATGTGTTGCTTCTCCTAAGAATTTGTCTCTCCTTGTCCTTCAGAAATGTCAATTAGTGGTGCCCTATAACATTCTTTGAGGTGTTGGCTTTCCTAGTTGGTAAGCAATTCTATGAAATCATCCATTGGTCCTATACTGTCATGAAGAATAGTGTAATCATAGGCTACCTCTAAAGTTATTCTAGGGTGCCCAAGGTTCATTTTGTATATGATCTTTTAAATGTGTAGGGAGATCATTTGGGATGGTGCAAGATAATTATGATCAAAATAATTGGTCCCTTCAACCTTTGTGAGGCCTTCTAATTCACAATCTAGGGATAGAGAAATGGTAGCGATTAATTCCCCTGTTATAAATGGATTCTTTCTCATGGAGGGAAATGAATTCAAATGGTCTATCATCATTTCCCCTAGATTAACACGCTTTCCACTCATCATCGTCGCCATCACAAATAGATCCTTCTGCTAGCAACAACCTTGTTTATCATATCACCTAAAAACTTTATTAAACAACACTTTTGGAATGTACCTCATGTTAGGGAGGTGTAGTTTACTTGTCTTTGACTTCCCCTCTGTGAAGATTTATTGGATAGTGATCTTCATCCACATTGTTGAGTAATTGTACCTTGACTCCTTATCAAAACTAGCTTCATCAAAGTTCTTTTCCATTTGTGGAGTAGGAGTGAAAATCTTGTTGAGCTAGGAGGTTGTCAACAAATGTATAGAGTCGTCAAGTATGAACCAGATGGCATTTTCACATCGATAATGTACCTTCTACAATGACCCAAATAACTCAATGGTTCTCTCAATGTAGGTCTCTGAATCTCAGTCAAAATTTTGGATAACCCACACAAGTCTATGTATTGCTTGAATATGTGACCAATCCCTAAGGCTTTCATGGTTAAACTACATACATATTGTAGAGAAATATGACATCATATATGACAGTGGAATAAAAAATATAACTGTCATATTCCCCTTAGATATAAAATCACATCAACATCTATGTAATGGGAAGGAAATGTTTTCAAGGCATATACATGGTCCTTGACAAGTCTAGCGACAATGCTTGCTGTAACAAGCTTCTTTCACAAGTCACACATGGACAATTGTCCTTGGCGAGCTTCTGGTTGATCATCACGAATGGTAGTTGACTACGTCCTCCTAGCAAGTGGCAAAGGCATCCTCGACTCTAGGATAGTCTACGCAAACCACTGGGAATTCCATGTTGCGCTACCAGATCCAACATGAAGGATTTGTCCCTCCAAACATCTGGTTGCTATCGATGACTTGCTCTCCCAATTGTCTCTCCCTTTCTATCCCTACCTTCCATGGGTAGGACTTGCTTTGAATTTCTTGGTTACCACAACCAGAGAGGAAAATAATTGTTAGAGGTTATTGTTGTCTTTTCAAAAGGCCTCCTCTACCCCTCTATTTATAGACGGGTCAGGGTTAGGATTTCTAGTCTGAGCGGGAGTCAAAGAGACAAATTTTTATGATTTTTTTGGAAGCTACAAATGGTGGACCACTCAGTTCATTGTTGAACCATACGGTTCATAGGTGAACCGGTTGGTTCAACCCTTGAACTGGTTGGTTCAATTGCTTTCCCTTTTTGAAATTGCATTGGCATTCAATATACAATTAATGCACAACATGATGTCAACATCAATCCTTGATCCAATCACATTGATCACTGAACCAGGCGATTCAACACTAGAACTGGTCATTTCATACTTTGAGCTGATCAGTTCACTAAGTGATCAACCAGTCGGTTCATGTCCCAATTCAGGTATTATTCAGCTAATGTAGTTTCTAACTGGTCTGAAACTTGAATCAATCTGTTCAACAGTTGAACCGATCGATTCATAATTCAATCAGCCAATTTTCAACTGTTGTTGTTTATATTGAATACTGAAACACTTTAGTAATAAACTTAAACACCATTCATCAATAAACTCTTATTCTAAGTGTATCATATGTGTGTGACCCTATAGGTCCCAAGTTACGTTGGTAGTGAATGTCCATAACCAACTTATGACATCACAAGCAATGCGCGGTATCTAGTAACACATCATTACTGCCCAAGTATTTTGGAAAGTTTGAGAACAACTTCAACCTACAATATGTGATTAGTGTGATCATGATCGTATAGTTCCTTTGTCTCGAATACCCAGATTGAACTTGACGCATGTAATTGTCATCCTCTCTACGTTCAATCCTTGTTCCTTAAACCAAATCAAACTATATAAGATGCATGCATGTGAGTTCACACATCATATATATTGAATCACATGAGTATGATCATACATTTCTAAGTCTCGCTCAATTAGTCAGGATATCAATCTCCTGTAGGAGGGACAAATCCCATCTACATCACTCACACTCAAACCACGTGTGTTATAATGTATTTCAACGTCACCTTTATGGAAACCCTTATTCAAGGTCATGTTTGATGATGTCAAAGTACATCAAACAACACATGATGAATGTAGTGATTTCGGGTCTAAGAGCCACAATCACCATCATCAATACAAGAGCTACTTCTTACTACCATTCCATGGTCTCCATGTATCACTCTCAAGGTGGGTCTGTCTGATACACTATTCTCTATCAAGTACTTGTGTGCTTGACTTGATATCACATATCATGACTAATGACACTCCTCCATCAACCAACACACACTCTAGTCCTATGTATTATTGTTGTCTATTTTGCTTCCACATTAACATCTGACTAGGGACATACGAGAATATATATACTCTTAACATACATACGATCTCATTGTTCAAGTCCTCAACCCAAAGACATATGTCATCCAGTAACATCATTCTAAAAGACATCTACTATGTCTGTGTCAACATCTCATGATTGAGACAAACATTATAGACACAATTACCTTTATTATTGTCAAATCAGGTATTTAATGCCCCATTACAATCATCATATGATTGTCTCTCTGGGCATACATACCAACTGACTCCCACTTGCACTTAGAGACAGTCACCCATGAATCTTATTCCAAGTGATCTTAACATCTCCATCATGTTTCTGTTGCACAAATGCTTTTATAGCGGGTAGGCAAATGTTGCTTCTAGTTGGTATTTTGAAAGTTTCACATTTTCTTGATGTATGACTTTTCGTATGAGATGGAAGTGTCATAGTATGCTATCTGAGATTCCTTGCCTATCTAGTAGCTCTATTTTTTGTCACAACATTTCTATTGTGTCATCAATGGTTGGAACCTCTCACAAATTCATCCAAATGAACTTCTTGATCCATACAATATCCTCTCTGTGTTCATAACACCAAGATACTTGACTTCTATTGTAGAATTTAAACAACTGTCTCTTGCTTAGAACTTTTCCAGCTTACAGTTCTTGTTTTAAGGTCAAACACAAATTTAGATTGTAATCATTAGTTTTCTTTGTCAATTTGGAAGCTTGCGTTAGTGTAACCCTTTACACCTAACTCTTCCCTAATACCATAACCAAGAACTGATCCTTTTAGTACTTCTCAAGTTCTTTAGGATGTTCTTTTTGGTAGTCCAATGACTTTCACCGGGATCTGGCAGATATGCTCTCATCATATTCAATACATTTGAGACAACATGATAAGTACATTGCAGATATGCTCTCATCATATTCAATACATTTGAGACAACATGATAAGTACATTATAATACATACATGATAGATCCAACTGCCAATGCATATAGAATCTCACTCGCGGTTTCCCATTCTTGACAAGAATTGGGATACTAGGATCTTGAGAGACTAATCCCATGGAACATAGACATACGTTCTCTCAATGATTCCTGCATGTTGAACCCTTTTAACATCTTGCCAATATATGTTCTCTTACTTAGGTCAAGAAGCTTTCCAGATCTATCTCTATATATCTTAATTCCTATCACATAGGATGCTTCACCTAAACCCTTCTTAGAGAAGGTACTTTCCTTGCTAGGTTTTAGCATTTGTAGTATAAATATGTTCTTCCCCATCAGTATGTGGAATGTAAATATACTCCCACTAAACCTTTTATAATCATAATATTGTCTTTATTTTGATTAAAGTAAAACTCTTTGACTATCTTTTCAAATCAAATATTCTAACTCTGAAATACGTGCTTCAATCCATAGACTGACCTTTGAAGCTTATAGACTTTATTTGCATTAATGGACTTATAAAACCTTTAGGTTATTTCACACACACATCCTCATAATTATTCCTTTTAAGGAATGCAGTTTTTACATCCATATGTAAAATCTCATAGTCATAATAAGCTGCAGTAGCAAGCATGATCCTGGTGGATTTAACCGTGGCAACTGGTGAAAATATTTCATCATGTTCAACACCTTGAACTTGTTTGAAACCCTTTGTAACCAATATTCTCTTATATGTTTGTAAACTACTATCCATGTCAGTCTTCTTATTGACGACCCAATTGCACCTTATAGGTTTTTGCCCCTCTAGGTGGACCAGCAAGGTCATACCTTGTTAGTGTACATGGAGTCCATCTTTGATCCCGTGGCCCTCAAACCATTTCTCAAACTCTGGACTCTTAATAGGTTATAGGTAGGTTGTCGACTCATCATCTATGATCAACTCACTACCTTCTTGAGACATAAGATATCACAATCTTTCAAACTCAAGGCCTGTTCTGCTATAATTATGAGGTTTTGTGTTACGTAATGAACTCAAGATTCCATAATAATTTGCGATTCTCATTGTTCTCACTGTACCTCTTCAGGTTCAATGTTTTCTTGTTGGTCTCGAACTTTTCGAGTTCTACCTTTCTCCCAATGACAATAAAATCATCTTGGAAATAAAACACTTTAAATAAAATACTTTTGTTGTCGGATTGAAATATAAAGGTAATACTCAACAAAATAATATATATTTGATTTGTAGACAAAGTCTTTTAAGAAACAACTTTTTGTACAAGTTTTACAATCCTAATATTTATAAAAGACATGTCGGGACACCTCCCATGTCATATCTCATATGATATCTTTTGAACCATTTTAGACGGTCCATTGATTAGTATAAAGAATGTGCCAAAAAAATTTATATAATTAGCTAGATTTAATGACATTCCTTCTTTTTGATAAATCACTACGTTTTAGGTAAAGTTCATATGTGATACACTATCGGGGGTGTTACGGTGAGATAATAAAGAAATGGCACTATCTGGATTGGTGTTCAGTTCCAAATCCGGGTAAAGGTGGGGCTGAGTTAGTCCCAAAATTTTGAGCTTGTCGGGTAATATCGGTCCAAGAGGGAATTTGTAGAACACGAACCGAACAAAATTAGGATTTGAATCAGTTACAGCTAATCCAAAAAATAACACTCAATCCACATTACCCCTAGTGAGATACCCCATTGGCCATTTCCCTCGGCTGTGGGCAAAAAAACACACCCGCCATCCGGCCCATCCCCAACCCAGCCAAAGCCCCTAACAGAAAACCAGTTTTTTTTTAAACCCTAGCAATTCGGTTGCCCATCCCCGTCATCGTTCGTCCTCGAAAAAGCTGTCACTGTGTCTGCCGCAGTGCGCGGTCCTCTGTTTCAGAGCGAGCTGCTAGCGGCGTCCTCGCCAGGCAATGGCAGCTTTTGCCGTCCTTCGGAACTCTTCCTCACGCCGCATCCCTGGCTTAGCATCTGCTTCTCGTTACCGCCTCTATCACCCACGATGCCGCGCGGCCACCGCGTCTTCCGGAGTGTGCAGTCCTCTGGTCGAACGCATTGGAAATGGGATGGATGATTTTTCTTTCTCTCAGTGGAGGCGGTCTATGGCCACCTTTGTCAGGACGTAAGCTCCTTGAACCAGTACTTTCTCGCCAGCAACTCGTTACTCGTTAAATTGCTTCAATTATGGCGGTTACTTGAATATTCAATGCGAGCCGGAAACCACTAAATTGGCCATTTTATGTATGCTTGGTACGGAAGAAGCCTTAAGTAGAAAGTGATTTGTGTAGCCATTTCCTTAACTACTTGGTTTTTATGTACAATGCTGCAAAATCTTCTTTGTACATATACTCTGGAGTTAATTTCCGTATTGCTTGGAGCAGTCAAGGAAATCCGTGTTTATATTCATTCGAGTCCGTAGCTTGCTGACACATGATCTCACAATTTGTTTGGCAAACACTACGTAGCTGTCAGTCATCTCGAACTGGAAGTCTCCAGCCGAATAGTGCTCATTACTTGGGTCATTTTGTGGAACTGGTGGTTATTACATGTTTCTGATCACTATCTGGCGTCTATAATCAGTTTAGAGTCAGGTAAGTAGGTGGTCATATCATCCTTGTGGAAAATTCAGAGCCACAAGCGAACAACATCTGAAAAGCTTAAGACTCAGCAATTGAGGTCAATGTTTAGGTGTTTATCATCTTTGGTGTCTTGCTAGCACTCAAACTAGGGTCATTAATGAGAAACCTAATAATGGTGAAATCTAAAATAACTAAAACATCAAATAATATAAAAATATCACATTCGATCATCAACTCTATCTTATAATGGGGCATACAAGGCCTATACATCTGTGAATAGGCATGTACGACTAGCAAAACTTGACAGTTGGTCAATACTAAACCACAGGGCTTAACATAAGCTCAAAACATAAACTGGCGAAAATGACGCTTCGATAACTAATTAGCATGCATTCTTCCTGCATGAGTCATGTTGTCCTTCGTCATTCACGTAAAGAGAAATTCTTGTTATATTACAAAGAGTTGATATATACAGACTCGTCTCATGGTACAGAGTACCAGAGTCACAAGATAACATAAACTAGACCAGCGCTAATGCGCTTAAGTAGAATCAGCTCATTTAACTATTACAAAGATAATTAATAACATAAAATAACGCTAACACTTCCCCTCCACCTGGAGAGTACACATCATGTATTCCCTTCTTGCCACACATATATGAGAAGGATGAAGGTGGAAGTGGCTTGGTGAAGATTAATTTGTTCTCCAGTCTTCACATATGATGTGATGATTTTTTTGGCACGAATTAGATCTCTTACAAAGTGAAAGTCAACCTCAATGTGCTTGGTACATTCATGAAAAATTGGATTATAAGCTATATAGATAGTTGCCTGATTGTCAGGTTTGAGAGATGCTCGAGATGACAGACAGAGAGAGGGAGACCTAGTTCTTGAAAAATGACTGTCACCTATTGAACTTTCACAGCAAGCATGTGCCATGTCGTGATATTCTGCCTCAGTGCGGGAACGAGCAACCATACTTGTCAAGGCGGCTAGGCGGTGAGTCCCACCCAATGGGCGCCTAGGCCGGCTAAGCGCCTGTCGAGCGCCTACGCTTTTTTGGGCTTTTTATTATTATTATTTTAGTTACATATTTGTATATTTATACAAATGATACTACATGTTATTTTGTAACTATATGATCATTATATTGTGTTATATGCCTGATTTGCATTGATAACTGTTTGGGGGATCAAAAGTAATAGTAGGAAGATACTTATGAATTGTAGGTGATAGAAAACAGGAAAAAAGAAAAAGAAAAAAATGAAAATGACACGCAAGAAGTCAAAAACGGAAAAACACAACAGCATGAAAGGAGACATTGTGGAAGAAGAACTTAGAAAAATAAGATTATAAACAACAGTGCATGAGGTGTGGAAGGAGCTTTAAAAAAAAGGTGTGGAAGGAGATTCACGAAATTTCACGGCATACATGCAAACAACAGTAGCTGCTGAAGATGTAAGAGCGAGAAAAAGTCACAGAAAGAACATATGCAAATAGAACTTCTAAATGAGACCCACCCAAGTTTTTCCTAATTCATCCTATATTCACCTAAATGAAACCTGAGTTTGACCAAATCTTTCTCAAATCAAATGTATTTCCCTCAAATCAGA